>JAYESA010000014.1:55725050-56325050 GCA_036927795.1 Iris macrosiphon
GAGACTTTGAAATAGGATTTTGTGTCAATTTTGGGTGAAATCCGAGATTGGCCCAATTTTGGGTGTTGTTCTAGGTTAGATGATCCTATGTAAACGTGCTTGGATGTCTTGAGGGTAGGTACATATCTCCATTCGAACACGTGAGGTCATATCACAGAGTTTTGGGCATTTCGGGCAATTTGGGGGTTTTTCCTTCGACGTGGGTTCCACGTGCATGTGGAATTTTGCCACGGACCTAGAATCAGAGAGTTAGCATTTTTGTTAGGTTCTAGACATTGATTAGAAATCGTGGTTAAATTTTGGGTCAATTCCGATTAGGTTTAGCGTGCGTTTCATGAGGTATCGCAAGCAGCACACCAAGTGTTCATCAAAATGACCAAATGGCTATTTTGACTTGGTTTCTAGATTTTGGTCTTGTCCGCAGTTGGTTTAGCCTTGGGTAGTGTGTACTAGGGTTTTCAAGTTTATATTTCTATATATATATATATATATATATATATATATATATGTATATGTATGCATATGGGTGGTTGTGTGTGGTTATGTATGTGTTGGTGGGGTTGTGTGTGTGTTTGTGTGGTTGTGTTTATATATATATATATATATATATATATATATATATATATATATATATATATATATATAAGTGTATATATATATATATATATATATATATATATATATATATATATATAAGTGTGTGTGTGTGTTTATATATATATGTATGTGTGTGTGTACGTAGATATATATTTAGATGTATGTTTGAGTGTGTGATTGATAAGGTGAGTGAGTGAGGTAGAGGGTAGTGCAGCAGCAACAGGTAGAGATAGAGCAGCAGCAGCAGCTAGTGGGAGTTGCAGCAACAACAAGTAGCAGCAGTAGCAGCAGCAGTAAGTAGCTGCTACAACAACAGCAGCAACAACAGCTAGTGGCAGTAGCAGCAACAACATGTGGCTGTAGCAGCAGCAGTTTCCAGTAGCAGCAGCAGTAGTTAGTAAGTAGTAGCAGCAGCAGCAGGTAGTAGCAGTAGCAGTTGAGGGAGAGAGAGCTATATATATATATATATATATATATATATATATATATATATATATATAACCATCTACCTATGCAAATATATATAAATATATAGATAGATAGATATGTATATATATATATTTATATATATTTGCATAGGTAGATGGTTATATATATATATATATATATATATATATATATATATATAGGTATAGTTAGCTAGTTAGTTAGTTAGAGTTAGAGACGGGTAAGGTAAGGTATCTCAATACCTTGAGATATCAAGGTATTGAAGGTAACTTAAGATACTCAAGGTATTGGGTATCGGGGCGAGGTATTGGATTTTTGCCTAGGAATGGGATTAGAGTTGCTTTTATATATATATATATATATATATATATATATATATATATATATGTATGTATTAGGGTATATATTAGAGGGTATAGGCTGGGTATATAGTGTAGGTTGAGATATCGGATACCGAGGGTATCCCGGTATCTCAAAGAGACGAGTTTGATGGTTTACTAGCTTAATGAGCTAGTTTTGACCTAAAATTTTAGGGGCACCCTAGTTTGACCTAGAGTTGACCGTAATTGCCCCGGTTGACCGCCAAACTCAACCTTTGATCTAGTTTCGGCCAAGAGTTGACTTTTTGGACCCGGGTTGACTTTTGATCCAGATTTTACCGGTTTGACCCGTTAGACCTAAAACAACCCTAGAAGCTTGTTTTAGTTATTTTATATCTATTTAACTCTTTAGAATCCCATTTAACCTTATTTTTCGTAATAGGTCTTTGCGATGCCAGTCCGGATCTCGATCTTCATCAGTTGCTCAGGACGTCAGGCGTGTACCTACCTCTGATTGTTTCTATTTTATGATAGCGTATATATCACCTGTTCTAGAACTGTAATACTTCATTATGACACATTATTTCATAAGCTGGTACTAGTTGGATCCCGTCATGAGATGTTATCCCCCTTACCGTATTCAGTGGGTACTCTATCACGCGTATTTTATTATGTGCTTCGGGTATTGATTCTCATGTGCTTCATTTGCTTCGTGTGCTCTCACTTTAATGTGCACGAGTTATTTATCATGCATGTAGTGTATCATGGTTGGATCCAAGAGTATTAGTGGGGGAGGGGAGTAGAAGTTGGTTATGTGATCAAATCTAAACAGTATTTATGTGTATGTCGGTTATGCAACTCACGCATAAATGAGTTATCATAGAATAAATCATGTGCAACCCAAGCCGATCAAGTAATGAACATGTTCTCAAGGCACTTAGCTAGTATTCCTATATTCTCACATGCAGTTAGTTCTCTACTACTTGTATTGTTCTCCAGTTTTATATTGCAGTTACTTTATCAGTTCTACCATGTGTTTACTTTCCTGTGCATCTTGTATTCTTTTTTTATTGCTAGTCATATACGCCTTACCATGTATTTGGAGTTGCTTCTAGAGTTATGTACTTCGCTCTAATCCTGACTAGATATATTTTTTTTAGAGGATCCTGAGGACTTTTGCCCGACTTACTACAGGCCAAGTGTCGACGATTATTGGGTCCCTGAGATAGAGGAGGAGCCCATCCCAGCTTAGGAGACGCCACTAGCGCCCTAGTATAGCTAGGTGGATTTTACTGGGTTTGTTTCCAGTTGGTTTTTAGATGACTGTATTATTGTTTTGCTACTGTGAGATATTATAGACTCTTCGACTTGGACTGTATATTTTGGATATTGTACTTGCTCTCTTTGGTTCTTTGGTTCTATTGTTGATATCTTATCATGCTTTTTACTCTTTTCCTAGTTATTGTGATTGAGTTTATGTATATATCATATGTTGCCCTTCTTTTGGAGAGGTTATCTTGACAGGTTATTGTGAGTTATAGATAGTTGTGACCTAGAATGGACCTAGACAGCGTTCTACCGTCGATTCTGCGGCGTAGGCTGGACGTACCCTTGACTCATGCCCGATTTTCTGGGTGCGGGTCGTGACATTCGCCGTTATTCCTAGGCCACGCATAAAATATTTCTTTTTGCTGCTTCTACTGCCTCAAAGAATATGATATCACCTTCGCCTTATGCACGAGAAAGCATCCCTGACTAAGTTTTGATGCAACTTGTGGATCTGAGAGATATCTGTCCCTTATGGTATTACAAGGATTTGATCTGAATAAGCCACGACTTTTATTTCTTCGAGCTAGTTTCACAATCGTCAATTCATATGAATATTATTCCCTTATGGGGAATAATGATTCAGAGGCAATGCCATCTTCGATAATCTGTGACTCTAAATCTTATCAGTTGACTTAGGCCATTTTTACCATCGCTTCGATCTTTTGGCTACATCTTCAGTTGAAGGCTATCCCAATGATCTATTAAATCCAACACTCAGTCACCTAGGCTATCTCTAACATACACCACTCAATATCCACCATCGATACATTCCTACATGGGTCGCCATAAGGGTAATTCTATGGTCTATAATATTTACTTTGATTTGGCGGTCAAGTCTCTAGGGATAGCTGTTGTCTCTACCATATTTCTAGAGTAGGGGTATTAATGTTATTTGTAATATATATATATATATATATATATATATTGTGTTATAGTTATATAATATGTATTATGTGTGGTATTATTAGTATTAATAATATGGGTTAGTGGACTAGGCATTTTGAACCGACTAATTAATCCCTATCCTTTTTAAATCCGAATCTAGTTAAACCCCCTCATTAGGAATCAAAATTCCATTAATTAAATAGCTCTTTATGACAACCATATGGGGGCATTATGGACTTTGTGCATTAGCCAAGCCCTAGGCATGTGGCCGGCCCTATATAGAGAGAGGGAGCCTCCCTCAAAGTCATTCATAGCTTATGAAAAACTCTAAAAATAGTTTTTCTCCAAACCCTTTCCTTCCTCAACCAAATTTTAGAATTAAAAACTCCAATCCCTCTTATTTTTCTCATCTAAGAAGCCTAAAAGCTTAGGTTTCAAGGATCTTGGGAGAAGAAAAAGATTTCATTGGGAACCCATCTCCCAATAGGTGAAAATCTGAAATCTCTCCTTTAAATTCAGTTTTTATTATTTTTTTGGCCATTAGGAGCCCATCCATGGATTAGGAATATCCACAAGGAGTGAGAATGAGTTCTATTAGCATCGATCATGATTCCTTTATGGTGTTGTGTGCATATTTGGGATTTTGTGATTATGGGTGTATTTCCTCCTATATCTTTATCATAACTAATTACATTAGATAAATATAATCATATTTGATAGGTATATGTGTCATTAGTTGCATATGGGGGGTTTTGGAATGAAGATTGGTTGAGTATCATTAGTATCTTTATTGTGCACTCAAGGTGTTTGTTAAATTAATTATTAGAATGTGTATCTATTTAGAGGGTATTGTTCATATGATAATGTGTATACATATAGTATATATATACTTATTATATTATATTGTGACACTGTGTCACAGTGTGTGGGGGGGGTAATTATATGTGGGTGCATGAGATGCGATTTTATGGGTATTTAGTTTCAGGCAGTGGGAATAAGGGGGGGGGGGGTAGTTGAGTTGTTGTAGGTCTTTATTTTAGTATCAGCAACAGTTGAGTAATGGGGGGTTACCTGGAACACTGTAACCTACCTGAGTGCAGATGATGTCTTCAGGCAACTACATGAGGAAGGTCTCGGAAAAGAGAGCAACTGCTAAGTTACTGTGTAGCAACTTGCTGCAAATGGAGTCTGCACATTGGCACAAATTGTTGCTAAGGCTTAGGTATAGGTTAGTTAGTTCCTGCAAGTGTGGTATCAGGTATGGAGGCATTGCTTGAGTTGGGGTCTGTTGGTACTGAGTTATAACAAGTGGTTGGAGTTTTAATAGTGGTGAGGCACTGTATTAGTTCAGTTGGGTTCGAATATTTCGGTGGTATTGATAAGAGATGGGCGAAATAATAAGTTTGAAGTGAAGGAGGTTTCCTAAGTAGTGTATCATTGAGTTTTGAGTATGACTGCACATATATGTTTAATGTGATATATCAATCATGGAATAGAGTAATGTAAGTACTAAGGGTGGGAATGCAAACGGAGTAATGCAGGTATCATAGGAGACACTGATACTTTAGTATCAGGTAGGATATCAATGTGGTGAGTGTTGGTTTTAGTATCAGATGCGGGTAGTAAGGGGAGTTGGGTATCCCTGACTATTGAATTAGGATGGGGTTCAGGATGGCCGTGAGTCCTTCTCAAATGAGCAATGTACTGATATACTACTGTATCAGAAACTAAGGTGGGAAACGTAGGCTCAACTTGGTCTACCTGCAGGCAAACCACATCAGTGTGCAGTATCAGTTGCACACTAATTCTCTAGTCGAGTATAATACAGTTGATGGAGAGGTCAGGTTTCCCTGTGAACAGTGAGGTAGGCATTCACCAGGGAGTATCAGCTCTATGTGCAAGTGTATCAGTATCGAGTAATATCTGAATGCACCCAGGTATCAGATTGGAGCTGTGTATAAGGTTGTAGGAGCGAGCAACCATAGTAGGTAGTGTATAGGTACCGAGGAAGGGGGCTCAGGTATCAGGAAACTGGGTTTATAGTTAGTATAGAGAAGACCTAAGTCAGGGGATCTTGTTACAGCAGTTACATGTGCAGTGATGCCTGCAGTATAGTATCTGCAAAGGGAGGGGGCATATTGTGTCTATACAGTTATGCATTGAGTATTTGATGCAACAGTTTATGGAGTGCTGCAGAGCAGTAGCTCCTGGCAGTGCACATTAGGTGCACAGATGTATATATGGAGGATTGAGCAGGTACTTAACAGTGGGGTGAGGAGTGGTAATATAGGTGACTGATACTCGATAGTATCAGTAGGTGTGTAGATAAGTAAAGTGTGGAATAGCAAAACCTGTATGCAAGTGCACAGTTGGTCAAATATATAAGGAGTTGGTGTTTAGGTAGTAAGCTCGGGTTCTTAATGAGAAGGCTAAAGTGATGTCAATATGGGGGAGTATTCTTGGGGTATTAACAACAAGTGTTAGTGCACAGGTAAATTAAATATTGGTCAGGTTAGTATAGAGTATTAGTCAAGACATACTAAGGTATTAGTGTCTATATACATAGAGTGCATATATAACTAATGACTAGATGTATGAGAGATATGACCTAGTGATTACCTAATACTAGTAGTATTAGCTAGTATAATCCAACTTTAGCTTGGTAATAACTAGTATTGACAAGTATACCTTGATATGACCTAGAAAACCTAGGGTAGCATAGTATTGACCCAATATTGACTAGTATGAACCTATAGTGGCCCAGAAATATCACCATTTATTAGATAAACATGATTATCATTTCTATTAACTCTTTAATACTTATATTTCTTATTTAGGAATCTTGGACTCCAGTGTGATCACTATTGATTGTTCCTTACTCCAGATACCAGTCAAGTACATTCTCTGACAGTTTTTATTATTTTGATTATTATTATGATTCTAGTTGTAGTGTATACTTGATTCTGACACAGCGGATACACGGACTAGTACCATAGATACCTGTCATGAGGAGTCATGATTGGAGTCCATCGTACTAGTTGGGAACGGAAAAATATTAGCAAGATTATGTGATCATAACCCACTTTACATGCATCATAGCTCACCCCACATATCACGTAGGGTGTAGCCTGACCACTTACATGCCTCATAGCCTATTATATATGATTAGCCTAACTATTGCTTGCCTCATAGCTAACCAGATAGTTAGCCTGATCTCAAATGTATCATAGCCAATCATATATAACAAGCCTGATCTAGTTTCAAGTCGATCACATAGCAAACTGATATTTTACAACACCTAGTTAGAATTTCTATCCTTTATTCCAGTTCACTCATTTCTAGTGTTCACATATATCTGTTTTATTGCTAGTTAGTTCTATATGTTGATTACATATCTCTCCAATATTCCTTACTTTCTAGTATTTTTTTATCATGTATTTTCTTGCACTATTTTATAGTTTTTGTCAATATAATTGAAATTGATTTAGTGTTTGTGCTTGGCTCTAATCTTGACGGGATAACATTTTCAGAGGACCTTGAGGATTTTTGCCCTACCCACTATGGTCCAGGAGTAGATGGAGATTTTATCCCGGAGATTCCAGAGAAGCTACTCTCCTTAAAGGAGACACCACTCACAGTTGTTTAGACTACACTAAGTCTAGTTTATTTATGTTTGGATTATTATAACTGTGAGACTTGGGTGTATTATATTGAGAATTATTTATGTTGAGATAGTTAGACTTTAGACTTATTATTATTATTTGAGTTATGATTCTAGACTTATGTAAGAACTTCTTATATCTTTATCTTATCGTGCCATTTACCTTCTTATAATTATTGTCAGTGAGTACCTTATGTTTAATAATCATATGCATATTCATTGTCCTCCTTATGGAGTTGAGATCGTTAACAAGTTATGTGAGTTGTGTTAGTAGTATTGAGACCTAGACAGTGTTCTACCATCGATGTTGCGGCATAGGCTGGACGTACCCACGATTCATGCCCTAATTCTGGGTGCGGTTCATGACAGTTGTCCCGAAGCTACGCTTGATAATTGTAAGTTATCACGATAGACATTTACTATGAACCATGATATATCTCCTCTACAAATCTGAGCCATAACCCATCTATTCAATCCGAACGAACTTCTGAATCCAAGCACTTCATGCACTACCTTTGATGTATCTATCAACCAAATATCGCCTAACCACCTAGAGTCTTACTATCGATCCAAGCCATAAATTGTTGAACTGCGCTCGTTGAAGCCGTCTTCTATTACTCTACCGTTCTGTCCTGAATCTTTCAAAATTCTGAACCGTCTTGTTCGACTTCTCGCAGTATCACTTGCCACAATTTTTGAAATTTTGTTGACTTGGTCCGTTTCTTATCTGAATGCAATGTTTCAACACTATATGTCCAACTCGATACTACAAGTGTTAACTTTCAATCTAACTCAATATCTACTAGCTTCATATTATGCTCGTTCATGTCTTTCGGATAATCCGTCCACCATCGTTGCACCGTTTCGCCAATTTTCCTTTCTCTAAACTTTTAGTCAAACTTCTCGAGTGCCAATATCTGAAACCCTTCAAGTTTATACGACTCTTCGTAGTGCTCCTCTAAAACCAAATCGTATTCTACTGCTCGACCAACTGCTTTCTTGCGTTGCAAAAATTTATAGTCCATGCTCGCTACTCTTCGATACATCCATCACGTGCGCAAGTGTGCCCCAACTTTTTGTTCCTTATGCTCAATTCTCTCTTTGCATCAATGAATGCTCTACCAAATTTCCAAATCACGTAAACGAACTCTGATATTCAGCTTTTGGTCTGATCGATCTCATCTTGTTTCCAATACTTGGTCCGTATCACTCCTTCGAATTCCAAACACTCATTCCATTGTTTGTCCCGTTCTCGTGCAATAAACTTCCATTTATACGAGTCACTTCTTGATCACTCAAATCTAACGTATCAAAGAATACCTGAGTTAAAAATCCCTTCTACCAATTTTTGATATAATTCCATATTATCCCATCAGTTGTGAGCAAACCTATCGCTTATAATGGTCCAAACATTTCCAATGTGCATACCACTCCGTAGCACGCATATACCACTTACAAATAGAGTTGATCTCATACCAGATTTACTCTGCATCGACGAACGTCTACTCTGAACCAATTATTTTGTGGTGATCCTGTCGATCGTAACTCAACACTCGTTTGTTCCAAGTTTCTGAAACATAATTCAGTCGATTCACACAAACAAACTTCCATTTCCATTATCCGCGTCCGTTATAGCAAATTCTATTGCTGCCTAACCAAACATTCCAATACCACGCTCACTATATGGTATACCATATACCACTTTAAATCAACTCACTCCTCATGTTGTCCTTACTCCGCATCAATCCAACATTAGTTTAAGCTATCCATTCTACGTGATCCTGCCATTCATAACTCAAATTCTTACATGAAACTCAGCCAATACATGGACTATCTAACTCTTCTATCGATCTTGCTCGATGTAACTTGTGCCATGTTTCCTTGCTTGATACTTTCAACTATTTCTCAAACCGTCTGAGACATTTGTTGCACGAGCAACCCGTACAATAATCTCTTCCAATGATCCAAGACAATACTCAACTATTCTACACATTCATCATACGAATAACTCGTGCAATGCTCTCTCTGGTATTCCAAGCCACTGATTAAATCTGCTAAACATATGCGCCACAATAGCAACTCGTATAACACCCTCTCTGATATTCCTTGCAAAAACTCAAATTTTGTCCAATACATTTGCTACCCGAGAAACTCATGCAACATTTTATTCTCTTTCGATGCTTCTACTCACAGAATACCACATAATCGATCTCGTCTAACAAACCAACTGCTCTACTGATACAACCAAAAAATTTTTGGACGACAAGCCAAACCAACACAATGATACCTCTCAACTGCTCATATTTTGGTTTGTACAAATACAATAATGCATACAACTTGTTACACGAATGTAACAACACAAAATAATGATACACTAATCTATAAAAATCCTATGAATAGACTTATTGCTTGGAACATCCAATGAGGTAATAAGTAGAATCAAGAGCCGTTCGATACGCGAAAGCTATTTAGTGTTTGTAATAAAGCAAGAAAAAAAAAATTTCTGAGGAAATGAATCCGGTGCTATGATACCAATTTTTTATGACCCAATCTTCCATAAGTTCGATCGTCTCCGCTGAATGTGAATCACCACGTTACAGCGCTCTCACAGGATAATCGTTCTTATCGGGACGTGATACTGTGCTAGCCTGGAGTTGCGCTCGCACAAGGCGATGACGTCAAACGTCATGGTTATCATCAAAACAATCAAGTTGCAGCGAAGGTCAAGTATTGTGTTCCAAGCGCACATTAGAGTATACGTAGCGAAGCTATCGAATGGTCCAAATAAAAATGCTACAAAGGAGAATGCCACAAAGGAGATGCAATACTCTTGCTCTTTCTATTGCCCACAAAGGTACTTACCGTTTCATACATCATGTCCCGCATATCCAAGCTGAGCTACTACACCTGCGTACCTGGAAATTAATGCCCACAAACGTAGGTCATACACAGTAGTACTGACGAGCGGGGTAACCACTCGTCTAAACCGATACTAAGTACATAGTGAATGCAAACAGTTATATGGTAATCTTTCTACTTTAATCCTAGTTATATTTCACGGCAGAGGTATGACATACTAAGAAAAATTGTAAAGTAGGTTAAGCATGCAAGAATTCAACTCAAGCAAATATACTAGCAATTATATTCAAACTAAAAGAAAACTAAGCATGCAATCCATTCTACACAAATCCGAAGCAAAGCGTGAACCTATCGAACCATATCTCACTCTAAGTTCTCCAATTTATTGAATCATGCCATAATCCAAGCCTTGTTAATCCAATCATCGATGTGCACACTCTTGTTCGAGTCAAGGTGGCACCGTCGCCTATACGAATACACAAACTCAAATCGAACTAATCTTATCTATATAAAGGTCACTGGCCAAGCCATAAAGGACTATCCAAATGCATTTTGACCCAATCCAACACTGATTAGCTAGTTCGCCTGGTAGTCTCGAACTGCAAGTACAGTGTTTAAAGCACGTTACTATTTATTTCCTTCTTGGCCGAACGGTCCCGGTGCCCCGGTACAACCCGTTTGAGGAAACCAAACCCTGTACGCAATATGTTGTCCGTGACCAATACAATACTCCAACCATGTAGGTATGGCGAGAGAATCGTGCCTTCTCGCCCCACCAAATGATACTCACCTTGATCCATCCAATTGACCATAATCATTCTCCAACTATAGCGCAAGACATCATCTCAAGTTATCTCCATTAGGCACCATGCTGCTTCTCGATACAGTGCTCCACTTAGTAGAATACCTCGCTTTGAATGCTCCGTGGTATAATGCCCCAACTGTGGCACAATACCCTGTTAGATGTAGTTGTCCGATTTTGAACCACAACTGTATACTTTTCTAGACAAAGCATTCCAACTTGATACTTGTACATAGATACGTGCTCGCTCGATAAAATATTTTGTTTTTCTAACCAAGATGATCCACTCAAGCTCCAACTGCCCAAACGTAAGTCCAACTCAAGCCATAAATTATATCCATCTAAACGACGAACACTCTAAGCATGCCACAGTGAGGTGTTTCCAATATTCCAGTCTAAGTATTCAAATCATTACATATGTTACATATTATTAGGCATGAAGGAGTAAAGGAGAAGGGACAGAGCCCACTCATCAAGTCTGAATCAGCTAAGCACTCTGCCTTATACGGTCGATTCCTTAAATTCGTGGCCCGATGCAAAGCACGATCTACTCAATAAAGGGTTGTTATTGAACTACTCTGATATTGTACATTTAAGTACAATGTATTCCTCAGAACATGGTCTAGGTTTACAACCGCATACACAAATAAGTACCACCTATACGGTAGACAAAATCCTCCAAAGTCAAGGCACCTATTTCATAGTGCCGGCCACAAGGAGGGGTGACAAACCCATCATCTTCAGAAAGGTAAAATTTTGCTGGGACCTCCCCATAGAAGCACCTAAACCTGATGGCGGTAAAATAAAGATATACTACTACAGTCCACAAGCCAAGCGCATTTTCTAGAGCGTGGGATATGACCTAAACAATGACAAAGGCCTGAATTATGGCAATGACCGGCGTCTATCTCTGTGTCTTCTTGCCCCTGCAGGAAAATTTGAGGCCTACTACCAGCGAACTCTTCACGGTCTGGGGTATGTCACACCATCATCACCTCTTGAAGGTTTAGAAGAGCAAGATAAAATGCATTCTTATTAGTAAGATTCCTCCGCTTGGGACTCCGATATAAGCATCAGAGAAATGCTCAAGAAAATGTTATTTGTCAATATGGTGTTCACTTATCTGAAAGATGGCGACAACCAGCCGTCCGAACCCTTTGAGGTAGAACCCTGGGCACAACGCTTTGACTCACAATGAAAGTTACTTTCGAACAATAAGATCCCTCCATTGAAGATGAAATCTATTTTTATTCGCAAAAGTCTATCAGGTAAAGATCATGAATCCCTGCTACAGCTTGTAAGATAATATATCAATATTTTTACTTGAAGCTATAAAGATATGCCAAGTTTTGACCCCCAGATCATGGTACACAAGCTCAATATCTTATCAAATGCTAAGCCAGTCTAACAATAACAACGTCAATTTTGATCGAACATCATGAACGTTATCGAAGCTGAAGTTAACAAACTGATAGAAAGTGGCTTTATCTGCGAGGAGCAATATCCAGATTAGGTAGCTAATATTGTGCCTGTCATCAAGAACAACGGCAAGATCTAAATCTGCATAGACTTTCATGATCTAAATACGGCATTCCCAAAGGACGAGTTTCCTCTCCCGATCACAGATGTAATGATTGAAAACACTTGTGACTTTGAGCGTATATCCTTTATAGATGGGTTCTGAGGCTACAATTAGATCAAGATGTTCTCGGACAATGAGAAGCACACGTCATTTATTAATACACAGTCATGTCCTTTGGTCTGAAGAATACAGATATTACATACCAACGAGCTATGAGCACCATCTTCAGTAAATATTTATGCAAGACAGTTGAGTGATATATTAACGACATTATTATCAAAATTTGCTTCCAAGATAACCATCTCTAATACTTGAAGATGGTATTCGACCTGACGCAAGTGCACCAGCTAAAGATGAATCCCACTAAATCCTTCTTGGGAGTCTCTAATGGAAAATTTTTGGTTTTATCATAACCTTGAAGGGTATTCACATAGACCCTAAGAAGACCAAGTCTATCCTTGATATGCATCCTCTGAAGAACCTTCGAGAGCTTCATGGTCTACAAGGGAAGCTGACATACATAAGAAGATTCATAGCCAACCTCTCTAGGTGATGCCAACCCTTTACTCAGCTTATAAAAAAGGTAGTTTCCTTTCTCTAGACAAAATAGTGCCAGCAATCATTCGACGACATCAAGAGCTAGCTCAAAAATCCCCCAGTCCTGGTGGCCCCAATAGTAGGGAGACCCTTCTTGCTATATGTACGCATAATGGATCACTCTATCGGTGCTTTACTAGCACAGAAAGGTGAAACAGGTCATGAGCAGGCCATTTATTATCTCAGTAGAATGATGGTCGATGTAGAGCATAGGTACAACCCAGTTGAGAAGGAATGCCTTGCTCTGGTCTTTGCTATCCAGAAGACCAGACATTATGTGGTGGGACAGACAATTCATATAATCTCGTGAATCAACCCTCTCAGGTTCCTTATGACCAAGCCAGGGGCACTAAATTCTCTCTTGGCTATGTGGGCCGTACTGATGTCACCGTACGACATATTTTTTGTCCTGCATAAGGCAGTTAAAGGCCAAGCATTGGCCCACTTCTTGGTCGCCCACCCGGTGCCAGAAATCTTGAAGCAATATGAGAAGATCTTTGATGAAGTACTAGACTCCAACATGACAACGAAAGATGCTATTTGGCGAATGTTCTTCAATGGTGCTTCAAGGATAGGGCCCAAAGGCGGTATCATCATAGGAGTTGGGATAATACTGATTTCCCCTAATGACCTAGTTATCCACCGCTCTTACTGCCTTACTAAGTCATGCTCCAACAATATAGTAGAGTACAATGCCCTCATGATTGGGTTCCAACTTGGTAAACAAGTCGGAGTGGACTACCCAGAGGCCTATGGTGACTCCAAACTAATAGTCAGTCAGGTCCGAGGAGAGTAGGAAGTCCGACATATGGATTTAATCCCCTACCAGCAAGCCGCAATCAATATAATATTCAAATTCAAAGAGTTTTCATAGAATATGTGCTCCAACTACAAAATATCGAGGCTGGCGCCCTGGCCAGCCTTACAGCCTCCTGAGCAGTCCTGGTCAACACTCATCAATTGATCACAGAGGTCTCCTAAGAACTAGTCTGCCGAAAAAATAGCCCCAGTACGTGTCTGAGCTACTCAGTGGATACATACATCACAACCCATGACTAGAGACTCCTTTTTATAGACTACGCAGTTTATGGAATTCTGTCCGAAGACCCGAAAGAATCTACCTCTATCATAAGACGTTCCCTCTAGTTCTACTACGATACAGCCACCAAAATATTATGCCATCATTCCTATGAAAAGCTTATGCTGCGATGTTTATCAAGCATAGAAGCAAAACAAGAACTCTGTGAAGCTCACGACAATATTTATGGTACACAATAACCCAGTCTGAAGCTACATGATCGCCTACAACGAATAAGTTATTCTTAGCCAATAATGGTAGCAGATGCTGTCAACTATACAATAAAGTACAGGATGTGCCAAATCTATGCAGACTTCATCCACCAGCCTTCTAAATTCTTAGATGTTCCGCTCGTTATAGTAAAGATATCAAATATGATCAACTTTGTTAAACATCATGTTATATACCGATTCGAAATACCTCAGAGGATTATCCATGGTAATGGTCCATAGTTCTCAAGTCACGCTTTCTATCTGTTTTGCGATAAAATCAAATTCAGAACATAGTCTTGACTTCCTACAACCCAGGAGCAAATGGGCTGGCAGAGGCATTCAATAAAACCATCATAAAGCTACTCAAGAAGTTTGTGTCATCTAACAAGCATGACTAGAATAAGAAGCTGAGAGAGTGTCTCTAGGCCTATCGTAACCGACTGATAGCATGCCATTTTCCTTGGTCTATGGGAGCAAGGTCGTCTCCGAGGTCCAAATTCCCTTACAGTGGATAGCCCTCTCCAACCAGTTGACAGATGATGATAACCACCGCCGACGGTTACAAAAATTGGAAGCAATCGATGAGAAGCATCTCTTGGCTTAACAGAATATTGAGTTATACCAAGCACATCCTAGACGTAAGAAGACCGATGGTTATGACACACAAGACAACCAAAAAGTGTTAAGATAAATGGGAAGGCCCTTTTATCGTAGAATTTGTATATTCCAATGGTGCCTATTGGCTTACGAAATCTAATAGAGACTTGCTCATGATGCCTATCAATGGAAAGTTCCTCAAAATATACTATGTTTAACTAGACTTATACTCCTCTTATCCCCAGTAGGACAACTAAGATGCATAGTATTTATATTTTTTATGGTTCATCCCCAGCAATTGCATAAGTACAATATATATTTTTCCTACAAATTATTGTAAAAGCCATTATCTGTATTCAGGAGCCCTGAATACGCAATAGATAATGGATCCTCAAAAAGCTTTCCAATAGAGCGGCCTTCAACAGACTACTCCATATTTGTTTCCTTGGGATACTAGTTCACGTCTATATCACCTCTGAACTATCGTCCTAACATTCTCTCCGCTAGGATTTGCCATATACATATTACCTCTAAGAAAATCTCCCAATTTTGACTATCGATTATCACGTCCATAAGACCTCTGATATCGGTCGTCACCCAAACTTATCATCCGTACTCAACTTTAGGTACGCCTGTGATGATAAGTCCACCAAACCTATCACGCCTATATCAACTCAGATAGGGTTTTATTTTGATCCTATTACGTACACTTAAGTACGCAGGAACAAATAGGTCCACCAAAGATCCCCTAATATGATATCCTTGGGAAATACAGTATCATATTACGTCCATATTAGCTCTAGTACAAATATCTAAAGTCGACACATAATTGAAACAAAATGAGAAGCTTTTATTTCTTTTGTATAAAGGAAACCAAGAGCAAACTACTTTTAAGGATTTATTTGCTCCTCAATCAAAATCTAGTAAGGCAAAGAGTGAAAGAAAAAGAAGAGCAAAATAAAACTGCTAAGGGCTAGGCATCAGAGCACAATTCTCTCTTTAACCCGGTGCTCGGCTTCTTGATCTAAAGTCGCGGGATCCTCAAGATGGGCGTAGGCCTGGTGCTTGTCCTCTAGTTTCTTTAAAGTGTCCTCTAGGATATGTCATGACCCGCACCCGATGTAAGGATGCAAGTCGGAAAAAATCCCCAGCCTACATCGCAGAATCGATGGTAGAATATTGTCTGGGTAATCTATCTAGCAATATAATAAACCACCAACACAACAATATACTCAATCATAGAACTAAGATGGAAATGAGCAAGAATCAGATAAAAGAATAGAAATAGTCATATACAACTCATGAGTCTAAAATAATACATCAATGAGTCTGAAAGAATGATAACAAATAAGCTGGAGACAAATCCAGTACAAGAAATGCAAAAAAGATACTAAACCCGGGTCATCTGTCTCAGTCGAGATAAGTTCCTCCTGAGCCAGGGTCTCTGACTCTAAGCACACAATATTTTGGGGTCATAATGTGTAGGATACCAGTCCTCAGTGTCATCTGAGAAAAATATATCTAGTCAGGAAAGGAGTAGAGTACATCTCTAACATCAGTTCTAATCAATGATAAAAACTATATAACAGTAAATAGATGTGAATATATAAGATGCACAATAGATACAAGAGAGATACAATAAAGAAATACTGGAATAAACATAATAATGAATAATATATTAATGAACAAGAATACTAATGACTAAGTGTGTGAGTACTAGCTTTAACATGTGATCGGTTTGGGAACATGATATAATATATATGGCCTAGCTAATCATATGTGTGGTGTATGATTAATACTATTCAATAACAGTACTTGATACAATAGGGGTATTGATCACATATCTATACTAAAGTACTCTCCACCCTCGACTGGTATAGTAGATCTAGCCACGATATGCTATGGCACGAGATTTCCCAAGAAGATAGCTAGTCTTCCAAAGAATCAATGTCTGTACATGTACAAGATAACCAATAAAATAATACTTGCACCATATACACCATATACCAAGGAATAACATCTCATAACGAGATTCAGATATACCAATCCGTGTAACCATAGTGTCAAGAGAACATGGATATCTACACTAGATACAATGAACATAGAGAATATCATAAATAAGAAACTATCAAAGAATATACTCGCCTGAAGTCCAAAGAATAGTCTCACAGATGTCTGATACGGTGCCCCAAGACCTAGATATGGAATACAACATCAATACATGGTTCCGGAAAGAAAATAAGTTAAACTAGTCAACTCCTAGGTCAACAAGTCAATTCTAAGTCAAAAGTCAAACTAGGTCAACTCTAAGTCAACTATGGTCAACTATAGTCAAACTATGGTCAACTATGGCCAACTACCTAATTCTAGGTTGCACAAGTCTAACACGAAAATATTGGGTTCAAAATACTAAAGTCTAGGTCACAAAAATTATATCTTAAAATACTAAGATACCGTATCTCCGGATATATAAAACAATAGGTAAATCATCATATATATAAGTCAAATAATATTAATATATATATATAATCCTAATTATAATATTAAATAGATACCTTGGTTTTGAACCAACTTGGTATCACAATATTAACTCATAAATTTGTTACCCACACCCAATACCTTGGGTATCCCAAATTACCTTGTTACTTACCTTGGTATCTCAAGGTAATACCACAAAACTTGTTTATACTAACTATCCATAAATATATACATGCTACACTAATTATTATACATATAGCATACTATAAATACTATTAGCAATTTAGGAATATATTTATATATATTAAATACCATATATATATATATATATATATATATATATATATATATATATATATATATATATATATATAATTATCTAATATTAGAAAAATTGCCAAACTGTCACTAATAACTGCTGACTATCGTTGAAGTCTCCGATACTCTGATACTCTATTATTTTAGCGACGGTTCTGCTGTTGTCGCTGCTGTTGCTGTATGCTACTGCTGCTGCTGCTGCTTTGGCGATGGTTCTGTTGTCATTAAACTGCTATCGCTGTTGCTGTTGAACGCTACTACTGCTGTGCTATTCTATTGCGACGCTACTGCTGTCACTAAAACACCTATATATATATATATATATCTATATATATATATATATAAATACATATATATATGCAACTATATAATTATACTTACATCTGTAATTACTAATATATGTAATTACTACATATAAACAATACATACACCATACATATATACTAATATTTATATATAATTACCCACACATGCATATGTATATATAACCATAGGATAATATGTATACATGTATTATATAAGTATATATACATATAATATAACAACTTATATATATATATATATATATATATATATATATATATATATATATATATATATATATATATATATATATATATTTCTTGTGTCTTAGATCTATGTATCTAATTATGTACATTGTATGTAGCTATTATTCTACATATGTAAGAGCAATTTAATAGTGTAGTGTATGGGTATATATATTATAGTATATATATGTTGTAGTTATGAATTATGTATTATATATATATATATATATATATATATATATATATATATATATATATATATATATATATATTCACCACCATACACATATACACACAATAACTACATATGTATATATAATAACTAGTAGATTTATATATGTAAAATAATAACTACATAAATATACAACACACGCATATAATAGATATATAGATCTATGATATTTAATACATAAATATATGTAACAGTAATATATAATAATAAATATATATACATATATATAATTATATTCCTCCACAAATAAGAACACAAAATAAATAGATCTACTATTAAATTGCACATCTCATGGAACGTATCACTCCGTATCCCACTAGATCTAGGATACGCTTGCGACACGAGTCCACCACACATCCAAACGTACCCCGAAGGACACGAACAAGTCATATATATTATTTATGAATAATACGAAGAGTCAAATAGAAATCTACGTGTCCGTGTCAAAATGTGTCATGCACAAAGTCCCATATCGGAGGAAAAACCTCCAAATCAATATGTATCATCAAATTGATGGGATACGACCTACACGTACCCAATTGTAGACACGAAACTAGACCCAAACACACAAGAATATGCCAAATTGATCTATAGGACCAATTGCACACACAACAAATGTCAATCTTAGAATTCCTCCAAAATTGACACAAAAAGCACCATAACTTTCTCAATAGGCCTCCTATGAACACAAAACCAAATCCTATAGGTAGTCTAAGCATATGGGTTGATTTTTCATGGTTAAATCTCAGATTTAGAACCTAAATTAAGAGAAAAAACTAAATTATACTTATTAGAAGATGGATTCCCAATGCAACCTCCAAATATGATGAAATTGGCCTCCAACTTGTGGATCCTTGCTCCTTTTTATAGATCCTTGCTTCCACCTTCTAGATCCTTGCTCCACTAGCCTCCAATGATGATTTTGAATGGAATTGGGATGAATTTTGGTAGGGAAATGAAGTAAGAATGAAGAAATTTGGTTGAGAGAAATTCTAGATCTTGTTTCCAAATGAAAAGAGGAGAGAGAATAATTTCCCCCCTCTCTATATATACCGACCCCCTTTCCCCTTCCTTAAGCTGCTATAAATTATCCAATATACCCCTTAGGGCCTCTCATGAATTTGAAATAATTAAGGAGGGAAGCTTCTAGTCTAAATAATTTTAATTAATTTAATCCATCTCCTAATCAATGGGCTTTCTAAATGGGCTAAATTAATACATGTTGGTCCATGAGTCTAAACTAAACTAGTTAGGTCTACTAACATAAGTTTAAAATAAATAACTAACATCTAACAACAATTAGATAATACAACAAATAATTATTTACCATGCACAATATTTAGTTAAATATAAAATTACTAAAATATCCTTTCCTAGAAATGTGGTAGTGACCGGATAGCAGAAGACTGATCCACCTTACTAGACTGTGCACATATGGCCTCCCTTTCTCGATGAGCCTCCTGGAGATCGCCCTCCAAGATATTAAGTTTGGCTTAGAGTTGTACAATTTTCTCGTTAATCTCAATATTGTATGGGTTACGCAATCTTCCAAACAAGGAAGGCCTCCCCTCAGTCGTTCAACTCATTGTTCTTGAGTGCCAGCTTCTTAAGGTCTTTCTCCATGGCCTCCTTGTTATTTACATAGGCAGCCTTTACTTGCTCTATAGAATTTAAGAGAAGTTCATGCCCCTCTGCCACTGCGATAGCCGGGTCAATTATCCATACCCGCTGCAGTTCATTTAGGTGTTGCTCCACCTCAATTAATGTCTGGAGCATCAAGTCAGTTATTGGCTCAAGTAAAGGAAGGGTCCTCAAAATATCAACCTAAACTTTGGTACAGTGCTTAGCCTAGGCAAAAGACTTGTTTTGCCCCAGGATAGTTTGGACCCCCTACTTCAACAATATGTAGAAACTATTAATTCTAATCTTTGAGGATTCTTCCACATCGAAAAGGTCAAAGGCATCAAAGGAGTAAAAAAAGAAGAGGCTTTCACGGGCTGAGAAGTAGGCATAGCAGCGCTAAATTGCCCAGGAAGTAGAACGGTAGCTGTGGAATGACGAGATGCCTTAACTTCCTCCAGCTGCCTCCCAGTCGAAAGAAGTGTCTAAATGCTAGAAAACTGGGGAATATTGACCGTCTCAGCGTTGATACTAGGAGATGTGCCAACATCAAATGGTCCGACAACAAAAGATAGAAGGGCATCCACCACGCCAGATGGGTCCATAACTGTGGAAATCTTCTCCATAACAATCTCCACAGGAGGCCCCACGAGGTATTCTTTACCCCTAGAAGAGTGAAGGAGGGATGCAAGCCTCTTTTGAACAATATCCCCACCTCTTTCTTCCTCCATGTCTTCTTCTGTAGCCACATTCATCGTCGTCAAGGAGAGACAGTGCCTGCAGGACCAAAACAACTTATAATCAACTTTACCCAGAGAATAGAGAACTGAAGGCAAAAAATCTCATTGCTTGAGAAAGTACAAAGCAATATACTCAGAGTAAATGGCCAAATTTGTGGCTCGTTCAGTGCAATCAGGGCCATCCGTACAGTGTCTAGGTCGTCTACTGAGATATTGGGAGTAGCAAATTCCATCAACAGTCCTTTTGGGGCAAGACTAACCAAACCCTCGGGTGTAGGCTCTTCAGTGATGGCCTCAGACTCAGAATATGTTGTCTCTTCGTCTATCTCCGTATAAGAGATCTTTGTGGCCATGGAATATCGAAAACGATCCCTTCTTTCCCGTTTCTGCATGATGTCACACCGACCAAAGACAAAGATTCATGGAGAGAAGATGTTAAAATCAAAGTAAGAGGTTTTACGGACACCGCCATTGAATCTATAATGGGGTCTGAATCAGAAACCACTAAAGCAAGGGGGCCTACCTCTTCCTTTACAATCTCATCCGTAGAAGGACCAGATTCTTTCACAAGTTCCTTCTTGGGAACTCCTTCAACTCGTGTCTTCTTAGAGTGGCGAGGGTATTGAGCTACAACAGGCTTATGCTTGGGAGCAGGAGGGCCATTAGAAGGAGTCATCTCCTCAGACGTCAGGTCTAAGCCGGCTAGCAGGAAACACGTTTTCCTTTCTCGGACGTTTGTCAACCCTTGGGCGATGAAGGCACAAATATTATGACTGCAAGATAACTCATCTCAGGCTCATAATCTGCTGGTGGAGAATTGACTGTGTAATATAAGCTTCCCGCAGTGAACAGTATGTGCGGTAGAGCATTAGCCACAAGCAGCCCGAACTCAGCCTGTGTACCAGCAATGGCGTAGTAGCTCCACGCCCAAGTACCATCAAGAAGACCATCGTAATGCCCAAAGGAAATACTTGGAGTGTCTAGCTGGAATTGGCTATACCTAAATTGATGGGCAAATCGGGTAGGTAGATAGGGATCCAAATAGATAATTGTCTAATTTTGATACATCAAGTGATAGGGACGGATAGCAAGGAGCCAACGGTAGAGCTTCACTGACAACAGATGATCAGTAACCCCATTGTCCCAATGAGTAGCGGTCCTTTTCTCCTCAGTAAACTCTGGGAAAGTTGTGAAGAATGTCCAATCGTTCAAGTGGGAAAGCTCCCTCTTATAGTGGGGCACATCTTCATACTGCCATTTCATCCATCGATAGTGGCAGATAATGGCATCTCCCTCTAACATCCCTTCCTGGGTACCAGGGCACATCAAGGACCGATAGTACAATAAAAGCCAACCCATCAGGTAGTTATTGGGTAACTCTACCCAGTTGAATTCTCCAACACCTTTATGGTGCTTTACCTTTATGGCAAAATGCCAAAGACCATAGTGGATACAGCAGACCATTGCAGACAATAACATGAGTGGGTGGCCATAAGCTAGTCTCACATCCGGGAGGATAAGGTTACAATAAATCCTCTCGATCAAAACTGAACCCCTTGCAACCACATAGCTATGTAGCCAAATCATCAAGTACCCTGCTAGCAGCGCCTTATCGGATAGCTCATAGGTATCCATAAGAAAGTAGCCCAATTTCTATCCTTCAGCAGATGATTCACAATATTTTTCGATCAAAGACACGACATCTCTTTGGGATTGTGGCCGTCGAACATAAACCTCGTCCAACTCTGGCACCTCCGAAAAGAGATAATGCGTCCAAAAAAAGATATGCGGGATATGCCCTTTGGTAGATTTATCCTCCTTATACATTTTTTGACAGATGCTATGATGACACAATAATTTCTTATAGACGGCCAAAAATTCTGGATTCTCCTTATTTGAATCTCTTAGATTATCGTTGCTCAGGGCATATTTCTCATAGGAAACTTATCTCCTGGGATATTGAGTGCATCTCATGCAATACTAGTACCATCTCCACACTAGGCATAAAGAAAGTCCCTATGTGACAGTTATATATATCCATCATAGCGATAAAGAGGCAACAATTCATCTCTAAGCCCTAATATGTGTCCCTTATGGCAAAAAATATACCATCAACTTTAAGCTCCTTCTCGTAGCTCTTACATCCACTTAGTCAATCGACACTACGAAGGTCAGTAGTGGGCCCATCCGAGAGTTCATAATTGCCCAGGCGGGTATGGTCCTTTCTTTGCAACTTGATAGAAAAAAGTACAAACATCATAAATATCGAGGTTTGGTCCCAAGTTACTCCTGATGACACCAGGTGCCAGCCCAAGAGAAGAATAAGAGGGCGAATCCTTCCGACAAAAGAAAGCCCCCTTGTTTTGGCCGGTTTTGAGCCTGATCTTGCCAGCCAGAATCCTCCATTGTTAAGGAGTCAAGTCCAGCTCATCGTCCTCCTTTTCATTACTATGCAGAAGTCCAACAGTGGCATAAGATATTCAAATGTGGGCATGGACATCTTTGTCCCACGGTAGATGAAGTTTCAGTTTACCTTGGACATCACCAAGTCAGAAAAAGGCGTGGTTAGTACGCCCCCAAAAAGAAATTATGGCTTCTTGAAAGAATAATATTGCCCGGCATCATCCTTTTTTGAGTTCATTTGACTTAGGAAATAAAACTCGCTCTGGTCAGCGATCAGCTTTTACCTTTTAGACGGATAACCCCTATCTAGTTAGACTTGCATGTAGACAGTCAGGTCTTTGAAGTTCATACTCAATAGAACCTTCTCCATATTGAGCACCAATTTACCAAAAGGAGTAGTAGTCAAAATTACTATAAAACACAGAAGATGTGCGATCAGAATTACCTAACAAGCAAACTACACATAACTTGTAGTAAAGGCTATGCACATCATCAACAAGAAGGCTCTATACAAAGTAACTATGCATTAAGTAGGGTCATACATCAAGCCGCATAACAAAACTCATCCACAGTTATATGCCATATAGTTCATGCGAAAGATATTAAGAAGCACATGATGGCCTAGGCGCATGATGCCGCTTTTGTTAGTCATAGCATTTATGACTCCAACAAGTAATAATGGCTCTGAATGCCTCGGTTCTGATGCTGACAGCAGACGTCAGTGCTTATATCATATGCCATGATTATCTTTTGAAGGACTGTAGGTCAACTCTAGAGGGGGTAAATAGAGTACAATGAAATAATCTACCCAATTAAAATTTATCAGAGTGAAGGCATCTAACAGTGTATATGCAAGACATTAATATGAAGTAGTAAGAGCAAGAGAGAAAACACAAACACCATAATGTATACTAGTTTTTCTCTGAGAGGACTAGTCTGGTCCAGAGAACTTTTTCTCAGAGTTGTATCCACTATAATCACTAATAGTTAATCATAAGTTTTGATCTGAAGGCTTATCACTTCTTTACAACCACAAGTTTTGATCCGAAGACTAGCAACTTCACACACGTGCTTTTGATACGAAGAGCACGCAGACGTCAAACATAAGAGGGGCTTGATGAACCAAGCGATTACAACTATGATAAACTTCTAACCGAGATCACACTTGGCACTAAAAAGCTAAGAGTTGATCTTGGAGATTAGAAAGTTTAGGTTCCGAGGGTTTGCTCACACTAGAATAGGAAAAAAATAAGAATAGATGAGTTGTTGAGAGTGTAAAATTCAATCTTATTTATAGGGTGATAGCAAACCGAAGTCGACCAGAGTTCGTATTAGATTTAATTGAAAAAATTTAAACGTTGGGACAAAGAATCAGAGATTTAATAACTGGATAATTTCATACTAAATAGGTGACCGAGTTCGGTCCAAGTTTGGCATGAATTCGGTCCGAATTTGCTTGTCTATTCTAGTAAGGTTTGAGTTGAACGTAGGTTGGTTTGGTGGATAGGTTCAGGGGTTTATTTGAGTGGACTTAGGCTACTTTCTAGTTGCCAGTGTGACTCGATGTACATAAGTCCTAGACTCAATAAATATAATATTATATATGATAAAAACTAAGATCATTTTATGACACAAATTCTACTGAAATATCTGCAGACTTGAAGCCGCATTTTCTTTGATGACAAATGTTCAAATATAAACAGATATAGAAATCTAAATACCTTTTGGAGGTTCCGGATAATTCATAGGCGGTTCACAGAAAACTTCTGGTATAACAACGTCTTTGGTTCATCATTATTTTGTTATAGCATATGTCCATGCTGATCTTACTTATTACTTTCTGTACATACATGTTAGACGAAGAAAGCAATATAATAAGCAAATATTATAACATTAATGCATATCTGGACAATGCTGAGTTTAAATAGAAGTTATAATAGTGATTGATTAATAATCATACTGCTAAACTTAATCGATTAGCCATATTCAAAAACTTAATATAAATATTGGGCCAACACCTTTGACCGTATACAGCTATGTAGAGCCACGTATACACACAACAAAACTTCCCATACGATAAGATCCCCATATGACAAGCTTTCCATGCGTCAAGGTTTTCATGAATCAAGCTCTTTATTAGTCAAACTCCCTATGTGTCGAGGCCCTTATGCATCTTAACAACCCTAAGGCCCGGTCTCTATAAAGCTCAGCCCCTATGCGTTTCAGTCCCTATTCGACCCAGTAAGACCAAGTCTTTTTGTTTCAACTGAGAAGATTCTCTACAACCAAGCATGGGCCATGTATCAAGCTGACCTATGTAGGACCATATATGGCAGTCCTAGAGGGGGGTGAGTGTATGTATGTAGTAGAATAAAATTACCTATTAAAATATAATTCTATGACATGCAATGGTGATCAACTACTATCAATTAGAATATATCTCGTGCATAAGTAATACTACTAGCAGTGTTATGAATATATGCAATAGGGTGAGAGAGAGTAAACACAAACACCAAGATGTATACTATTTTTCCTCTGAGAGGACTAGTCCAGTCCCAAGAACTCAAGTTCGGAGTTGTATCCACTATAATTACCAATAGTGAATCATAAGCTTTGATCCGAATGCTTGCCACTTCTTTACAACCACAAGGTTTGATTCAAAGTCTCATAACTTCATAGCTTGATAGAGAGAGTAACTGATGGAACAAAGCTTTTTACAACTCTGAAGACTTCTAGACCGAGTTCGCACTCAGTACTAGGAAGGCTAGAGAGTTGCTCTTTGAAATAGAAAAGTTAAGGCTTTAGGGATTTTCTCATAATAAGATACAAGGTTTAAGAATGGTTGAGTGAGTTATTAGAATAAAGAATTCTAATCCTATTTATAGGGTTAGGCAAACATAATTCAGCCAGAATTTGGATGGGGTTTAATTCAAATTTCAAACCGTTAGGCCAAGAAATCATGAGCTATTGAACTGGTTGATTTCATAGCAAAAGGGTAACCAAGTTTGGCACTAGTTTGGTTCGAGTTTGATCTCTTAGTGTGGTAGACTTTATAAATGAATGTGGCCTAATTTGGTGGATAGATTCTTTGGTTCATTTGAGTGGACTAGGTATCTGGATATAGATACTTAGGATTTGCTAGTGCGACTCAGCTTACATTAGTCCTAGACTCAAATAAATGAAAGATTACATTTGAATAGAAACCAATATCTGTTGCATAGTCTATCTTTAATACTGACAGAGTTGATATACTTTGCATCGAGTATCTACTTTATTTGTATTTTTGATCTGATGTTTGACAATTGTCAGAATCAGGTTGATTGTGACCACTTTGTGTCAACAATCTCTCCCATTATGATAATTGACAAACTATGCCAAAATACACTTATGGTGAGTCTAATGTAGCCTTGATGCAAATAGTAAAAATGTAGACAAAGTTTTTTTGAACGTAGATCTTTCCGTTAAAAATTAGCTTTTTAGAAAAAGCTCCCCTATAAGTAGATCTTTCCTTTGAACTGGAGCATAATTAATGACCTGTAACTTGATATTTCTTTATAGCAAAATAAGGTACAAATATATGAACAAAATATATCACAGTTATATTTTTATCAACCATAAATAAGCTATAATCAAAATATTTTGTTTATCACATTTGTTATCACATTTTGTCATTTCTCTCCCTTTCTCAATATATCATACTGGAAAAACTCTCTTGTAACGAGTGATTATGATAAATTTGGAAAAAAAAGTAATCAGAACATGCATTGTTTTAATCATAATAAGTAACAAGATTGGCAAATATATAGAGATGCAAATATTATAAATGTTTTATGAATATTTTAAGCAAATGTTTCTAGTATATAGAAAAACTAATACATCGACATAGCCACAAAAAACTATCACAAATCATCATCAGCAGCATCAGCAGGTGGGTGATCATCTAAGTATTCTCTGGTAGGGTCGAAGTACTGCTGAACAAATGGATCATCGATCCTGTAACCTAAGAGGGAAGGATCACGAGCCACTGGGTGAGGTGAAGTAGGATGATGGACTGTGTGATAATTAAGATCTGCTAGGGAGTTGGCTAAAGTGTGAACTTGAATAGTGGTACGAAAAGATTGGTCGCGAAGCTGAGTGATAATCATAGTATTCTGCTCCTGGTGTTGAGCAACTATCATCTCAATTTGCAACCAGAATTGCTCGCAGAATATCTCTTGGATAGAGTCCAAGGTAGCAGGCTGTGCAGAGGATAATGGAGTAGGAGCAGGAGGAGCTGGGGCTGGATCAGCTGGTGCACAAGAATCAGATATAGATGAGTCATCCTCATCAGGAACAATAGAAATACGCTAAATCCTACGGACTTTGGTCAGATAAGCTGGCTTAGATAGATAAGTGGGTTCTTTCATAGGAATGTGAAAGTGCTTAAAGATTAGTGGTAGATACATGGTATAAGAAACTTGACTTTTGTGTTTACAATAGTTAATCATTTACAGAATCATGGTTTTAGTAAGGCTAAAGGGAGTGGATATATAGAAGTGATATAAAGCAGATATCTTCCTATAGGTCACATTATCTTTGGAGGTTTGCATGAGAATGATAGCAGAGTATATGATAAGGTTATGTTCATAAAAGTATTAGTTAAAATAATGAGCAAGAAACTTTTCGTCAAGATAAGGATGTGGGGCGCAAAGTATGTTCCTGAAGGAATCAAGAGTGATATCGTCCCTGAGATTGAGTTTATCGATCTCAACTAGGGCATCTCCCTCGTTAGGGATTTCAAAAATTTTACCTAAGGTTTTATTGTCAAATTCAATGTCGATTCTACCCACTTTCGAAGAAATAGACCATTGATTATGAGATAGATTACAATAAAATATACGAATGGCATTTAAATGTATGGGTTTTCAAGTTTTGACTAGACGGTAAAGATAGAATTCTCCAAGTTTAGGTTTTAAGAATGTGAGGATTGTACCTTGAAAAAATTGAAGGGGTGAAGGAGAATCTCACCAAGAGCCTTAGATCTCAAGTTGGGAGAGAAAAAGCCTTTATAAAAGGAGATCACAAAACCAAGAAATTAGTATGGCAACTATAGAGGCACAACACCGATCTTCCTGGTGAACTTAAATTATTTTGTACCTTCCTCCATCATAATCAAGCGTACTTATATTTTTGTACTGCCTTGACTTATGCTGCTATTATAGCCTAGTTTTGTAAACTTATTCTTTTATTGAGCTTGTTCATGACATATGTATTATTGGGGGCCCACACTAATACAATATCTAAATCAGAATCAGCATATTATGGTCTGATCAACCGTAGTGCGCTTGGTTCACTCTTCGTATCACTACTTTATGTGGATTGAGATATAGTTGACTCAACTTGTTAGACGAATATACTTACCCTCTAGACTGGCCAGAGCATATCATATAAGGTACATAACTGTTCTGATGTGAACATGCGAATAGAAATTTACCAAAATAAGATTTTAATCCATAACTGCCTTGGCAACTCCCTTTCAAATTCTCTAATCCCTTTGAATTCCATACTTGTAGTCTATCACCCCTCCTTGAATCCTTTATTATTGTTTTCCATCTTTCCCTATTTCGGAAAGATGAACGTTCGTGCTTAGTCTAAGTTTGATACACGGAGAGTACTAGATATACCCCATTGGCCAAGCACTCATGATGACAAACAAGAGAGCACAGGCACAGAAAGTCATAGATATAGGTACGACCTTTAGTTATATTTGTTATTGCATACTCATGACCCCCTTTATGACACGAGATCTTAGGTACATAGTAGACTTAGAATTATATATATGGTGGTTTAACAATTATGAGAATATATTAAAGTTCTACCCAGATGGCATACACGTGACGCTAATAGATGATGCTAGTAGCAGTAGTAGTATTCTCTTTCCTATCACCATCTCGCCCCCTTGGGTGGCTCATCTTTGCTTCTATATCCATTCCTTACCTCGTGCTTAACTCTTTCTATCATAGTCGTATCCTTTCGTGCCATTATGAATTGTTTGAATTAATTTAACCTCACCCTTATTTTGATAGTTAAAACATAAATAGTTTAGTAAATGATTAATAACTAAAAGATAAGTTCATAATGATAATCCTTATGTATATGCACTATAGCAATATATGTATCCTCTTATTATTTTAAACCATGTATAGCATCCCTTAGTCTAATAAGAATAAGTTGGATTGTTGAATTAGTGTATACTTCTAATAGTTTTATAAGTTAGTCAAGACCATTGCTTTTAGATAAGTCATTTAACAGAATATATATACCAGTCTATTACTGAATGAATGATAATTGTACTTAGGAAACATTTATAAATACCTCTTTATATATCATTACTCAGTGAGGTATTTTTGTTATTATTAATTAGCTGTGGGGCTGGTTCCCAGCTACCTGTGGTCCGAAGACACTTAAGTACCATGTCGCTTAAGGCTGTTTATACCTTGTTTACAGAAGGACCCTTTGGACTTTTCAACAATAATTTTTATACCTTTAGAGCATAATATTGAAGATTTATTTAACAAGAGTTTCATTTGTACATAGTTTTAAGAATAATTATACTACTATAGATAAGAAAATTTGTGTTACCATAATAACTTAATAGTCATATTTTGTTGTTGGTGTATTTGCTTATGAGAATATCCATTTAGATTTTTGAAATTACCAACTTTCTTCTTTATAATTACATCTTGCCGCAAATCGTTCTACCTATATGATTAGAACAAAATTTTGGTATCCAGAATTTGGGTCCGTATTTATTAGCTTTAGGAATCCACTTATACATATTCATATCAACCAATTTTTTAGCCTTACACTGATATGTAATGTATCCTTTTAAACCAAAATAATGACATATAGCAAAGGCATTTGTGTTACGATGAGTATGTGAAGTAGTGTGACATGTCTTGCATGGATATTTGTAATAGAAAGCATGATTGTGTGAAGTATGTTGTGTTATACGTGCATGATTGTGTGAAACATTTAGTTTCCTTACTGGTGTCTTGTTATGTGTGCTCTTTTGTTTATCCATGTGTTTCGTGTTAGAATGAATAGTAGGTTGTACGACCTGCTTTTCCAATCTAATCTCTAACTTTTAGTGGTGGCATATAAATTATCATATTTGGCAGTAAGTGCATCTATCTTAAGTGAGGCATTAGAGTACTTCTCAATTTCCTATTTTATGTCTTCCTTAAGTTTAACATTTTTTTTATTGCTTTGATCAAAGCAGTCAAGAGCTTCTTATAAGATAAGCTCAAGTTTGGAGATTTTAATTGATTCATCAGAAGAAGAGTTTTCTCTAGCTTCCTTAAGTAAGCAAATAAGCTGATCATTCTTAAGATGCTAAGATTTGATATCTTTTCGAGCTTGTTTATAGTTATTTCTAAGCTTATTATAGTCTTCAAACAAATCATTAAATGCATCAAAAAATTCATCATACAAAAAGTCTTTTGCTAGAGAGTCATTATTTACCTGGCTTACCATTAAGTACAAGTCTGCCGTATGTTAAAGGTCTTTGTCATTCTCGTACTGGATGCTTGCATTGATTGCTGGACTTTTGCTTGGGCATTAGTGTGCAACATCTTTTTCCTTGCTTTTATCATTGTTATACTGAATGTCTGTATCTTTCTTCGTACATATAGTTTTTTATATTGATACAAGCTTGCAACATTATGAGGTTCTTCTTCAACTTCTTCGTTGTTTTCATAGGTTACTTCCAGCATTTTCCATATCTCATATGATGTTTTAAACTTGGAGATAAGTTTGATTTCATCTTCTCCTAGAGTACAATAGAGTATGTACATTGCCTTTGCATCAGCGCCTGCTGCTTTCTTTTCATCTTCGGTATATTCATTATCTACTTTGTCAACTCTTTTGTAACCATTAGTAACGTAAGTCCATAAGTTAAAGACAAGAGATTTTAGAAAATCACTTATATGTATTTTCAAAAATAAGTAGTTAGTGCAGTTAAAAACAGGTGGCTTATTAAGGAGTTGGCTTTCACCATTGAGGGAAAATAGTTATCTTGTTATTGCCATATGCTAAACCCTTTGGATGTTAATCCGATAATCAAGAGAACTTGCTTTGATTATGAGCAATACTTCCTATATAAAGAGTACTAGTTATGATAACAATTGAGAAAAAATAATATTATTAATATCTATATGAAGAGAGCACCTGCTCTGATACTAATTGAAAAAGCAATTGGGATCAGAAACTAATTAAGAGACTACCTGCTCTGATACCAATTATGGAGCAATTGATATCAGTAATAGTTCCAATATAAGAGTACCCGCTCTGATACCAATTGTAGGATCGTGTATGGCAACTCTAGAGGGGGGTAAATAGAGTGTATGTATGCAGTGGAACAAAATTATATATTAAAATATTATTCTATGGCATGCAATGGGGATCAACTACTATTAGTTAGAATATATCTTATGTGTAAGTAATACTACTAGCAGTGTTATGAATATATGCAATAGAGTGAGAGAGTACAAACGCAAACACCAAGATATATACTGGCTTCCATCTGAGAGGACTAGTCCAGTCCCGAGAACTCAAGCTCGGAGTTGAATCCACTATAATCACCAATAGTAAATGTTTAATGATAAACAAAAGAAATTGAAAATAGGTTTATACGAAACCCTTTCTTTGTTTACAAATAAGAAAAAGAGTACAATTAATCCTATAGGAGGATGTTAAGTACAAAAAAATAATTCTGGGGAAAAATTGCTATAGGAGTCTGATCTGCGATCGATCACTTTATCCCTTGGACCAAACGATGATGAAGAAGTGATGTAGAAGAAGAAGAAGCTTCAAAGATTGCAGGAGGGATTGAAGTCTCGTTGCCAAAGTTGTCAATCAACACTCTCTGTCTGTGCTCTCTCTCTCTGATCTCTTGGTCTCTGATCTTGATCCTTTTTCAGAACCTTTTCATGACCTTTTTTCTTGACCCTGATCTCCTGTGATCGGAGGTCTCTATTTATAGAGATCAGTCACAATAACTGTCTAGTCGGCATAGAGGCCAAACTATGAAGAGAGTTTCACTCTTTATGCGGCGGTATAATAATTGCTACCCACATTTGAATGATATCCTGAATCCACGTATGATGCATGTCCCGTTATAAGGTAACACGTATAACGCTCCTCGAAGATCATGGCATGCAAGACATGTAGTTAACTGTCCCTTGCGTAAAGATGATTGGCATAAAAGCCAAATAATTGTCTTGTTGGCGTAAAAGCCAAATAGCTGTCTTGTTGGCATAAAAGTCAAATAGCTGTCTTGTTGGCGTAAAAGCCAAATAGCTGTCTTGTTGGCGTAAAAGCCAAATAGCGTAAAGCTTGATGTTGCATGAATAATAGATAACCAGTGTAAAACTAGCCAATTATCCTTTCTGACTGAGATCTTGAGCGTATTCTGGTCTAAATAGTCTTACCACGTAACTTTACAAATATAGGCTGAGTTGGCGTATTTCGAGGAGATAGCATACGGCGTACTCCTATAGTTGAAAATAGCTTGGTTAGAGTAAAATGCAAGGATGGTGACGTAAGCGTATTAGCCCTAGTTTTAGCTCACCCAGTTATTAAAAATTGAACAAAATCTCGTACATTAAATACAGAGATCTGCCCCCATCTAGTGCATTAAATGCAGAGATATGCCTCAAGCTCTGTATGAGAAACAACTTTTGATGTAGCGTTTGGTTTCATCTCGTCTTGAGCGTAAAGACTCATTTCTGTCCATGTAGAATAGGCAGCGTATTCTTTGAATGCATAAAAATGACTTGTATCAAGGATATGCCACTAAATGACAGTTTGGGCCTCTGTGCAGAATTATTATTATAGCCATCCTTTCGATCGTCGTACAGTACTCTTTGTCAGGAGTCAGGTTCACTGTTTTATCTGACAGGTTCATTCGAGGAATATGAAGAGTTCCTCATACAACTTTGTATTGCATTAATATTTTATGCCGGAGGGAAGTGTAGTAACCTTTTTACGCCAAAACAGCCTGGAAGTGCTGCCTTACGCAGGCTGTTCTGGAGCTCTATTTTATGCTAAATAGCGTTGAAGCTCTGTTATACGCCAATAGCTCTGAAGTCATATTTTATGTCACACAGCACTGAAGCTCTGCTTTATGCGGACTTCATGCATGTTGGGGGGTTTTACGCATATAATTCTCCAGCATATTTTTTATGCTTCTACAAGACCCCCTTCAAAGTTTTCAAATTCCTCGTAATTTGAAATACTTTAAATGAAGCATGAAAGGTCAAATTTGACTCGTTCTGCGAGGCTAATTTTTTGGAGATATTTAGGAAGTTGTTAGAATTTGGTATGTTCTCTTCTGCCTATATAAAGGCAAGCGAGTGAACCTATTTTTTTATACTTTCTTCACCAAAAAGATGGCTGTCGAGATTCATTGGGCTGACCGGAGAAAGAAGAAGATTATGCTCTTCCAGCATGTAAGAAGCCGTAAAAAGAGACATCTTCGAGCAAATATCCTCTACAACGATGGATCATGGAAGGATATCATAGCTTCCTTTTCTCGGGATAATCAGCAATTTTATATGGCAATTCGTCCAGGAGAAAGGAAGGGTCTCAACGAACCACACAGCTTGCTAGCTGTATTTTCCCCTATTATGAAGCTGGACGCAGGTGGGTAGCTTGGCCGTGTCTTCCAGTATTGTATTGGGTCTGAATCCCTAACACAATTCTAGGCATGGCTGCCATGGCGTATGGGGGTGGGCTTTATACAGGCCCAGTTCTGCATTCTTCCGCCATTTACCATTTTCTTGTTCATCGGTCGAAGAAGCCGATGAAGTATCGTAGAAGAAGAACTGAATATCTCCGTCAGACGAGAACCTAGCATAATAGATTCCCATCATGATCTTGAAATGAAAAATCCTTTATAAAAAAAGAATTTCTATCATATGTAATCATGAAAAAATAAAAAATCCTTTGTAAAGTGGATTTCCATCATATGTAATCATGATTAATAAACTTGTCATCTTTTACGCATTGTGATTTACCATATTGCTGTGAGAAAGTCTGATAATGCGCAGCTCCGATACGTCTGAGTAATTTTTTACGCTGACTCTGATAAATGCGCATCCGGTCACGTCCCAACTTTTACGTGTAACGAAAGATGTGTTAAAAGCTCTTTAGCATTAAGTTGTCTTAAAGATCCAACTGTCATGCTGTTTTTTTGACGAGGAGTCACATAGAATTCTGAACTGTCACTTCTCTGATACGAAAAATTTCTGTTCAGAACATCATCTTCAACAATGGCTTCCCGAAAGTTCCTCGAAACAGGGCAAGAAATGTCCGCCGAAGAGGCCATATTTCAACTTAGATGTAAAGGATTCTGGCTAGACTTCGAATGAACTTCCAATGGCCCAAGAAGAAGAGTCATCTATAATGCTAACATATGTGTGTTTCAGGCACATGCCATATTTTGAAGCCAAGAAGGAGCATTTTTTTCGTAAACCCTTGTAATTGGCCTTCCCGAGTATAAGACCCAAATTATCAAGATATACGCGTAACCTGTCCTGCATAATTTTAAGATATACAAAAAGTCAGATTCGTAGCATCTGTAGCTTCTGAGCGTAAAATCGTAGATTTGGAGCTTCTGAGCGTAAAAGCTTCTGAGCGTAAAATTATAGATCTGTAGCTTCTGAGCGTAAAACCGTAGATTTGTAGCTTCTGAGCGTAAAAGTTTCTGAGCATAAAATCGTAGATTTGTAGCTTCTGAGCATAAAATCGTAGATTTGTAGCTTCTGAGCGTAAAACTATAGATTTATAGCTTCTGAGCGTAAAAGCTTCTAAGCGTAAAACTGTAGATTTGTTGCTTCTGAGCGTAAAACCATGGATCCTTGCTTTGTGCGTAAAATCTGGATCTGTTACGCAGTAAGACTATCCGCCTTCCTTTTCAAATGACAGGGTAACATGGTACCCAATCATAGCCGATTATTAAAAATTGGATTTGGTTAAGGATTCGAAGAGTCATCTGAACTCTATAAATATGCCTCAGTCATAGGAGAGAAAAACTCTTCATCTTTCTCTGCAAAACTCTTTCTTTCTGAGAACTCTTCGTCTTCGTCTCTTTTCTGAGAACTTTGAGTTTCGCCATGGCACCAAAACAGGCCTCTGTCTCTAAGGGAAAGAAAGTTGCTTCTTCATCTCGCTCTACTGCTCAAGCACGAGTGACCCCTACTAGTCTAAGCGAGCCTCATTCTGAACGAAGTGCTCCGCCGTCTAGCTGTGCACCGAACATCACAGGTAAAGACTTTGAGAGAAATAGAGAACCTTCTGCGCACGTTGTACGTGTATGCACAATAATATGCCTATATTCCTATGTGTCAGCGTAAAATTCTATATTTTTGCAGTCTAGCGTAAAAACTTAGACTGTCAAATTTTGGCGTATACTGCAAACTTTGAGTTTTACATGCTGGATGTAAATTTCAGCGTAAAAACTCAAATTTGGGCAGTCTGGCATAAAAGCTCAGACTGTTAGGTTTTGGCGTATACTGTCAACCTTGAGTTTTACGCACTGGAAATAGATTCCAGCATAAGACTCAGGTTTTTGCAGTCTGGCGTAAAACTCAGACTGTCAAGTTTTGGCGTATACTGCAATAGTGTAGCGTCTAGCATAAAACTGACTTGTTTTCTTATTTTTTATAGTGGACTACAGATCCCTCCTTTGGCTGAAGTGATGGGATCTGCTGCTAGGATATTAAATTCCAACTATCTGGAGGACTTGTACCATGTGATATTCCCTATCTTTCGAAACGAGTATCCTCAAGAAAGGGAAACTATGATCTCGGCCCAAGGAGAACAAATGTTGCTGAGTATGATCAGTGGGGAGCCCCTAACATACATAGATGGAACTGAGTATAAGAAACCAACTTTCTTATTCGGGGACGTCATTGATAAACAATCCCAAACGAAGCCCAAGAAGGAAAATTGGATATTTTCTGCTGAGGGTATGGTCATGTATCTGCCAAAGATGCCCAGAGATTATCCTATCTCTGTGTTCTTCCATGCCACACATCCCAGGAAGATGGTATGGACTCTGACTCCAGATATTCATGGCCAGCCAGGGAAGACCTTTTATAAGAAAGGATTGAACCAAGGAGCCTTTGTGAGCAGTCCTTTAGGCCCTGTTGTAAAACTCCCTTCCTAGAAAATCGTATATACACCTTTTATTATTATTTATTAATTAAATTATAGTATTAGGTCTAAATAGGATAAATAGATTTTTAATAATTTTTTATGTTAGGTGTTCGGGCACTTAGAGGACTTATGTGACCATCAAGAATTTTTTGGAATTTATTCCATGTAGGAGACCCCTTAAGCAGTTGCTAGCCTAGCGATGTGCAATACCCTAATCTATAAATTTTCTTATGAGTATATATATATAATATATATATGTATACACAAATATATATGTATATATATATTTATAAAAGAAAAGAAAAGATTAAGAAAAGAATTTAATAATAATAATAATAATAATAATAATAATAATAATAATAATAATAGTACTAGTAATAATACTACTACTACTTAGTTACTTAGGACTTCTAGCAAACTTGCTGCATACTAAGTCCACCCGCCTTCAGCCTATTTGCTACAGGGACCCGCCCCTTAGTATTCTATCCGCAGCAAAGAAACAAAGCAACTTAGCAAATTACTTTAGAGCTGCCCACTTGCACCCATTAGACCCGACCCTTCACCCCGCAGAACCCGTCCGCTCATTCCCCCTCTCTCTCCTTATATATATATATATATATATATATATATATATATATATATATATTTCTCTCTCAAACCCTAACCTAAATCTCCAGACCTTCTCTTCCCATCTAGAGCCGTCACCGCAGCCAGAGAAGCCCCACCAAGCCATCCAACCATCCCGACGACGCCGACCTCGCGTCCTGCAGAATCCCACTCGAATCACCTTTGCTCCGGAGTGATTTTCCGTCGACTCGCTCAACCAAATGCTGTTTCGTCTTTATAGGTATGATCACCCCTTAACCCTCTTCCATATTTGTTTTATAGCCAACCTCGGAAAACGAGTGCCCCTAGGTGAAAAATAGCGTCCAAAGTGGGCGGAGCAGACAGAATTCTGGAATCGCAGAATTCCAGAATGACCACCCATATTGCCAAGTTCGTATCTCCCACCACAGAGATCCGAATTCGGTGATTCTTTGATACCTGTAGAATACCTGACCTAGTTTATTTTCTGTTAAATAACCCTATATTATTAGTTGCTGTGGACATAATTATATTCGTCACAAAACTGCGCGCACCCACTTTTTCCAGATTTCCAAAAGTTGGAAAATGGAGCGCGCCCCACCAAACGGGACCGCCCTATCGTGTACCAAGTGTACTGAATGGTACACACAGCGTAACCGAACTCGTGAAAATTCGTGGTGACTGATTCGGACGCGTGTGCGCGCCGGAATCAGGCCGTATCCGCGGACACATTTCGTGTCGCAACTTTTGTGGAACTCGCGCGTATTTTGTGCACGCTTGTCAGATTGCGACAAAACTTGCACCACTGGACTCGTGGTAACGTGCTGGTCCTGTGACCCAATTTTTACGCATTTCTGAGACGGTTGACCAGATCGCCAATTGGCGGGCTCCATAGTTGACTTTTTGGATAAAATTCTGCTCGGCCCATCGGAATCCACATTTGGATATACCGTTGGGTTCGTATTGAAATCTAGAGTTGTTTAACCTATAGTTTGTCCCATTTAGAGACTCTTACCCTCGGCACGCTTTTCGGTGCAAAGTGGGCCACACGTGGACCCCACTTTTACCCGAAATTACCGTTTTGTCCCTGTGTCCAAATTGGACGAAAGGGATGTGCTTTTTAGCTATTTTGCTCATTCTAGAAACGTTGGTGATGTTTATTTCAGCATCCGGAGACGTTTGTTCGGAGTCCTTAGTTCCAGGTTCAGTGTCCTTGACATTTGGGCGCGTACACTTTACAGATTTCTTGTCAGGCAAGTATACGTTGCCATTGTACTGTTTTTACATTGCATATGAGGCATGCATGTTTACTTTCTGTTTATTTAGTTCATTTATTTTAACTGTTATATAAACTGCGCGTCCAAGGAAACTTGGGTGCAACGACGGTGTCGTCGTACTATGTTTTTATTTATGTATATGCATTGGACCTACTTTATGAGACTACCCCATTTTCATGAGACATTTATGTTTCATTGGCCATGACACTATTCTTACACGAGTGTGAGTCACATGTAGGACACGGACTTGCGTACTCGGCTGGCCACCGGTACATATAGGTCGTACGACGGATAGGGATAACTGCCAATAGAAACTTTGCATGCTAGTAGACCTGGCGGTTATTAGAGGTATTATCGTGTCATGGATATGACATGCTTAGAGCATTGGGTGGAGAGAACAACAAGTAAGGTATTTGGGCTCCTTTGCACTTTTCTTGTATAACCCGTACGCTCCGCCGGAGATGCGCGGTCATGATGACACCTATACTACTTGGTGGGCCTCTGCCGTTCAAAAGACGACGTGCCTTTGTAGGCCCCTGGATCTCCAAGAGAACCATGCCAATCCTATTTATGGCCAGATAGCCCACTTGTTAGAAAGTTGTTCTCAAACTGCATTCACATAGATGGTTAGGCGACCCCAATGGATGTTTATTGTCAGTACTTTATTGGCATGTGCTTTTTGTATCTTGTTACGTCCCTCTGAGGACCTGGTCCCTTCCAGATATAGGTGAGCAGGAGTACCCTCAGGAGTATGGACCTGGACCTGACGCTACCTATCAGTCTGAGGAGATCTTACCTTCTGATTATATGTGATTCATTGCAGCTGTTTAGAGATTCTAGTTGCTATTCTTTTCTAGACATTTATTCTTATATTAGAGTTTATTCTCTTCTCTCTTTAGTAGTTTATTATACTCGATTTGTAGTGGATTTGTTTCCACCAGACTATCACACTTTGAGATTACTATTTGAGACTGCTTCTTTGATATTCATTTATTGATTTCTATTATTCTATTATTTGTGCTGTGGATGAGATATAGAACTGCGTGTGACTTATTGTGACATATATTACCACTGTGGATTGGATATTCATGTACAGCGTACGTGTGTATATGGTTTCCATATATTGGAGTTCGTATACATACGGCTGGCGTGTTATGTATTCCTAGTCCTACGTATTTTGGGACTGGGGCGTGACATATTTTTGTGGTGGCCCATGCAGGTCTAGAATATATTGTCTCGGTTACGTAACTGTACCGAACAAGCCTGCGTATAGGAATAGAGTATAAGGATCTCATCCATGCTTGATTGAAATTCATCCTTCCTATTTAATACTTGCATCCTGTTTGATTCCTGTACTTTCTCTAATCGTTTCGTACATCAACTGCAGAGAGATGGATATGCAAAATGGATGTACTGCCGCCAATGGCGACGCAACTTCTGGAGTCAATGGTCAGACTCAAGGAGGGACCCCAACGATTCCTAGGCTTCCGGGACCAAATGGACTGACTCACACCCCAGTTCCATCTGATCTTCCCGCTTCACCTATTGGAAACCTTCCACCTGTCCCAGTACCGCAAGATGGCCAAGCGCAGATGTTCCAATTCTTTCAGATGATGATACAGGAACAGAGGCAGCAGGCAGCCGAGCAGAGGTAGCAGGCAGCCGAGCAGAGGCAGCAGGCAGCCGAGCAGAGGCAAGAATTTTTGGCAGCACTGGAGAGGATGGCTGCACATGCTACTGTACCAGCCCAAGCACTAGCTCCAGTACCTCGAGCTAGGGTTGGATCAGTAAAGGATTTTGTTCAGATGGGTATAAGGCAGTACAAGGGCACTGAGAGTCCGGAGGAGACCACCAGCTGGATCACTCACACGCAGAAGCTACTGGAGGCATCGCAGTTAGATGGTAATGTCCATCACTGGTGGGAATCCATGGAGCGCCAGTTGGGTACTTACCGGACGCTTCTAGATGGTAATGTCCATCACTGGTGGGAATCCATGGAGCGCCAGTTGGGTACTTACCAGACTTGGGAGCAGTTCTTGGAGTTCTTTGAGGGAAAGTACTTCCCGGACACTGTCAGGGACACCTTGTATGATCAGTTTCTTCACTTAGAGCAAGGGAACCGAACAGTGGACGAGTATGATGCCGAGTTTAGTCGACTCATCAAATATGGCGCTGCTTTGATACCAAATGACTTGGCTAAGGCTAAGAGATTTCATCGAGGATTGACCCAGGAGCTACAACATTATACAAGCTCGCAGTCCCGAGTCTTTTATGCTGAACTTCTGACAGAGGCCAGATTTCAGGAAACCATTAGCAGAGGAAAAGGAGGTCAGCTGAGGACACAACAAGGATCAGCAAGGACCAGTCAGGATATAACAGGGAGGACCTATCAGACGTCCCTTAGCACAGCAGCATCAGCAACACAGAGCTGGACCATACCAGAATCCAGAGAAGCCCTACTACAATTATTGTGGGAAATGCGGACATGTATCGAGAGATTGTCGGACTCGCTTGGGTCAGTGTCTGAGATGTGGCTCCGGGCAGCACATGGCGAGAGACTGCCCAATGCAGACATCGACACTCCCACCACCAGTTCAGAGACTAGCGCTTCCAGCACCGAAGCCAGCCCAGCAGATGACCGGACCGGGAGCACCACGTCCCCCAGCAGCAGGAGGATTTCAGAGAGGACCACCACAACCCACTCAGGAGGAGCAGTATATGAGGACTGGACATGGACAGCCACAGAGGAACGGGCGAGCTTTTGTATTGGAGGTAGATGACCTGGATCATGAGGTGGATGTCATAGCAGGTATTACCCTTGCTTTTACTTTTCCTGCTGTAACATTATTTGATACGGGAGCCACCCACTCATTCATATCATCTAGTTTTATTGTCAAACACAATATTGCTTCTACACCATTATCTAGTTGTGTTAGAATTCTAACCGGAGGAGAAGTTGTACCAGTTAGTCGAGTTTGTAGAATGGGCCCTATAGTGATACGTGGCAGAGAGATAAACGCCCAACTCTTAGTCCTTCCTATGCCATCTTTTGATATTGTGCTTGGAATGGACTGGCTAAGCAAGTACCATGCTTTCTTCGATTGCTTTGGAGGAAGCATTCTTTTTAAGGTACCAGGCCAGCCTGAACTTGAGTTTGCCCGAGGATCCACAGAAATCCTTGATAGTATGCAGCTCGCAATGGACGATGTTGTCTATCACCCTATTATTTCAGAATTTCTAGACGTCTTTCCAGAAGATTTGCCAGGACTACCCCCAGACAGAGACGTAAAGTTTTCAATTGAACTAGCACCCGGAGCAGCACCTATAGCATCGCATGTTTACAGATTGGCGAAGAAGGAGATGGACGAGCTGAAGGCACAGTTAAAAGAGCTAGAGGAGAAAGGTTTCATCCGACCGAGTGCATCACCCTGGGGAGCACCAGTGCTGTTTGTACCCAAGAAGGATAGGTTAGTGCGTATGTGCATTGACTACAGAGCCTTGAATGCAGTGACAGTGAAGAACAAATATCCATTGCCACACATTGATGACCTGTTTGATCAACTCAGTGGAGCTAAGGTATTCTCGAAGATAGATCTGAGATCGGGATATCACCAAGTGAAGGTACGGAAGCAGGACATTCCGAAGACCGCATTCAGAACAAGATATGGACACTACGAGTTTTTGGTCATGCCATTTGGATTGACCAATGCTCCAGCGATCTTCATGGACTTGATGAATCGAGTCTTCCACCAGTACTTGGACCAGTTCGTGGTCGTCTTCATAGATGATATACTTGTCTATTCGAAGAGCCACGAGGAGCACGAGGAGCACCTGCGGATTGTTCTAGAGACTTTGAGGAGAGAGCAGTTATATGCTAAACTCAGCAAATATGAGTTCTTCTTGGACAGAGTTTCATTTCTTGGACATGTTGTTACAGGAGATGGTATTTCTGTTGATCCAGAGAAGATCTCAGCAGTTGAGACATGGCCTGTTCCTAAATCAGCAGCAGAGGTGAGGAGTTTCCTTGGACTTACGGGATATTACCGACGGTTCATGGAAAACTTCTCAAGGATAGCGGCACCTATGACCCGTTTGACTTGTAAGGATCAAGAATTTATATGGACCGACGAGTGTCAAGCCCCCTTTGAAGAGTTGAAGAAACGACTGACTACATCACCAGTATTGGCGATTCCGTCGGGATCAGGAGGTTATGTGGTCTACAGTGACGCATCAGGAAAAGGCTTAGGATGCGTATTGATGCAGCATGGCAAGGTAATTGCATATGCATCTAGGCAGTTACGAGTACATGAGAAGAATTATCCGACTCATGACTTGGAACTTACAGCCGTTGTATTTGCTCTGAAGCTATGGAGACATTACTTATATGGGGAACGAGTGGAGATCTATACAGACCACAAAAGCCTCAAGTACGTCTTCACACAGAAGGAGTTAAATATGAGGCAACGTCGATGGCTCGAGTTGATAAAAGATTTCGAGATAGAGCTACATTATCATCCAGGCAAGGCTAACGTGGTAGCAGACGCGTTAAGCCGGAAGCCAGCAGCTTACTTCTTGACAGCACAGAGAGAACTTTTGGAGGACTTGCAAGAGCTTGGCATTGAAGTGATATTACCCGGAGCAGATGGGACACTAGCCAACTTACAAGTTCAATCATCATTGGTAGAGAGGATTAAGGCAGCTTTGCCTACAGATGCCAGATTCAGGAGACTAAAGGAAAGGACAGAGACCGGAGAGCAGACCGGATTGCGCATTCATGAGGATGGGACATTACGATGTGGTGATCGTCTTTATGTTCCAAATGGAGAGATTCGACAGGAGCTGATGACAGAGGCTCATAGTTCGATTTATTCTATTCATCCTGGAGGCACCAAGATGTATCGTGACTTACGACAACACTTATGGTGGCATGGGATGAAGAGAGAGATAGCTCGCTTTGTAGCTAAATGTCTGGTATGTCAACAAGTGAAGGCGGAGCACCAGAGGACAGCAGGATTATTGCAACCACTTTCGATTCCAGAGTGGAAGTGGGAGCACATCACTATGGACTTCGTTATGGGTTTTTCCAAGAGTCCAAGTGGGAGAGATGCAGTATGGGTAATAGTGGACCGACTCACCAAGTCAGCCCATTTTATACCTTTTAGAGTGGGTCAGTCTACATAATCTTTAGCTGATTTATATATGAGGCAGATCGTGAGATTGCACGGCATACCAGTCAGCATTGTATCGGACAGAGATTCGCGCTTTACATCACATTTTTGGAGGAGTATGCAAGAGAGTCTTGGTACTCGTCTGAAGTTCAGTACATCTTACCACCCGCAGACAGATGGACAGTCGGAGCGTACTATTCAGACCTTGGAGGACATGTTGAGGGCTTACATGTTAGACTTCGGAGGATCATGGGAGGACCACCTACATCTTGTAGAGTTTTCTTACAACAATAGCTATCAAGCGAGTATTCAGATGGCTCCGTTTGAAGCATTGTATGGAAGAAAATGTAGATCTCCTGTGTGTTGGAGTGACGTGGGAGAACGTCAGATTTTGGGACCAGAGTTGGTGGTCAACACCGTAAAGACAGTCAAGAAGATTCAGGGACACTTGCGAGCAGCGCAAGACAGGCAGAAGCAGTGGGCAGACCTTCATCGTCGTCCCTTGGAGTTCAAAGAGGGCGATCACGTCTTCTTGAGGATATCACCGACCAGAGGCACCATCCGATTCGGAGGACGCGGCAAGTTGAGTCCAAGGTATATTGGACCATTTGACGTGCTCGAGAGAGTTGGAGAGGTGGCATACCGACTTGCGCTACCACCTTCACTAGAGGGAGTACATGACGTATTCCATGTGTTGCAGCTCAGGCGATATGTGGCAGACAGCAGTCATGTTCTCGACCATTCAGAGATTACCATTGGGCCGAGCTTGTCATACCAAGAGCAACCCGTGGGAATCCTTGATCGTCGAGAGAAAGTATTGAGGAACCAGTCTATTCCCTTAGTTTGCGTAGCGTGGAGGCATGGCGCGCCAGGAGAATCAACTTGGGAGCGCGAGGACGACATGCGCAAGCATTTTCCGAATCTATTCGCAGACCAAGGTATAAAATTACATGGTTAATTTATATCTTATACCATTCTTGCATTCTATCGTGGCTTAATTTTAATTTCGAGGACGAAATTTTTACAAGTTGGGTAGAATGTAAAACCCCCTTCCTAGAAAATCGTATATACACCTTTTATTTATTATTTATTAATTAAATTGTAGTAATTAGGTCTAAATAGGAGAAATAGATTTTTAATAATTTTTTATGTTAGGTGTTCGGGCACTTAGAGGATTTATGTGACCATCAGAATTTTTTTCGAAATTTATTCCATGTAGGAGACCCCTTAAACAGTTGCTAGCCTAGCGATGTGCAATACCCTAATCTATAAATTTTCTTATGAGTATATATATATAGTATATATGTATACACAAATATATATGTATATATATATTTATAAAAGAAAAGAAAAGATTAAAAAAAGAATTTAATAATAATTATAATAATAATAATAATAGTAATAATACTACTACTACTTAGTTACTTAGGACTTCTAGCAAACTTGCTGCATACTAAGTCCACCCGCCTTCAGCCTATTTGCTACAGGGACCCGCCCCTTAGTATTTTATCCGCAGCAAAGAAACAAAGCAACTTAGCAAATTACTTTAGAGCCGCCCACTTGCAGCCATTAGACCCGACCCTTCACCCCGCAGAACTCGTCCGCTCATTCCCCCTCTCTCTCCTTATATATATATATATATATATATATATATATATATATATATATATATATATATATATATATATATATATATTTCTCTCTCAAACCCTAACCTAAATCTCCAGACCTCCTCTTCCCATCTAGAGCCGTCACCGCAGCCAGAGAAGCCCCACCAAGCCATCCAACCATCCCGACGACGCCGACCTCGCGTCCTGCGGAATCCCACTATAATCACCTTCGCTCCGGAGTGATTTTCCGTCGACTCGCCCAACCAAACGCTGTTTCGTCTTCATAGGTATTATCACCCCTTAAACCTCTTCCATATTTGTTTTATAGCCAACCTCGGAAAACGAGTGCCTCTAGGTGAAAAACAGCGTCCAAAGTGGGCGGAGCAGACAGAATTCTGGAATCGCAGAATTCCAGAATGACCACCCATATTGCCGACTTCGTATCTCCCACTACAGAGATCCGAATTCGGTGATTCTTTTTGATACCTGTAGAATACTTGACCTAGTTTATTTTCTGTTAAATAACCATATATTATTAGTTGCTGTGGACATAATTATATTCGTCACAAAACTGTGCGCACCCACTTTTTCCAGATTTCTAAAAGTTGGAAAACGGAGCGCGCTCCGCCAAACGGGACCGCCCCGCCGTATACCAAGTGTACTGAATGGTACACGCAGTGTAACCGGACACGTTAAAATTCATGGGGACTAATTCGGACGCGTGTGCGCGCCGGAATCAGGCCGTATCCGCGGACACATTTCGTGTCGTAACTTTTGTGGAACTCGCGCGTATTTTGTGCACGCTTATCAGATTATGACAAAACTTATGCCACTGGACTCGTGGTAACGCGCTGGTCCTGTGACCCAATTTTCATGCATTTCTGAGACGGTTGACCAAATCGCCAATTGGCGGGCCCGACAGTTGACTTTTTGGACAAAATTCTGCTCGGCCCATCAGAATCCACATTTGGACATACCGTTGGGTTCGTATTGACATCTAGAGTTATTTGACCTATAGGTTGTCCCATTTAGAGACTGTTACCCTTGGCACGCTTTTCGGTGCAAAGTGGGCCACACATGGACCCCACTTTTACCCAAAATTACCGTTTTGCCCCTGTATCCAAATTGGACGAAAGAGATGTGCTTTTTAGCTATTTTGCTCATTCCGGAAACGTTGGTGATGTTTATTTCAGCATTCGGAGATGTTTGTTCGGAGTCCTTAGTTCCAGGTTCAGTGTTCTTGATATTTGGGCGCGTACACTTAACAGATTTCTTGCCAGGCAAGTATACCTTGCCATTGTACTGTTTTTACATTCCATATGAGGCATGCATGTTTACTTTCTGTTTATTTAGTTCATTTATTTTAACTGTTATATAAACTGCACGTCCAAGGAAACTTGGGTGCAACGACGGTGTCGTCGTACTATATTTTTATTTATGTATATGCATTGGACCTACTTTATGAGACTACCCCATTTTCATGAGGCATTTATGTTTCATTGGCCATGACACTATTCTTACACGAGTGTGAGTCACATGTATGACACGGACTTGCGTACTCGGCTGGCCACCGGTACGTATAGGTCGTACGACGGATAGGGATAACTGCCAATAGAAACTTTGCATGCTAGTAGACCTGGCAGTTATTAGAGGTATTATCGTGTCATGGACATGACATGCTTAGAGCATTGGGTGGGAAGAACAACAAGTAAGGCATTTGGGCTCCTTTGTACTTTTCTTGTGTAACCCGTACGCTCCGCCGGAGATGCGCGGTCATGATGACACCTATACTACTTGGCGAGCCTCCGCCGTTCAAAAGACGACGTACCTTTATAGGCCCCTGGATCTCCAAGAGAACTATGCCAATCCTATTTATGGCCAGATAGCCCACTTGTTAGAAAGTTGTTCTCAAACTGCATTCACATAGATGGTTAGGCGACCCCAATGGATGTTTATTTTTAGTACTTTATTGGCATGTGCTTTTTGTATCTTGTTACGTCCCTCTGAGGACCTGGTCCCTTCCAGATAAGGGTGAGCAGGAGTACCCGCAGGAGTATGGACCTGGACCTGACGCTACCTATCAGTCTGAGGAGATCTTACCTTCTGATTATATGTGATTCATTGCAGCTGTTTAGAGATTCTAGTTGCTATTCTTTTCTAGACATTTATTCTTATATTAGAGTTTATTCTCTTCTCTCTTTAGTAGTTTATTATAGTCGATTTGTAGTGGATTTGTTTCCACCCGACTATCACACTTTGAGATTACTATTTGAGACTGCTTCTTTGATATTCATTTATTGATTTCCATTATTCTATTATTTGTGCTGTGGATGAGATATAGAACTGCATGTGACTTGTTGTGACATATATTACCACTGTGGATTGGATATTGATGTACAGCGTACGTGTGTATATGGTTTCCATATATTGGAGTTCGTATACATACGGCTGGCGTGTTACGTATTCCTAGTCCTACGTATTTTGGGACTGGGGCGTGACACCTGTCATGCCTTTCAGAGGATTACTGTCGGGCAGCGTCCCGAGTGAAGATACTTCACTGATCCAGCCACTTCAAATAGCGACTTTCTATAACGACTTTATGGGGCAAGAAGGAGTATACCCCAAGGTTAACACTTGCACCAGTGGATGGCTTAGCCCCCAGAATCTTCGATGGGCCAGTTTAACTGCCTGGGCCCGCAAGCACTTCCAGATGGAGCTGGAAAGTATTGGCTTGTTCGCGGCTATGAGTGCCACTAGTGTTGGGCTGCCTCTCAACCCCAACTTGTTCTTAGCTTTGATAGAGCGATATAACTCGCTCACTGGGACTTTTGCCACTCCGCTAGGTGAGTTGGGCTTAGCCCTTCATGAGATGGCAGATATCCCAAAGCTGCCAATAGGAGACACTCCTTATGAACAGTACATTCCCATAAACAGGGAGCTGAGGAATACTAACCCTCGGGCAGTGGCAGTATACCAAGAGCTGATGAGCCACTACCTTGCATGCACCACCTTCTACAAAGAGCCCTCTGATTTTGCCCATATCAATAAATGGGTGTCCTATCTCTTCTTCCATCAGGCCAGAAATGCCAAACAGGAGAAGGTTGTAGATAGCAGAGATAAACCTTTGAACCTTCTGAGCATGCTTAGTGCCAACACAGTCGATGATCTTATTGAAGACGAAGGGGATTCAGAGTGTATTCTCGATGAGGAGATATGGGGTTATCCTGCAGGCACTAAAGCCTGCAGTTATATGAGGCACTGTCGCAAGCCTCTGTCAAGGGAAGCTCAACTGGCTGGCTTCCTCTCTTTCTGGCTACGCCGATAGGTAGTGCCTGGCATCGCGTCTACGGATCGCATTCATCGCAACACCTTATGGTCCGTAGTGTGTTTGGTATTTGGAGCAAGATTGGGCCTGCTTCCTGCCATGGTATGCAGAATACAAGCTGGCCTGAGGGCCATTATTGATGGGCTGCTGGCTGATGATACACAGCGTAAAGGATATTCTAGAGTGGAATTACCATTCATATATCTGATGGGATGGTTAATCCTTTACAACACCAGAGTGATGTCTCCCGGATCTGCCGGTGGTTGGGGTAATAACTTCCTGTTGAATTACAGGAATTCTTCTTGGAATATGGCTAGCATCATAGATTGTCGACTAGCACTAAATTTTGCCATAGTTGGAAGTTCTTCTGCATCGTCCCCCCTGTACATATCAATCAATAGAGGATAAAACTTCAGGATACGGGTCAGGAGAAGACTATTCTTTCTCCTAAAACCTTTTACTGGTTGGTCTGCATTAGACCTTCCCCACCTGCTATACAGAAGTGAGGACCACTGCTACTTGGAGCCTTATCTTCCTAGTCGGTTCGTCAAGCAATTTGGGTAAGACCAGTTGTACGTGGGAAATCCCATCACCAGCTTCAAGTTCAAAGGTGGACTTATTGATGGAGCTAGAGGATGTCAGTATTTTATCATGGGTTGTACTGGAGCAACCTTTGCTGTACCTGCGACTTTTTTTCCATGGAGTTGCACATTCTTCATTCGTACGCACAGTTTTATGCGTCCATCAATACCGTCCATCATGATTTTAATGTACATGGAAGTTTCAGAATGCCCTCCTATAGGTCAACTGGAAGAGAGGAGATACCATCTGTTTTCTCGGACGAAGGTGATGAAACCACCGGTACAGACGACTATTTACTGATTTTACCGAGAGACATAATAGCTCCGCCAGCAGAGCCTCTCATAATCTCCAATAAACGAAAGGCTTCTACTCTAAAAGAGCCTTTCCTTCACAAGAAGAAGCAGGATGCCAGAGGTCCTAAAAAGACTTTCACCAAGGGGGCCTCTAGGAGTGAGCCTATTGTTTCCCCTGTTGGGGATAATTCTTTGATTAGGGATCCTTCGCCTTTTAGATAGGGAACCTCCACAGTTCCAGCTAACAGTGCTAGAGATTTTTTGCTCATGATTGCTGCCGCTACCACCATTACTGGTAGTGCTTCGAGATCGCCTTCGAGGTCGAGCATAATAAGAATCAATATACCTTTATCCAGACAAATAATAGGCCTAGCCCCTCCTTCGTTTGTAAGTATCTTAAGCGAGATTCCACCCGATGAACCTCGAGTGGATCTGGGTGACGACTGGGATGACTACCCTCAAGTGTTAGTTGGCACAACCTCCTCTCCAGGTATGACAGCTTGTTTAGCATTATTAAGAAATGATTTAGCTATACAGGCTGCAGACACAACATACATACCATCAGCCATGGATAAATATTATCTTCACGCTTTTTTTAGGAAAATTAACATCAAATTGATATTAACTTTCCCTTATCTTATTTTCAGGCAAAGATATCTCGGGGGAGGGCAGAGTTGACACAACTTCTGACTTTGTTGTCGATCCAGCTAATGAAATGGTGGTGCCCGATGTCGAAGAAGCATACTTTGAAGCTGTAGCTGTTGAACTTTCATCCGCAGCATTCTCGGGTGTCATCCCGCCAGTAGCAGTTCAAATAACATCAGAGGAGGATGAGCCCATTATCTCGACTGTGCCTCCTTCGTCGAGCATGCCAGCAACTTCAACCGTTATTGGTATCTCTTCTTTTGTCGCGCTATCTGTTAAAGCAACGACTTTGGCGACATCCTCTACAGTTATTCCAGAAAGAAGGCTCACTGATATTACAGCCACTCCCAGCGTCCATTCGAGCTTTGCTATGCTAGTGGATCAATACACAAGCATATTCTACCTTACTTTGAAAGAATTGATATCCATGGTACTAGAGAAGAACCTAGGCTTTAATGCTCTGAAGATGTCCTCCAATCTCACTATAGCGCAGATTAGAAATTTTAGTGACGCTGAAATAGCTAACATGCTAGAGCAAATAGTTAATGGTTTGGAACAACCAATTAACGAATATTTACAACTATCCTGAGGCAGCATCGATAATCTGGTCCAAGCTGAGTATGACTCCCTAACTGCAGACCTTGCTCAGCAGACAGAATCTTTAAACAAATCTATCCAGAAACGTCAATAAGAGATGGAGAAAGAGCAAGCAGTATTGGTGGAGAGTATTCCTCAGCTAGCTAAGTGCTGCACAGAATGTGAGGGATACGAAGTGAGGGTTCAAGAATTGGAAGCCAAACTTGCTCAGACAAGGGAGAAGCTTCTCAAAGCATCGCTAGTCCGTAATGTATTGGAGGGCCAAGTGAGTACAGGTCAGCAAAACTTGACACATGTAGGTGTCATCCATGCAAGCTTTGTTGATATTTTGTCCGAACTATCTCTCTTGAGCAATGATGAGACAAGGCTGGAGCAGGCTCGTACTAATATTTTAGACTCCAGAAATGAGAGGATGGCTGCTTTGGCAAAACAGATCCGTGACTTAACTGCTCCTCCCCGATGATGTACTTGTTTACTTCTTTTATAATCTGCTATTCCCAGAGATAATAAAGATGTATTTTTTGACTTTGTGGACCCATCATTTTAGATATAAATGATAGGCTAGGATGAAAGTGATATCAGAGGTAATATGGACATGATATACTTTCGGTAGGGTTCAGCTGCATATATCTATTCAGAGGTTATATGGACATGATAGAATATGATCCAGCTAAATTTGTATACAAAACACTATCAGAGGTAATATGGATGTGATAGGTTTTGAAGTTTCAAATTAGTTAAACATATCTATTCAGAGGTCATAAGAACATGATTGAATATGATCCAACCAATCTTTGTACGTGGCATCGTCAGAATGAGATCTTCATCATACTCCGTAAAGCAAGGGAGATCAAGCGTAGTACTTCTTCAAGAATTTGTCGTTGATAGGAGCCATTATCAAATCTTCATTAGGCTTGGCTAATCTGTAAGTGCCATTTGAAAATGCCGTTTCAATCACATAAGGGCCCTCCCATTTGGGCTAAAATTTGCCCTTACTTTTGTGTGTAATGATCATTGGCCTCTTTACAGCTAAAACTAGCTCACCAACTTTGAACACTCTTTCCTTCACTTTTTGATTGAAAGCTCTAGAAATGCATGCTTGGTAGAACTCAATGCGCTGTTGAGCTTGAAGGCATTTCTCATATAATCCTTCTAGCTCTTGAAGTCTTAAGCGATCATTATTTTCCTGAGTCAGCTCATTAGCCACTGCTATTCTGAGTTATGGAATTTGGACTTCAATGGGAGAACTGCTTTACACCTGTAAACTAATAAAAATTGGGTATAACCCGTTGGCGTTCGTACCGTTGTGCGGTATACCCAGAGATATTCCTCCAGTCTCTCGTTCCCATCTTTTTTGTTCGAAGAGACGAACTTCTTTAAGAGTTTGATGATGGTTTTGTTGAAGGCTTCCGCCAAACCATTAGCAGCAGGGTTATATGCCGTTGAGGCCATATTTTGTATCCGATTCTTATCGTAAATTTGGTAAAATGCATGGCTGATGAATTGAGGCCCATTATCATAAATTATCCTTCGGGGTATCCCAAAGCTATAAATTACATGGTGCTTTATAAAGCTGATCACATTGGATGTCTTTACCTCAGCAAGAGGGATCACCTCAGCCCATTTGGAGAAATAATCAGTGATGGCTAATATAAACCGATGTCCTCTAGGAGACGTCGGATGAATAGGACCAACGATATCCATTCCCCATGCTTCAAAGGGCCATGATGCAATAGTAGGATGTAAATACTCAGAAGGTTGATGTATAAAATCCATATGAACCTGATAGGCTTTGCATTATCTTGCATATTTTACGGCATCTGCAATCATAGTAGGCCAGTAGTAGCCCATCCTCCTGATACGATCTTGTAACTTAGGACCGGGTTGATGTGCTCCACATACTCCGTCATGAGCTTCTCGAATAATCTGCTTTGCATCATCATCAGAGAGACATCATAACAATAATCCATCATATGTTCGACGATATAGACTTTGTGAAGAAGCATCAAAATAGAAACGTAATGATCATCTTTGGATAGATACTGCTCCTTTAGGATCCCCTGGTAAGATTCTGTAAGGCACGAAGTCTATGAAGGGACTTCTCGAATCTTTTTTAGGAGAAAGCATGTTTATAGCATAGCTGCGTTCTATGTGAAAGTTATTTTTCACACAAAACAAATCTCTGTTGAGAAGGATCACCGAATTTGCCTTCTTATAGGAATAGCTAGATCTACAGCTAGACTGGCCAGAGCATCAGCCTCCAAATTTTAAGATTGAAGCACATGCTCTAAGAAGAATCCTTTGAAAGATATGGCTATCTCGATCGTTGTTTGGTGATAAGAAATGAGGTCTGGATTACGGACTTCATATATTTCTTTGACATGATTGACGATCAGCTGAGAATCACCAAAAGCTTTCAGGTATTCAACATCTAATTCTTTAGCAACTTGAAGCCCGATGAGTAGGGCATTATACTCTACCACATTATTAGAGCAGGGTTCGCTAAGAGAATATGCTTGGTAGATGATGAGTTTATCAGGAGTTACCAGAATAATTCCTACTCCTGAAACTACGTTTCCTTTGGGACCAGTTCTGGAAGTACTATCAAAGAATAGCTGTCATGTGTCACCTTCCATTGCGGAATTATATTCTGTAACTTTGTCAAAAATATCCACATATAATTTAGAGGTTTCCAGAATTGGATGGGCAGCTAAGAAATTAGCCAAGGCTTGACCTTTCATGGACTTTTGAGGGACGTACACCATATCATACGGTGTTAATAACATTGCTCAAGTCGCGAGTCGGGAATTAAGAACACTTGGCTTATTCATCAATACCCGAAGAGGATTGATTCTAGAGATAATATGAATAGTTTAGCCCATGACGTAATATCGCATCTTCTGAATGGCAAACATTTGGGCCAAGCATTCTTTTTCTACTAGATTATAGCGGTATTCAGCTCCGACCATCATCCTGCTTAGATAGTAGATAGCCTGTTTATGCCCCTCATTATTCTTCTGTGCGAGAAGAGCTGCTAAAGAATGATCCATTGCTCGAACATACAGAAAAAATGGTCTTCCTATGACAGGAGGCACCAGAACTGGAGGATTAGTAAGATAGCGTTTGATATCATTAAATGCTTGCTGACAGGCTTCGTCCCATACGAATGACACACCTTTCTTCATTAGACGAGAAAAAGGTTGACATCTTCCAGAGAGGTTGGATATGAATCTCCTTATGTAAGCTAGACGACCTTAAAATCCCCTGAGTTCTCTCAGATAATGGGGCGGTCATATTTCTAGGATAGCTTTTACTTTATCAGGGTCAACTTGAATGCCTTTAGCGGTAACGACAAATCCCAAAAATTTGTCACTGGATATACCAAGAAAGGACTTTGTAGGATTCATTTTGAGTTAATGTTGGCACATCAACTCGAATACTGGCTTCAATTCTTGGATGTGATTATCCTTGGGGCAGCTTTTGAGAGCAATATCGTCTACGTAATATTCCACCATCTTGCATAGATGCACATGAAATATGTTACTCATAGCTCACTGATATGTAGCCCTGACATTCTTTAATCCAAAAGACATGACTGTATAATAATATACCCCAATGGTGTACGGAAGGCAGTATGCTTCTCATCTTCAGGATTCATCTTAATTTGATTATATCCTGAAAATCTGTCCATGAAAGACATGCACTCAAAACCGCACATATTATCAATAATGATGTCTATAATGGGAAGAGGGAACTCATCCTTAGGGCAAGTCGTATTTATATCTTAAAAGTTGATGCAAATACAAACTTTTCCATTTTTCTTCATGACTGGGACAATATTAGTGACCCAATCAGGATATTGTTCTTCCTGGATGAACCCGCAGGCTATCAATTTCTTGATTTCAACTTCAATGGCATCCATCATATCCGGCCAGAACCAACGTTGGTGTTGCTTTACAGGCTTTGAATTGGACAATATGTTGAGTTTATGGGTAGCCACTTTTGGATCAAGACCTGACATATTCTCATAATTCCAAGCAAAGACATCGATATATTCTTTTATCAGCTGGATCATTTCTTTCTTTTCTTTTTCGGGAAGATTGTTACTGATAAATATCAGCTTTGGTGAAAATTTATCCCCAATATTGACTTGGATGACCTTATCTTCAGTGGGTGGTTATTTTTGTTCGAACCGAAGTTCCCATTGTGTATCCATTTGCTGTGCCAGGGATTTATTCTCAAATGGTTCAGATTTTTCTTCTTCTGTTGCGAGGGAATCTGTCAACACCATATTTACTAATAATGCCCTTTCTAGTTTATCATCTGAATCGGAGGATGACAAACCATCCGAGAAGAGGAAGTGGTCTCCTCACTTAACTCAGAGTTGTTCAAAGTTGCAAGAGACATGGTATACCCTAACCCGAAATGAGTTCGTTGACAGTAGGGATCACCATGCAACGACATTCATCTGCCTTTTCCATAATTTAGGCCTGGCTCCAACTTCAAGTCATAACCCATGCTTTGCATAATCTTCAAAGCCTATGGGCTATATCTGTGGACCTATATTTTTCCAGCATAAGACTCATGAGAATCTTCTTGTATAATAGGTCTATTCTGCATACGACCGAAGACTATTGGATGCTGATTATTGTGAGTAGGTGGAACAACAAAGATAGAATCCTCATACGGGCCATATATCGTGATGACATTAGATATTGATGCTACTTCCCACACATATGGATAATATAAGTCTATAGCTTCCAAGAATTTTTGTGCTATAGGTTCTATATCTTTATGAGGGAAAGATTCCTGATTAGAAAATTGAGCGTCGGTATACTGGAAAAGCGAATCTTTATTATCGTCAAAAGCCACGTTCCTGGTTATATTTGTATCAGCCGACTGCTTGCTGCGCCTAAGGTTAATGACCAAAGGTGGAGGCTTCTTGTTCATACTAATCACTAGGGGATCACTTCCTCCTCCCGATTTGGTTTTGCCCAAATAGATAGTCATGGGTTCCATGACTTTTGGACGGGTAGTCCACCCTTTTACCTAGATTGACAAGGGTTGCTCAGTAGATGGTTCTCTTGGCTCCCGATAGAATTCCTCCTCCGTCCTGCCTGACACCTTCTTCATGTAGTCTTGGGTGTACAACATAGCATCAGAATAATATGACTCAACTCCTTTGAAAGGATTGAGATCAACAAAACTCTGTTTTTACTGTCCCTTGGGTGTCTACATATTTGAAGCATTGGTGTAGAGTTGAAGGGACAATATTGTGATCATGGATCCACGATCTGCCCAATAGATTATTGTAAGACACCTTCGAATCAATGACGTAGCATGTAGCCACTGATCTAAGGTCACTAATCTGGATCCTCAGATGAATCTTCCCTAACGGCCTGTTTTTCCTGGCATTGAAGCCCACGATTGTAGTAGTAGTGTAAGCCAGTTCATTTATAGGAATCCTCAATGATCTTAGCAGACTATGAGGGATAATATTGATCGATTATCCCGGATCTATGTGAATCCGGTCTACCTTTATGGAGTCGACATATCCGTTGTAATAAAAAGGCCTGTCATATTTGTTATGTTTTAACAACATATCCTCTTGAGTGAAAGTGATATTAGGGACCACTTCCATCACACTATGGCATTGAGGACCTTCCACAGGCTTTTTATCAGGAGATTAGAGCTGAGTCAAGCATACATCTGCCTACATTAACGCTTCACTCAAGGCTTGACGAGTGTCTTTGGATAGCCTAAGTAGCTCAAAAATGGACAATCTGGCCGGAGTATTAGCCAACTGGGCCAAGATGTCGAAGTTATATGGTTTCTCTAAACCTTTGTTTTGAATATTCTTCAAAGTTTTATCAAAATGAACTTTTTTCTGTTTGCCCTTGTCCACCGAAGTTTGTTTGGAAGGACCTGCTTCTGGCATAACAGGTTCAGGCTCTAGAGTTTTGGCAGCTGAAGTGTCTGCCGTTGCTTCCTCATGACTCCCTCCATAATCTTTGAGGTAGGCTTTTCCTAACCGGGTTCCGGTTGCCAAAGCCTCTTCTTCCGATGTCGGGGATATTGCAACCATATGGCATGGTTTACATCTTGAGCTCTTTTTAGACTTAGCTTTAGTAGCTCTTGTCTCTTCCTCAATTTCAGACACCAGATTAGGGTGAACCCATATGATCTCCCCACGCTTGGTAGTTAGGGGCACTAGGTCATGATTTTGACCCCTGATCGGAGAAAGATTAACAATGTTCATTATTGCCCGTAGAATAGGTACCACACCATTCGGGACTTCTTGAGAGGGCAAATTGCCAAACTGAAGTAAGATCATGTTGGCAGTGACCATCTTCTCGCTATTACAGAGTGATGGCCTTAGCGTCGATCAACTCCTGGATTTTCCTTTTCAGAACATAACATGCCTTTGTGGGGTAATGTATGTACCTGTAGAAAATGCAGTACTTAGGGTTATTGGTACTACCGACTTTATTTGGGCGCTTTACCTCGGGGAGAGTAAGCTTGCCACTTTTGACTAGACAATCGAATATGCTCAAAATATCGTCGTCATCAAAAGAATATTCTTTTTTAGACTTGGAAGTCCCAGGATTCGTCTGCGTAGTTACTGGAGTATGTTTCCTGGACGTATTGATCGCGAGACCTTCTTTTCCTTTGGAACTACGAGTATGGTCGTTATTGGAGGATGACCGCTTCTCTCTATCAGAGGTAGAGATCATAATTCCTTTGTCACGCGTCTTCCGACAGTTATCTTCAGTGGCTACCACTGAGATGATAAACGAGGGCCAATCATGGAACTGATATGGTCCCGTGAACACTGAGATCAGCGAGAGAAGGTTCTTTCGGCAAATGTCCACCAAGGCTAAATCCGGAACTCCAGGAGGCATATGCAAAGTAGCCTGACAAAAATACTCAATAAAAGTACGAATATTTTCTTTATCCTTCTGCTTCACTTCGATGAGTGATGACATCGACATGTCCATTCCTCCCTCGTAGATCCGAGCGAAGAACATGGTCTTGAAATCATCAAAAGAAGTAATGCAGTTGTCTGCTAGGCTACGTACCATTGGTAGGATACTCCAGACAGACAGCCCTTAAATACCCGAGTGAGAAGGGCGATATTCCCCTGCAACAACACCGTCATTATGCTGAAGTAATTTATATACTGGATTGGTGACGTCTTTCCCTCAAAATAAACCATAGCCTGTGGTTTGTATTTTGGTGGAAAAGGGATCCCATCCCAGACAGTTGGGTATGGCTGGTTGATTCCCAACTTCTTGAGCTGATCCTTATGCTTCAGGGCATCAAATTGGGCTTTTAATTCCCGAACTGCATGTTTCAGATCTTCAGTTGGAAAAGGGACAGCAGAGAGGTGAGAGATCGGTTGTATTATAACTCTAACAGGAGTCAATACATTCTCTGGGTTAAGAGGTTGAGGAGCCACTGACTCTTGATTTGGAATAGGCTCCTGGCTTACGTTAAATGGTGGCATGTCTACCCCCACACATAGTTGAGTCAGAGTCACCGATGTTTGAGCTATTGTAGCTGCATGTTGAGTCACCATCATCTGGCACATACTCTCCATCATGGTATGCATCTTTTTAAGCGATGTTTCCAATACAGTAATGCTTTGCTCAGTACCTCCTGATGGGGAAGCCTCTTCATGTTCATCTCCAACGACATAAACTCCTATTTCTCTGGATGCCACTAAGGGATTAGTATAGATCTCTATAGAGATTGAGTCTATACTTTTATCATCAAATTCAGAAAGCTGGCGACCCACAGTGTCAGAATCAGAAGAATATGAAGCCGATTATTGCGACCTCGAGCGAGTGTTTCAAAAACACCTGCTTCAATATTCTCAAGGAGTCTGTCAAATCTCATTTGGCTTGTAGTTCTAGAGGGATGACGTCTTGAACTTGAACTTTCTCTAGGAATGTGCGAAGCCATATTTACCAATGCGAATGTCGGTTCTTCTTCCTGTAAGGACAAAGAGTAGTTCAACAGGTTAAAAATTGACCGTTTCACCTTAGAACAGCAGTAGTTAATTACAACTTTATGACTATTACAATAATGCTCCCTAGGGGGTGTAATAGACATATTAGAAGATCCCATGTCTTTGTGTGTCTAGATCAAGAAATGACGCAAATCAGGGGGATTAACAGAAGAAGAAGAAGGCTTATTAAGCCTTTTTATATCAGTAGGGACGTGGAGATTGGGAACCATGACCCTTTATCTGTCATAAGAATATAGTACTTCACCCATGTGAGTAGCATACGATCCATCATCCATCTGAGGAGCGTATTTTCCCATGAAGTGGGTTTTCTTTACAAGGACAGACTTATCCTGGCATAATTTGGAGTGTTGCCCAGGTTCGCACAAAATAGGAAAAGTCCTCAATCGGCCTCTAGTGTCATGCGTAATATGAAGAGTGGGCAACTTCTTCTCTTGGGGGTGTACAACTCTAGAGGTTGGGAGATTCGCCACTTGTTTTCCCTTGACGTGATCCAAGGGTCCGTCTGCCTCCTCATAGACGGGAGATATATTTTTACGTGCATAGCACGTTTGAAATTTCCTGATTGGTGCTGAGGCCTAGTCAAAAATTATGTCTGCCACGTCACAGACGTGAGATAAAGTTTTATGCACAGGGCGTATTCTAGACTTTTGGATTGGCACTGGGGCATTGCCAAAAGTTTTGTCTGCTACGTCACAGACGAAAGATAGATTTTTACGCGCAGGGCATGTTCTAGACTTCTGGATTGGCACTGGGGCATTGCCAGAAGTTTTGTCTGCCACGTCACAGACGAGAAACAGATTTTTATGCACTAGGCGTATAGGTTGTGATGACGCAACCTTGTTAATCAGAGAAGGAGAGCTTGCAGGAAGGGTAGAGGATGTCTGGGGCATCCATATTTTACGCAGCTTCCTATAGTCCTGGATAGAGAGAGAATGAGAGCTAACCCCTGCGCGAAGCATGTCTTCATAAGAAGATTGGTCGAATTAGACGACCAAAGTCTTCTTCGTCGATCCGACAGATACAGCATCGTGTTGAGCAATGGCTTTCTCGTTAGATGAGAAAGTTGTCCCCAGCAGAGTCGCCATCTTGTGTTTGATAATAAACAAAAAAAATTGAAAATAGGTTTATACGAAACCCTTTCTTTGTTTATAAACAAGAAAAAGAGTATAATTAATCATATACGAGGATGTTAAGTACAAAAAAATATTTCTGGGGAAAAATTGCTATAGGAGTCTGATCTGCGGTCGATCACTTTGTCCCTTGGACCACACGATGATGAAGAAGTGCTGTAGAAGAAGAAGAAGAAGAAGCCTCAAAGATTGCAGGAGGGATTGAAGTCTCATTGCCAAAGTTTTCAATCAACACTCTCTGTCTGAGCTCTCTCTCTCTGATCTCTTGGTCTCTGATCATGATGCTTTTTCAGACCCTTTTCTCGACCTTTTTTCTTGACCCTGATCTCCTGTGACCGGAGGTCTCTATTTATAGAGATCAGTCACAGTAACTGTCCAGTAGGCGTAGAGGCCAAACTGTGAAGAGAGTTGCACTCTTTATGTGGCGGTTATTATAACTGCTACCCACGTTTGAATAATCTTCTAAATCTGCATATGATGCGTGTCCCGTTATAAGGTAACACGTATAACCGCTCCTCGAAGATCATGGCATGCAAGCCACGTAGGTAACTGACCCTTGCGTAAAGATGGTTGGCATAAAAGCTAAATAACTGTCTTGTTGGCATAAAAGCCAAATAGCTGTCTTGTCGGCGTAAAAGTCAAATAGCTATCTTGTTGACGTAAAAGCCAAATAGCTGTCTTGTTGGCATAAAAGCAAAATAGCGTAAAGCTTGATGCTGCATGAATAATAGATAACCAGCACAAAACTAGCCAATTATTCTTCCTGACTGAGGTCTTGAGCATATTCTGGGCTAAATAGCCTTACTATATACCTTTGGAAATATAGCCTGAGTTGGCGTATTTCGAGGAGATAGCATATTGCATACTCCTATAGTTGAAAATAGCCTGGTTAGCATAAAATACAAGGATGGTGACGTAAGCATATTAGCCCTAGTTTTAGCTCTCCCAGTCATTAAAAATAAAATAAAATCTCGTACATTAAATGCAGAGATCTGCCCCTATCTCGTGCATTAAATGCAGAGATATGCCTCAAGCTCTGTACGAGAAACAGCTTTTGACGTGGCATCTGGTTTCGTCTCGTCTTGAGCATAAAAACTCATTTCTGCCCATGTAGAATAGGCATCATATTCTTTGAATGCGTAAAAATGACTTGTATCAAGGATATGCCACTAAATGAAAGTCTGGGCCTCTATACAGAATTATTATTACAGCCGTCCTCTCGATCGTCGTGTAGTACTCTTTGTCAGGAGTCAGGTTCACTATTTTTTCTGACAGGTTCATTCGAGGAATACGAAGAGTTTCTCGTACAACTTCGCACTGCATTAAAAGCAGACAAATTTTATGCCAGAGGGAGGTGTAGCAACCTTTTTACGCCAAAATAGCCAGAAAGTGCTAACTTACGCAGGCTGTTCTGGAGCTCAATTTTACGCTAAATAGCGTTGAAGCTCTGTTGTACGCCAATAGCTCTGAAGTCATATTTTATGCCACACAACGCTGAAGCTCTGTTTTACGCGAACTTCATGCATGTTGGGGGGTTTTATGCGTATAATTCTCTATCGTATTTTTCTTGCTTCTACAGTAAATTATAAGCTTTGATCTGAAGGCTTGCCACTTCTTTACAACCATGAGGTTTGATCCAAAGTCTCGTAACTTCACAAATTGATAGAGAGAGTAACTAATGGAACAAAGCTCTTTATAACTCTAAAGACTTCTAGACCGAGATTGCACCTTGCACTAAGAAGGCTAGGGAGTTGCTCTTTGAGATGGAAAAGTTAAGGCTTTAGGGGTTTGCTCACAATAAGATAGAAGACTTAAGAAAGGTTGAGTGAGTTATCAGAATAAAAAATTCTAATCTTATTTATAGGGTGTAGGTAAACATAATTCGACTAGAATTTGGATGGGGTTTAATTCAAATTTCCAACCATTGGATCAAGAAATCAGGAGCTATTGAACTGGTTGATTTCATTCCAAAAGGGTACTCACTAGAGAAGGAGGATAAAGGAAGACTTTATAGGTGGATTCAAGGACTAAATTTTTTAGACGGGTACATATCGAATATAATAGAAGAATTTATAGGTGGACCATGAAATCAGGAGCTATTGAACTGGTTGATTTTATACCAAAAGGGTACTAACTAGACAAGGAGGATAAAGGAAGACTTTATAGGTGGATTCAAGGACTAATTTTTTTTGACGGGTATGAAGAGCCACAATTTTCACATATTTATGGAGAGATTAATTCCGATTATATTTCGAGAATTCTTACCCTAGGTCATCTGGGATCCATTGACAGAGTTCAGTATTTTCTTCAGATATCTTTGTTCTACTAAGTTGCTCGTCGATCGTCTAGAAAAGCAAGAGAAGGACATTGCCATAACACTGTGCAAGCTCGAGAAGGTGTTTCCTCCGGGATTCTTCGACTCTATTGAGCATTTGCCAATTTATCTTTCCTGTGAGGCACGTGTTGGTGGACCTATCAATTATCGATGGCTGTACCTGTTCGAACGACATCTGAATCACCTAAAAATAAAGGTAAAAAATAAGGCACATATTGAGAATTCTATTTGTGAAGCTTATGTTCTCGAGGAGATTACAAACTTTTGCTCGACGTATTTTAAACCTCATGCTGCTACTAATAGAACGAGAGCTCCAAGAAACAAAGGCAGATATCAGGAATCTAATTATACAATAATAAAAGTATTTAATGCGTCCGAAAAGCCTTCAGAGAAAATGAAGAAGAGATATTTGAATAACGACGAGCTAAGGGCTGCTCAGTTGTATGTATTACTAAATTGTGATGAGAATAAAGTGGAGAAGCTAGAGGGGTAAGTAATTAATACGTCTACGTTTATGTTATCTCAATATAATTTTATAAGCTAATATTATGCTACTAATCGGTGGTTGCTTCGTTGTTTTTCAGTACATATAATGATGAGTTGAGGTCGTTTAGACCCTATATAACAGACGAAGAAGTAGAAAAAAATGAGACCTTATTTTTCTTCTTGGTTTAGTGCATATGTAAGGAGCATGGTAATTACTTTTTATGTATGCACTTGCATAATAAATAACTTACTATCGCTTATTTGGTATTTATGTCGATAGTCTAATAACATCCAAGACTGAATCTATTAGAACTCTAGCTAAGGGACTAATTACTACTATCAAAATATGGCCAAGTTACTATATGAATGGGTTTATCAAGTCAACAAATGCTCCGATCAGAGACAACTTTCTGGATCTTGATTCCATGAAAAAATAGTTATTTTTGTATCAAATATTCGAAATACAAAGACGTTGATCCAGGCAATAATTACTTTAGAATCTTATGAAAGATTATGGAGTTGACATATAATTATGGCACATAACTTGCTAAGAACGTGTTATTCAAGTATGAATGGTTCGATCCGATTCAAGATCAAGGTTAGAAAATTGACAAGCATTGTATTGTGGATATAAACTACAAGCCTAGATATCAAGTCTACGAACCATTTATCCTATCAAGTCAGGCTCTGCTCATGTACTTCACAACTTAACCTAGACGGAGAACAACGAGGTAGGACTGGTGGACAGTATACAAGATTAAAGCTAAAAATACCTTTAACGTTGATGAAATAGCTTATCAAGGGGACGAGCTACCTTTTGTAACAAATATTATAGATGTGAACTCAACAGAAGTTATTCATTACACGACTAATAATATAGAAGAGGTAGAATTATACGAAGATGAAGATGAAGATGAAACAAAGTAGATGAAAGTAAAGATGAGAAAGAAGAGGAAGATAAGGACGAGGAAGACAAAAAGATAAATTTTTTGAAGATGATTGAAAATAAAATAATAAATTTTCTTTAAATGATTGAAAATAAAATAAATCCATTTAAACTTGTGATATGTATTATATTTTGATTATAGAATGTACTATCCATTTAGACTTGTGACATTAATAGTTATTTAGTGTACAATTCTATTAATACTGTAAGATATGTATAATATTTTGACTGTAGAATATACTATACATATGTTTATTTATTCTATCAGCATATGTTGTTATCATATGACAGGATGACGTGGAGCATTCAACAAGTCCTGAGGTAGATGGAGTGCTCCTCTGGTATTGTCTACTACTAGTTCTAGATCCTCGTTGCTAAGTACTCCAGTATATCGACAAGTCATAACTCTGACTACGAAGATGTTACGTGGCAGCACTCCTGGGACGAGTAGTTCCAGGCCTGAGAGAACTCCCTCGTCCAGCATTTCTCCAGCTGACAGAACCATGAAGACAAATGAGTAGATGGTGGAGGTTGAGGCGACGTCATCCCAGCATCAACAAAATCCTCCATGCGCACCTCCGGACGAGACGAGGATGAAGATTTGGGCCAACGGTACAAAGTAAGTAAATTAGTTAGTTTATCATCATATATATCATGTATTTCTTTATTCATTATATATTCACTTTTTCATGAATATAATTATCTTTATATAGATATAATCCATCGTCGGTACAGAGATGCCTGGGACACTTCCTGAGGTACAACTATGGTGGCCCTTGGATCAACTACTCTGATTCTCTAGACGAGAGAAAGGTATTCTGGTTTGCGCACTTCAAGGTAAAAGTATATTTGGTTTTAATATCAATTATCTAATTTATGCATATTATATAACATACTAAATTACTTCTTATAGCAGATATATTTTTATCCACTATACCGGGCAGAGTTGAACGAGTAGATGTTTCCTGCCGTCGCTGCCAAGCTGATCCGTAATGCTCTGAATGACCATAAGGCTCATGATCGCGAAGGAAAATCGATCCAAGGTTGGATCACATCTGAGAAGTGGACTACTATAAAGGCTAGATTCGACGATCAAAGGTACAAAGAAAGGTCTGAGAAGGCCAAGACGGCTAGGAAGAAGGCATCAAAGTGGTGTGGTAGCTCGATTCCGATGACAAAATATTTTTATCGTTTGGTATAATTTTTATTCAGATATATTATTTTAATGTAAGTACGATAAAATGGTAGTAGGATAAAATATTTAATTTTTGTACAAAATAATCTTTTTTTTTTACAGGTACAGAGGGGTAAGGACGCCAACACGGTGACCGTCTTCCTTGCCACCCATCGGAAGGGCAAAAACCTCGTTGATGAGAGGGCCTCGCAGAACTATGTAAGTATTACTTTACTTTGTGTAAAGTAATACTTACTTTATATTTAGTCATGTTTAGCGACGTTTAGCGATATTTAGCGATGTTTATATATATCGTTAAATACATCTCTAACTGTATCAAAAAGTCGCTAATTATGTCGCTAAACGTCGCTAAATTGCTGACATGGCAGTATCTACCGGGTCAGTAAAACGTCGCTAAATGTGTTACAACATGTCGGTAAATAGAAAAAAATTAGCGACATTTTGCAACAAATGGTACCTCGCTAATTTAGCGACATAACGTCGCTAATTTGAAAAAAATAGTGACGTGTAGACTTCGCTAATAAATGTTGCTATAGCAACAAATTGTGATATTTTCCCTATAGCAACATTTTTCCTATAGCGACTAGCTAAAATGCTACTTCACTGGAACGTCGCTAAATGTTTTTAGCGATATTTTAATATTATTTAGCGAGACATCGCTAATTTGACTTATTCTATTAGTGAGTAAGCTTATGCCTCCTAGCTACCGTCAATATAGAATCAAAAGGTCTTGCACTTCTATCAATTGCAAAATCTCTAGATGAAGTCCTTGCTGGAACCTTATAGCTCTCTCCGGCTCTATGACAACCAGCTAGGAGCAAACCTGCTTAGCCTGCAGAACCTTGTTGTATATCCATCCACTATCCTACCAGTCTACATGAGATAAATAAAACTATGTTGCAGCTCATACTGCGTCACTACCCAAAATTATTTATCCCTGAACCTAGTCCTGAGATTTTCCTAAACTACCTGATGCCTCAAGCCAACCTCTATAGATGCCCACCAATAAAGGGCAAGGTCTTGAAGTTGCAACAGGACATGATTAACCTACACCTCAGTTGGAACCTTAGCGGCGACCAAGATAGCCTCAATACCTTGATCCAAGTATCTGTCGTGATAGCATCCTCCATGACATTAAAATATATCGGGTTGAGTCAATAAAATATAATTCATGCACCCGAGTTTGTCCTACCGCCCCTCACTAGTATTGTATCTAATCCTTGGTTTAATACGATATTTTGCTCTTGGTGTTGGAAATACTCGTGATGTTAAATTGCCATCTGGTGCTGCTGGTAGCCAACAACCCTTTGATAATCTCCAATAATATCGGGGTATCGAGTACTATTGGCATTGCCGACGTTATCGTAGGTACCAAAATTTGAGGCAACTACTATCCATCATGTTCAGTCACTGGCTCTGCTACTCCTACTGGCTCCAACGGATCCTAGCCAGGAAAAGGTACTACCTCCTATTAGCGTCCCATAGAACCCTATCCTGGTGGCTGATCTGCCATATCTGCTGCTCCCAAAAACCAAAGATGAAGTGCCTATGAAGGAAAGGGACGTAAGACATTAATGACAAGACGAAAAAGAATAATTAAAATAGTTTAACAATCAAGGATGCTGAAGGAGAGGATGGACCAAGGTATCAAGGGGAACATATATCGATTGAGACTCCTATAATTATAATACCCTACAAGCTTGGAAAATAGACCTGTATGTGTCACCACTAAAACCTAGTCATGATCCAGTACCATAATACGGAGAACGGGGGTATGACATAGCAAGCTACACACTTCTGAGTATGCCAGCACCCCGTAATACGGTCATGACTATTACTAAATAAGGGGATACATAATACAATCAAGTCTCATATGGTCACAGCGAACATATATGTCAAAATCTGTCAATCAAGAAATAGTAAATAAAGAACATGTAAGATAAAGAAGTAAGGATCCTTGACGCTCTATCAAAATAATTAGAAAACTAAATATACAAAATAATAAGCTAGTATAGTGGCAAGATTACATAATCATTGTAGAAGCATAAAAAATCTCTAAGTCTATATTCTACACAAGTGGAAAATCAATTTTAAAGGATCCTCATGGAAACTCAAGCCACAGTATCCCATGAAATACTCAAGCCAAAACAACCCACGAAAGACTAAAGTCATTACTCTTCAACGGAAGAAAAGGCTCGACACATCACTCTATGTGATAGGCATCAATCATCATGGGCTGCAGATGGTACATCCTTCAAATATACTGTCATCCGTCAGTCATGTCAGTCTATCCCGCATACAAAAGGATTTCCTTTCTACCCATGGTATCTTACTTCCGTGGGTCTTCCACCCGCAGAAAGGGACCCTGACACCGTCTATTTTCTCAAAAAATCCTCCTCTCCATGACTTCCATTAATTGCTGATTACATGGGGATATGCACTATCCACTCCCCCACGACTGCTATATCTCCACTAAGAGGTACTACTTAAACATTTACGAAGATAACCGTTCATCAACCGTTGGCCACCATCCTTCCTCCATAATCCTGTCGTGAGGTATAACTGATCAAACAACAAACCACTTGGCATCTTCAGAAGAAAGTGCTGCTATGTAGGGACATGATCCCTATCGATTACGTTAGAATATGGGCCATGTTTCCTCTATTACAGGCCATGATCGCCTATGGAAGCTCCCCACTCAGCGGTAATGATCGAACAATCATCCTTCTATAAATACTTGGCACTTAGTAACTTTTCAAATGACGGCCAACATGACAGCAGAAAGTAGCCTCGATACTAAGCTCTTGCTCATCCCCTATATTTTTTATCCATAGCTATGTCTGATAGTCAACAGAGTAAAGAGGTCGCTCTGATCTGATCTCCATCGTCCTACTTCCCAAGAATTTTGGGCTTGTTCTCATACTGTTGTATTTAATATCTTTGTAATCCACTCTGTCAACAAGTTCAAATAAAATTTGTTTCCACTCTACTCATGCCTCTTGAGCACGAAAACAAGGTGGCGACTCTGCTAGGGACGACTTTCTCTAACCACGAGAAAGCAGTAACACAATCTGATACACTATCAATAGGAAATAATACTGACTCCCTGATCATGGATTTTGATCAATATAAGTTTAAAGAGATGATCTTAGAGGTCCTTGCTGGCCCGCACATTATACCTCACTACAATGAGCTCTCATACCAAACTGATGTTATCGTCAACAATGCTGATCTTGCCGAACGAGAACGCAAAATCTACTCCCCGGGGAGGTTATCGGGCATATCGAAGCCCTCAACATCCACAAATGCATGGAACATACCCTAAGCAAAGCCAGAGTCGAACCCTATGTTGTCAACGGGTCACAACCAGGAAGAAACCTTTGGAGTCATTGCTATAGGATATTCTTCCCGCAAAATTAAACCAACATTACGGACATCAAAATTGGCTCATGACTCCAACTGTTGGTTGTATTTTTCTAGTATAACATCCAAATACAATTATGGTATTCTACTAGAATCTGAAGACTCGCCTGATTTTTTTTTTGGGTAGCCATTCTCTAAAGAAATTCAACCTAGGGATAATAACTAATCCTCTGGGGGTAGACAATCCCATGCCAACCAGTGACGAATCCAAAGTCGAAGCTTCTCTGGGGGTAGTCATGCCAATAGAGCAAGTTTGTCAATGAAAAGCGTCATGAAGATATCCTACCTATCCATTGGCCATCGAGAATTTTAATGCCAAGATAAGCTAATCTGGACCTACGAGAGCATCTTACCCATAGGAGAGAGGTCCTTCACGATCGAAGGACTGTGGGTCCCCACTTAACTTGATGCCATCAGATTCTAATCAGGTACCACTATTCTAAATGTCGTGCAACACCCGTATGACCTTCTGTCTTTGAATGGCTCCAAGTCATTTTGCCACAAACTCGAAGATAACAGACAAAACAAGCTGTTGATAAAGAATTGACACACACCTCTGCCAACATGGTAGGACATGAGTCTATTCGGAAGAAGACAAGGGGATAGAGTAACCTAAACAACCTCTAAAGTTATTCGCAAATCTGGCGCAGTCCGATGATGAACAAAGGACATCCTTCCAAATCGATTTTGCTGATGGTGTATACCAAGGGACCATATTGAAGAGTCGTTCAATTCATTATACTACTTCGTCTGGGGGTAGTCAATCCATCGGGTCTGATTCCAAATACGAAAGCGTCAAATCAATCTATGCTTCCTCTAATATCGTGCCTTCCGACGAAGAAAGAAGTGCATGTCACACCCTAGTCCCAAAATATCGAGGGACTAGACACATGGCAATGGCCAGCAGTACACACCGATGGGCAAACCCAATTTAATGGACCCATCAGGATGTACTTAAGCTATAATACAACAATAAGGGTCTAATATTCTAATCTCATCCACAGAAAATAAATACAGCAATATCAGAGTATAAACCTATATCAAATCTCAATAAAACATAACTCGGGGCAACCCGATAATGAGTCTGATACAATAGTCAAGATACAAAAATAAAGACAATAACATCAAATACTCAGTATGGATAAAGAATATACTCAGAAGAAATCCTTGGCGATCACCTCATCTTCTGGATCTAGTACTGCTCCAGTGCCTGCTCCTGTTCCTGCTTCTGCTCCTGCTAATAGTCATGTTCCGTATACCTTGGGATAGATCTCGTCTGCTAATCCTGGGGACATAATCCGGAATCCAGGTCCTCAGGGGACATAACAAGGTACAGGAATAACTCAAGCCATAATAAATACAGTACAATAATAAATAAAATAATAGGGTAAACTATATAACCAGCTAAGTGATATGCAAGATGAGAGCATCACTAGACTCAGGCTGAGACCACTACAAGCTTGGTGTCGGGGAGTCGGTAGCAGTGATATCGCTAGTAGAGTGCCTAGCTCTGATGTAGAGTCTAAGGCCTCACCATAATAAATATATATATATATCAGCCTGTAGCCTGTGTGTCTCTTCCCACCTAATGTAATCACACGTCTCATGTCCATGACACGCAAGATCATATCTAATGTAGCAAGTCATAATGATATCTAAGCATGTATAAAGTATATGTCATAAACCTATATCCTATACAGAATCACCATGAATATCTCAGGAAGATTCTGTCTCATGAATAGTGTCAGATATCCTGGGTATGACGTACTTGATAATGCAAGCATTAGAATATATAGGGTCTCGATATCCATCTCTAGGTGACGCTACACAACTCCGCGTACGGCGTTGGCACCCGAATATTATTCGGACGGTAAGTATTGTCACACGGTCCTAGGTTAAGCATGTACATTATATAAATAAATCAAGATAACAATATGAAGCAGGTACTGCAAGTTTGGCAAGGTACACTTGCCTGGGGTTCTGGCTCCAACTATAGCTCTGGTATCAGCGGGATTTGTAGGTACTCCTCCGGTTACTGAAATAGACATTACCATCAGATTCAGAACATATCAAATAGCTAGAATTGCTTGTCCTTGAGTCCAATTTGGACACAGGGGCAAAAGTGACAGTTTCTGGTCAAAGCGGGGTCCACTTGTGGCACACTTCGCACCAAAAAATGTGTCAGAGACAATATTCTCCAAATTCATTAAACTTAGTGTCAATAAGTCCAAAATGACGATACGAATCCAGTGGAATGTCCAGAACTGGATTTCGATGAACCAATCACAAAATCGCCCGTCAAGTGGAGCCGTGGGACCCATGATATGTGATTTTGTCAACGTTATCAGAATCGAACCAAACTTGGGTCACAGGACCAGCTTATTGCTATGAGTCTGATGGCACAAGTTTCGTTTCGATACGACGTGTGTACACTAAGTTACAACAAGTTCCAGAATAGGGCCGATACAGGGTGTTGTCGACGGATACGCGTTAATTTCGGTGTGCACACACATCCAAATCAACTTTCGTGAAATCCCACACGTCCGTATTAATAGCGCGCACCATTCGGTGAAGTCCGCACACGACCAAGTTGTCCCGTTTAGCGGGGCGCACTCAGTTTCGGGGAAAAATAGGGTAATTATGTTCCTGATTTTGGGTTGCAGTTCGTGATCGCCACAGGACGCGATACCCCGAACAAGTTGCACGGATATCGAGAGGGTCATGCAGTCTACGTGTTGTAGCAGACGGAACAGAAAATGGGACAGCGAGGAGAGAAAAATGGTCACCTGAACAGGGCTCCGAAGAAGGCTGAAAATAAAATTTTGCGAGGCGGCGCGACGCTCGACCGGCTAGGGCACGACGGCTAGGGCACGATGGGCCGTTGCTGCTGCTTGTCTCGGTAGAGCAGCATGGAGATAGAGCGCCAAGGCGGTTAACGGCCGAGAAGACGGCGGGTCGGCCGACGGTGGTGATCGGCAGGGAGACGAGGGGTCGAGAAGTTTTGGGGGTTACTGTAGCAGCTACAGTAGCGGGTTTGGGTCGGGTTTCGGGTCGAGTTTAGATTCGACCCGACCTGCTTGGGTTCAGGGTTGGTTCACAAAGGCCGATCTGAGTTGGTTCAGATCAAAAATAAATCGGATTTATTTTGGTTTATATTGGTTTATTAATTAACTTAGTTTTTAGGTCTTTAAAAATGGTTCTGGGGTCCAACAAATTCCAAGAAAATTACCCTATGTCTAATATTTTATTTTACACCCAAAAATATTATTTTCATAATATTTTAATATTTATTAAAAATATTTAAATTTATTTAATTCCAAAATATCTTAATTTAATTAGTTGAAAATCACAGAAAAATTCAAAAAAATTCTAAAAATTAATTTTTAAAATCCTGAAAAATTAGGGGATTTATAATCTACCCCTCTTAAGAGGATTGTGTCCTCGTAATCAAAGAAATACCTGGTCAGCAGAGATGACATGGTTTGCAAAACAGGTTCGAAGCATGACAGAATCAAAGAATCATGATCAAGGAGAATCAAAGGATGAGGGTTTAAGCAAAACAAATAGGGAATGAAAACATTACTTTCCTAAGCAATGAAAGTTATGCAATTTCAAGAGTGAAGGAAATCTAGCAAGAAAACTACAATTTTTAGAAAAACTAGGTTATCAATTATTAATAAGTTCATAATTACCAGGTTTAAGGTTAAGGTCACGAACTAACAGGCACGTGCTAAAGCAATGCATCTATGAATAACTTACGCACATTTGCTACTCTACGAGTTTGTACGTCCTCCAAGGTAATCGTAAAAGCTTGTCCGTGTCCTCGCGGTGGATTCCTCTGCTGCTGCTAAGCCTGCTGGAAGAGTATTGCCTGGGGTATCAAAGGTGGCCTCGACTGATACCCTCATGGAGATGGTGGTATGACTCCTTCAACTCCTATTTGCAGTTATTCCAATGTTGGATAGGCTGGCCTCGGTACTGGTAAAGCTTCATGATGAATCATTGGTGTTTCTCCTTGATGTGTTGTGCAATTTCTGGCTAAGTGTTGTCTGGATCCGCAAATCAAGCATATTTCCAACTTGCGTCTGCACTCTCTCTCAATATGGCCTACCTTGCCATAGTAGTTACAAGTAGGAAGGAATGAGGCTCTTGGTGCTGCTATCGGTGGTGGATTTATCTGTTGACGCTTTGCAGACTCCTCTTGTGAAGCTCTGGTTAGTGTGGATGTGGAAGGCCGCTTCAGGCTGGTCTCTCTCTTGGTGATGCACTCCATGAGTCGGGCTGCAGCAAGGATGTCCGAGTAAGAAGTTGGTACAACAGATCCGATCAGTCTTTGTATCTCAAAGTTTAGTCCATCGAAGAACTTCTCAGCCTTCTCTTCTTCTGTCGGGATTAGGGTTGGGGCAAAGTGACTCAGACGAATGAACTCCGTGTTGTACTCTTCCATTGTTATATTATCTTGAGTGAGGCAATTGAACTTATCCCAAAGTTCTGATCGAGCGATGGGTGGAATGTACATCTCCTGAAAGAGTCTAGAAAACTCTTCCCAAGTGACTCGGTCTGGTCCGAGCCGTGTCTCCTCAGATACCACCAGTGATGTGCATTGCCTATCAATTACATCCGGACGGTAGTCATCCAGCGTTCCCTTGGAAGCTCAGCTACTTCTAATTGATGTTGATTATTAGTGAGCCACTCATGAACTTCAGTGGGCTCCTCCTTGCCTAAAAAGGTATGGAGCTTCAGCTGGCAGAAATCGGTGATAGAGCCTGTCGTTGGTCGTCGTGCTAGTAGATTCGCCTGCTCCAGTGTGATTGCTAGGCTGTGACTCAGAGCCTCTTGTTGAGCTTGCATTATTGCATAGATCATTTGAAACATCTGTTTCCCATCCATAGCCTGCCCTTGTGGGAATACGGGCATTGGTAGAGTAAACTGCGTCAATAGTGGAATATTATCTTGCTGGATTCTCGAGGCATGCTGATTCCTTTGACTGCTTCGGTGTGCTGATTGACCTCCATCCACTAGTGTTACTTCATCTTCGTTGGTTACCACAGCATCTCATGGTGATCTTGCAGGAGTCTCGTCGTTTGCTCGTGGATCTATTACTCTGCATCCAAAATAAACAATAAGAGGCGCACAGAAGAATCAAGGCAGGATGCAAGTCAATAAATTCGAATTTGATATAGTGATCAAGAATGATTCAAGCAAGTGGATGAGATCCTAGAACTTATCCTATCCTTATTGCAGGCTTGCTCGGTCCCTAAGTTGAAATTAAAGCAATTTAGTCATTGACCTGCATGGGCCACCACAAAAACTATGTCATGCCCCAGTCCTAAAATATCGAAGGACTAGACACGTAGCAATGGCCAGCGGTACACACCGATGGGCAAACCCAGTTTAATGGACCCATCAGGATGTACTTAAGCTATAATACAATAATAAGGGTCTAATATACTAATCACATCCACAGAGAATAAATACAGAAATATCAGAGTATAAAGCTATATCAAATCTCAATAAAACATAACTCGGGGAATAACCCGATAATGAGTCTGATACAATAGTCAAGATACAAGAATAAAGATATCAACAACAAATACTAAGTATGGATAAAGCATATACTCAGAAGAAATCCTCGGCGATCACCTCGTCTTCTGGACCTGGTACTGCTTCAGTGCCTGCTCCTATTCCTGCTTCTACTCCTGCTAATAGTCATGTTTCGTATACCTCAAGATAGATCTCGTCTGCTAATCCTGGGGACATAATCTAGAATCCAGGTCCTCAGGGGACATAGCAAGGTACATGAATAACTCAAGCCATAATAAATGCAGTATAATAATAAATAAAACAATAGGATAAACTATATAACCAGCTAAGTGATATGCAAGATGAGAGCATCACTAGAACTCAGGCTGAGACCACTACAAGCTCGGTGTCGGGGAGCCAGTAGCAGTGATATCGCAAGTAAAGTACCTAGCTCTGATGTAGAGTCTAAGGCCTCACCATAATAAATAAATATATATATATATCAGCCTGTAGCCTGTGTGTCTCTCCCCACCTAATATAATCATACGTCTCATGTCTATGACATGCAAGATCATATCTAATGTAGCAAGTCATAATGATATCTAAGCATGTATAAAGTATATGCAATAAACCTGTATCCTATACAGAATCACCATAAATATCTCAGGAAGATTCTGTCTCATGAATAGTGTCAGGTGTCCTGGGTATGACATACTTGATAATGCAAGCACGAGAATATATAGGGTCTCGATATCCATCTCTAGGTGACGTTACACAACTTTGCGTACGGCGTTAGCACCCAAATATTATTCGGATGCTAAGTATTATCATATGGTCCTAGGTTAAGCATGTACATCATATAAATAAATCAAGATAGCAATATAAAGCAGGTACTGCAAGTTTGGAAATGTACACTTGCCTGGGATTCTGGCTCCAACTGTAGCTCTAGTATCAGCAGGATTTGAAGGTACTCCTCCGGTCGCGGAAATAGACATTACCATCAGATTCAGAAGATATCAAATAGCTAGAATTGCCTGTCCTTGAGTCTAATTGGGACACAGGCGCAAAAGTGACAGTTTTTGGTCAAAGCGGATCCACATATGGCCCACATCGCACCAAAAAATGTGTCAGAGACCATATTCTCTAAATTCATCAAACTTAAGTGTTAACAAGTCCAGAATGACAATATGAACCCAACGAAATGTCCAAAATTGGATTTTAGTAAGCCGATCACAAAATTGCCCGTCAAGTAGAGCCGTGGGGCCCACGATACACAATTTTGTCAACTTTCTCAGAACCAAACCAAACTTGGGTCACAGGATCAGTGTATTACTTTGAGTCCGATGGCATAAGTTTTATTTCGATACGATATGCATACACAAAGTAACAACAAGTTCCAGAATAGGGCCGATACGGGATATTGTCGACGGATACGCGTTAATTTCGGTGTGCACGCACATCCAAATCAACTTCCACAAAATCTTACACGTCCGTATTAACGGCGCACACCTTTCGGTGAAGTCCGCATACGACCAAGTTCTCCCGTTTAGCGGGGCGTACTCAGTTCCGAGGAAAAATAGGATAATTATTTTCCTGATTTTGGGTCGTAGTTTGCGATCGCCACAGGACGCGATACCCCGAACAAGTTATACGGGTATCGAGAGGGTCATACAGTCTATATGTTGCAGCAGACGGAACAGAAAATAGGACAGCAAGGAGGGAGAAACAGTCACCTGAACAGGGCTCCGAAGAAGACTGAAAAATAAAATTTCTCGAGGTGGCACGACGCTCGGCTGGCTAGGGCACGGGGCTAGGGCACGACGGGCCGCTACTGCTGCTGGTCTATTTGGCGGTGCTGGAGGCGGCTGCTCATCTTCGTTGTGGCGGGGTCATCGAAGGAAGAAGGTAGCGGAGGAGCTCGAGATACCGGAGGGCGGAGGGTGGAGGAGACGGTGGCAGTGAGTGGTAGTGGCAGAGAAGAGATTGCAGTGAGTGGTAGTGGCAGAGAATAGACGACCGGTTGTGGGAGTTGGAGCGGCGTGGAGACGGAGCGACACAACGGTTAACGGCCGAGAAGACGTCGGGTCGGCCGACGGCGGTGAACGACAGGGAGATGTGGGGTCGGGAAGTTTTGGGGGTGTAGCAGGTAGAGTAGCAGGTTCGGGTCGGGTTTCGGGTCGGGTTTAGATCCGACCCGACCCGCTTGGGTGCAGGGTTGTTTCACAAAGGCCGGTCTGGGTTGGTTCGGTTCAGAAATAAACCAGGTTTATTTTGGTGTATATTGGTTTATTAATTAACTTAGTTTTTAGATTTTTAAAAATGGTTCTAGGGTCCAATAAATTTTAGAAAAATTATTCTATGTCTAATATTTTTTTTACACCAAAAAATATTATTTTCATAATATTTTAATATTTAATAAAAAAATTTAATTTATTTAATTCTAAAATACCTTGATTATAATTAGTTGAAAATCATAAAAAATTCTAGAAAAATTTTGAAAATTAATTTTGAAAATCCTAAAAATTCAGGGGTTTTACAGTGCACCAACCCACATGGCCACACAAGGAGAAAGCGCTAGCAAAGATACCAACGTCTGCATCCAGAACATGGAGACAAAATTAGAGTAATTATGATTGTTGTTGATTTCTATGGTTACATAATAGAGCCTAGTAAACGCAGGACCTCAATAAACTAACGAAGGTAATCACAAGGCTGGTATTGCATCGACTGTCACATAACCCGATGATGTACGAAAAAAGATGACCCCTAAAGACGAGATCAAGAACGTAGAAGCTAAGTTTGTGTCCCTCATTAACCGATAGAACATATATAAAGTGGGGGTAGGCTTGCCATATTCGATTGAGTAGGATGAAGCAGTCGGCTCCGCCAATTACAAGCCGCTAATGTTCGTGTCGTATGAAGGTCTGACATCTCCAAGCCAACACATTTATCATTTTAAGTCATAGACCTTTGGCATCTCGATGAATGATGCCCTTCAAAGAATGCTCTTCAACGGGACTCTCCGGGGACCCGCGTTCGAATGGTTCCGCAGCCTCCGTACCGGTTCTATTAAATCTTAGAACAATATAGAGATAGCCTTTTTGTAAACCTCCACAATTACTATTTTTTGATTTAATTATTATTTATATAAAAAAAATAATAAATGTAAAATTAAAATTAAAATTAGAAAATATATATATATATATTAATATTAATATTAATGTTTCCGTGGGAACAATATTCATAAATATCCTGTAATCCGACCTTTCCACCCTCCAACTTTCGGCTGTGGTCTTTCTTTTAAACTTTGAATGCAAAATCCTTCTTCGTTACTTGGATTGTATAAAATCTTCAAAATTGGAAAGCTTTCAATCATTATTAACCTAAATACTATATTACTATACTAAGGAAACTCATATGTGATAGAACAGCCGACATCTTCATATTCATTCTTTTTTTCCAAGTAACCATCCTCCAAATTCGATCCTCAAGCCCAATACCTTCACCCTACCTTTGGAGAACCTCCAGGCAACCGCCTAGCAGCCGCTGCTACCGCCCACGGCTACCGCAACAGCCAAAACAGCCACCCGCACCCCCCGTGCATAACAAATCTGGAACTCGACCCCCTTACTTTAGGGTATAATTTTTTCCTCCTCGCTCATTTATTTTTTGACCCGCTTGTTTGGTTCGATTCACAACATATAACCTTCTAGAAATCATGTCAATTATATTTTTTTAACTGTTTAAAATAAGGTATAAATCGACTCAAAATTGACAAAAAACTACCTTAAACATTGTTTAAAATTTAGTCCAATCACCCCTTTTAGAATACCCGAATCTTCTTCCACCATTGGCCAATCACAGAACCAATTCCACTAGCATGTAGACAACCTAACCTCCTTCAAAACTCATTAATTATTTTATTTTATTTTATCATAAAAATATAGATAAATTAGGTAGAAATCTAAAAAAACTACGTTTTTGAAAACTAAAATTTATCGATACGGGGTCTGTCCCTTCAAATCGGACAACCCTAAAATGTACAGTAAACATGAACGTGTGGTATTCGACAGAATTTAAATTGGGCGGGTGTGTAGGATAAATTTGACTCGTATCCGTCAAAAATCATCGTATCGACCTTTTAATACATTTCTCAATTACTTCGTGCATGCTCGTCGTGTTGTAATAAAACTTATGTCGTTGTATACAACACATTACACTAGTCCTGTGACCCAAGTTTATTTTAATTCTGAGAACGTTGAATATAACGCCATTTTGTGAGCCTCGTGGGCTGACACAACGGATGATTTTGTGATTGGTTCATTGGAATCCAATTTTGGACATAAAGATGTGTTTGTATCGTCGTTCTGGTCTTGTTAGATAGTTTTTTTTATTTTAGAGAACTTTAATTCTGTCATAATTTTTGGTACAAAGCGGACCACATGTGGATCCTGCTTTGACCTAAACTATAATTTTTGCCGTTGTGTCTAATTTAGACTTGTAGGTAGGCTTTTCTTACTATTTTACTCATTTTGGGAATGTTGTTGATGTTATTTTTAGCATCCAATAACGTTCATTCATATTCCATCTTTTCTGCGATTGTTGACTTGTCGAGTTCACTACCTAGACGTCATCTTGACATCATTTAGGATCTAGGAAAATATACCTTGTTTTTTTACTGTTTATTTCATATTTATGCTTTTGATTCAATTTATGATATATGATCATGATTACTTGTATAGATATAAACTATTTGTCCAAGCTAGACATGTGTGCGACCGACGGTGTTCATCGAGTTACTAGATTCATGTTACTTTATATATATCGAGTTAGTTTCTAGCAGACTACCATATATATTTGTGATGTATTCTTATATCTCCATGACCTTGACACACACTTGACACCATGTATGATATTCATGATAGGACACAGTTCATGGCATCCGACTGATCATCGATATATCTGAGATGTGTGAGGATTAGAAACGTAACTGCTATGATTAGTGGTTAGAGACTCAAGCTGTTTCCAATTAAACATGTTGTGTATACGACTTGATAAGTCTTGGGAATGTGGGGGAGGACAGTCACAAGACGCATTGGAACTTTACACTTGTTCTGATGATATACATAGATGCCCACTAGCGTTTGTTTAACGCAATACAATATAAATATCTTGTGTAGACAAAGATTCTAGTCTTAGATAAATATTAGGTCTACCATATTCTGCCAGAGCTCCCATGCGTATGATATTATCTTGTAAATTGCACATTTAGGCAGTTAGAAACACCCTTGCATAATTTATCTTTTACTTTAGTTTATATAACATGTATATTATGTATCTTGCTAGTCCCTCTGAGGACCTAGTTTCCTACAAGATTTGTAGTATTGATTATTGTTGAGTCCTTCTGGTGCTGTTGATGAGAATCATTTTGGTATAAAGTTATTGTGATTAGGTACTTGTATAATATTTTCCATAGCTATAATACTTATTCTTATTGCTTATTTATCTGTTATTATAGTCTAGTATTTGTAGACTCATATTATTTATTTTGAGTCTATTCAAAAAATATTATATGGGGTGCACACCATGATACATGTTATTTATTCTTATATTTTGTATCCTTGTGGATTAAGATATAGATATATTTATTATGTTATCTAAATAGTTACCCTTACTAAACAACTTATACGTATTTAAGTTGGACTGTAGTCTACTTGATACATAGCTGGACATTGCCATATGACCTGGTCCTATGTTATTTGGGACTAGGGCATGATATGGTTTTTGTGGTGGCCCATACATGTCAGATCATATCTTTTCGGTTACGTTATTGTACCGAGCGAGCCTCGTTAGGATAAGTATATTAGGATCTCAATAAATAATTATTATTAAGACTTCTTTAATTTCTAATACCGTAATTGAACCTCATTTTTATATTCAACCATACCTTCTTGAACTCATTATTATTTTCTTTCGTCTTCTTATGTTTCGGGAAGAGGAACACTCGTGCTTGATGAACCTCCTTCGGTTATATTTTTTGTCGTATGATAGAAGCAAATGTTAGTAGAATATTTTAGAGGAGAGTGATTATCTAAGTTAGAACTTGTTAGGATAGATTGTCTCTACTAGATAGAGGATTAGAATAGAATAGCAATTTAGATTTTATATATGAGGTTTAGCCCTTGTAAAAAAAATTTTTATCAACAGTTATAAACTCTTACCATTTACTTAAGCAGATAGAGTTGGATTAGAAGTTTTACTTATTCATCAAGATTGGTTAAGAGAATAAGATAGATTTTTTTTTATGTCTGTAATGACTAGGTATAAGATCTAGAAGAATATGTAGTTAAACTTTGGGATTGGTTACAATTTTCTAATTGGAATAGGACAAGTCATATGGAAGACTTAAGAAAGCAGGACTTGAAAGCCTCGTTAAGGATAAAATAATTTGATAAATATTACACTTATGACTAAATATAAATCTTTATAGAAATTTTATAACTTTATTGAGTTTGAGAAAATTTCTCGCTCACTTGGAGGATATAAAATTGTGATATTTGGCTTAAGTTAGAAATAGAATTTAGAATATGATAGTAACCTAGTCGAGAGGACCTTCACTAGAGAGATAGATCCTAAGATCATAAGAATGATATATCACGGAAGAGGAGGATAGGAAGGGTGGATAACAATATAATAGGACATTTTAAGAGTGGACGAGTTTAAATTTGATCGAGACAGATATTTCTCATATAGGTTAGACCAGTATTGGAATGACCAATCAAAATCATAATTTGAGGATTGTCCATTATAAATATATTATGTTCACCATCGCAAGTTTTGGACGTTAAAATAACAAACAAAAAAGTAAAAAGAGATCCTAGATAGAAAATCTAAGTACAATATTTTGATCTGGGTAGTGATGATGGACAAAGAGCGATGTGGCGGCTACTTTACTCCGTTGACGGTCCGATGAGGGAATGAGGATGCTCTCCTTTCTTCTTTGTCCTAAACTTGTGTGCACGTATGTAGCTAGCCGAGGGGCTTTATAGGGTATGCTACCCTTGCTATTTATAGTCGTCGTGCTGACTGACTATCGATGTCGCATATGGCTCTATTTGGTGGCCGCATAGGGATCCTTTTGGTGCCCGCATAGGACTCGTTCAACAGAATACGGTTGTAACCACAGTCGCATGCTGCGGATAGGTTGCCATGTGGTCTAGGTTAGGATATGTTATCAAAGAGATCTCGGGGTTGTTGCGTGCGTTACTTGGTCAATTTCTTGGACTTACTGTACGAGAAATCATCTTCGGTTGTAATAAAAAATCTTATGAGTCGAAAGCCGCATAACATCTTGACCGCATATTATTCTGGCCACATGCATGCTCTCATTTAGCCTTGGTCGTCTAGACTGTCTAGCCGCATATTAACGAGGCCACATGCAAGATCTGGTCTGGCCTTGGTCAAATGGATACTTTGGTCGCATGGCATTGTGGCCGCATACAAGATCTTGTTTAGCCTTGGTTGAATAGACACTTTGGCCGCATGCAAGCTCTCGTTTGGCCTAGGTCGAATGCATAATTTGGCCGTATGGCATTGTGGCTGCAAGCAAGCTCTCATCGGGCTTTGGTTAAATAGATACTTAAGCTGTATGGCGTTGTGGCCGCATACAAGCTCCCGTCTTGCCTTGGTCGAATGGACACTTAAGCCACATTATGACGAGACCGCATAAGGAGTAGTCGTATATGAGAGAACACGTAGCATGGCACATCTGATGAGGTCATTAATACACTGATGTGACTTTTTGCCTATCTTTTTTTGAGCTTTGTATTTTACGAATCTCGAAGCTTCAGCATCATGAGTGATGTGTCAGAGTATGACAGTCATTGACTACTGTGTCAGGGGATTTTTATGCGGCCTCCCTACTCTGTAGTTGTTCAGGCCGCATAGAGTACTATTTGGCTTCTTCATCTTTGGTTTGACCAGGCCGTACGTAGGTTCTCTGTAGCCTTTTTTGTTCAGGCCGTATGTGGTATCTCTACGGCTTTGGTTTTTCGGGCTACATGTGGCTTCTTTACGGCATGGTTGTTCTTTTGAGGGGGCATGACCTTTATGTGGCTTACATATTTTTTTCTTCATGCTTCTACAAAACCCTCTTCAATGTTTCCAAAATGACAAGTTTGTAATACTTTGAAAGAAGCATGGTCGACCGCTATTGGTCGCATATGCAGGGTATGCCACAGAGTCTCATGGCAGCATATTTGTCTCTGATAGGCTGTCTGCTTATTAATGAGGAGATTTGGCTCTATCGTTCTTAGGATTTTGTGCCATCTCCTGACACGCAACTTTAAGGCATCGATTTCCGAGAAGATAAAGAGGATCACGCGGATCGAGCGTCAGGTTTATCCTATTAATGCCATGTTCGATGCCTCAATCCCTTCATACAATTTTGGGGCCTACAAATAGGCAGTCAGGGGAGAGAAAAACTTTATTTCTTCCTTCTTTTCTTGCAAAGGATGTCACAGGCTGTCTTTCTTCTCAATGAGGAGTTTGTCAGGGGCAGCCTTAACACGTGGCCCCCTGACTTTGCTGTTTTGACTGGAGGTAGGGGGCAGCCCTCTTTTTATGTTGGGCTACCAAGGACATAGAGACACTAGTACACAGTCTTGCTACGTAGATGAAAAATTATCTAGAACATGCACAGACTCTTTACACAGTCTTTCCGTATCGATGGAGGCTCGACTCGACATACGAACATATACAGGCTTCGCCTATAAATCAATCGAATGGAAGGGTGACCATTCTGCACCAATTTAGGCTGCCGCATGGATAAGGGCTTGACCTGGACATACGACGACCATGCCTCGGACATGCAGCCACCATGGCTCTATCGCATGCATGGAGGCTTGACTCGACATACGACCACCATGGAGGCGCCTCATACGTCGGCTAGGCTCTGCCGTATGGACTTTATATTATCTTTATTTACTAACGCCTTATGTTCTCCTCAAGTAGGCTTTATTCTCCCTTGTGCAGCTTATGATGGAGCATGAAAGGATATCATAACACCCATTATTCATGGTAAGGACCAACTTTATGCGTCGGTTCACCAAGAACTGATCTAGGAGACGAGGACAGTTTGGCAAGAACTAATACATGAGACAAGGATGAATATCCTGTATTATGTGCTGAGCTATCCTTTTTCATACAGCATGCCAACTGTGTTTCTCCAATTTATGCAGTTTGTAATCGGCCGAAAGACTGCGGGGACGGCGACAGGATTTGGATTAATTATTATTTCTGTCGTCATTCTTCCCGTATAATTATAGAGCGCCTGCTCCTACTCCTTCCTTGCTATCCGTCGGCATGGATTTTTTCCATATACTGAGATTTTCACTGTGGAGCGATGATCCAGAAAGAATTAAGTTCTGTTGCGGGCTTGACTTGTGTCAGTAGCAACGACAACATGGAGGGGTGCTTCTAATTAAAAAGATTCGTATCAGCGAGACTTCATGGAAACCCTTAAAATAAGTTTTCATCATATTTACTCATGACCTTGAATACTAATGAAAAACCCTTAAATCTAATGGATTTCTATCATATGTATTGATGATCTTGAATATTAATCAATAAAGTCTCTCATTTTTCATAATCTTGTATGTTGTGGACTTTTACGTAGTACAATACCGTAGTTGCCAAGGACATCCTACTGGGATTCTTTTATGGACTCATTACTTCTTGCACTTTTGAGTGCAAGTAATAAGTTCAAAATAAAAACCCTATCAGAGTTTATATGGACGTGATCGGTTTTATAGACTATTACTTTTTGTGCACCTATGTGCAAGTAATGGATTTGAGACAAGCCCTACTAGAGGTAATATGGACGTGACAAGTTTTGTGGACTTAACACCGCTGGCGTACTTAGGGTTAAGTACGGGTGATAAGTTGAGATGACAACCGATATCATAGATAATATGAACATGATGATCTATAGCCAAACTCGAAAGGTTTTCTCAGAGGTAATATGAATATGGCAAACACGGCTGGGGAAAAATGTTAGGACGGTAGTTCAGAGGTAATATGGAAGTGAACCAATGTCCAAAAAATTAACTGAGGAGTAATTTGCTTATTGTGGTTTATCCGATAATGTAGATAGACCTAAGGTTTGCTCTGCGAGGGAGATCGCCAGGACGATAGCTCAGAGGTAATGTGAATATGGCTAGCGCCTAACGAGATTATTTTGAGTGGTCACTGCGGGAGTGTGCAAGTGGACCATAGGACTGCTCCGCTGGGGAGCTTTTGAGGATCTATTATCTGTTACATATCCAGGACTCCTGAATACCGATAATGGCTTCTACAATGGTTTTTATAGGAAGGTCAAGGCCATACATAGGCACTTGCTGGGAAAAAAAAACCAAGAGTGTAGATACTATACATCTTGGTTGTCTTTTATGTAGATAGAAAAGTACAAGCCTAGCCTTAGATGTAGTACCTTTGTAGGAATATGTCATTGATAGGCATCATGAGCAAGTCAACATTAGATTTTGCCATTCGGTAGGCGCCGTCGGATAATACTGATACTACGACAAACGAGACTTCCTATTTTGATTGTAACTTGTCGGCCATCTTATGAACCATAACCATCAGCCTTCTTACTGTCAGGACGAGGTCACCACTTGGTAAGTCATCTTCTTACCCATTTATTGAAGGCTTCCGAGAGACGCGCTTGGTATAACTCAATATGTTGTTGAACTAAGAGGCACTTCTCGTCGAATGCTTTAAATTCTTGTAGCCGCCAGCGGTGATTGTCACCGACGGTTAGCCGGTTGTAGAGAGCCACTCAAAGCGAGGGAATTTGGACCTCGAGGGGGAGGACCGCTTTGCTCATGTAGACCAAGGAGGATGGCATGCTACTAGTTGGCGTCCGGACCGTTATGCGATAGGCCCAAAGATATTCACCCAGCTTCTCAAACCAGTCACGCTTGTTAGATGATACAAACGTCTTGAGTAAATTTATGACGGTCTTATTGAAAGCTTCTGCCAGACCATTTGCTGCTGGGTTGTAGGCAGTTTATGACACATTATGGTTTCAATTTTGTCACAAAATCGATAAAAATTATGACTTGCAAACTGTAGACTATTGTCATGGATGATCCTTCGTGGCAAGCCAAAGCGGTATATGTTATGATGCTTGATGAAGTTGATCATGTTTGATGTTTTGACTTCAGCGAGTGGTATAACTTCTTACTACATGGAGAAATAGTCGGTAATAGCGAGGATGAATTGATATCCCTTAGACAAAGGTGGACTAATCGGTCCTATGATATTCATGCCCCAGGCTTCGAATTGCCAAGATACAATGGTCAGGCATAGGAACTCTGATGGTTGGTGGATGAAGTCAGCATGAATTTGGAAAATCTGACACTTTCTTTCATAGTCGATAGCATCCACGACCATGGTCGGCCAATAGTAATCCATTCTTTGGAGACGATCCTATAGCTTGCGTCCGGGTTGATGGGCACCACAAACCCTATCTTGAGCCTTACGGAAAGCCTACTTCACTTCTGTATTCAATAGGTATTATAGTAGAAGGCCATCGTAGGAACGACGATACATTATTTTAGTAGCCGTATTATAATAGAACTGAGGGAACATCTTTTGATGTAAGTGGATTCCTTTGGGTTCTCGAAAAAAAATTTATAGAGTGCATAGTCGATATATGGGAGTCTCCAGTCTTGGGAGTCGGTGCTTGTCTCTATTGAGTAAATCAGGCACAATGAGAGATTGTTCTTTGGGCAGACCAGCTCTTGATCGACCACGATGATCAGTTCATGAGTGTTGGCTAGAAAAGCTAGAGAGGTTGCGAGGATGGCCATGGTGTCAGCCTTGTTATTTTGTAGTCAAGGGACATCCTCTATCAAGAATCCCTCGAAGGTGGAGAATACTCCAAGCACAACTTGGTGGTAGGGGAGTAGATCTTCATTTCATACTTCGTACTTGCCTCGAACATGATTTACTATCAGCTTAGAATTGCTATAGGATTCTAGATTGTTAACTCCTACTTATTTGATAAGTTTGAGCCCAATGACGAGGGCGTTATACTCTACCACATTATTGGAGTAAATCTCAATGAGAGAGTAGGCGCAGTTGATGACCACATCGTGTGGGAAGGTAAGTAATATCCTAATGCCAGCGACAATATCACCTTTGGGCCCCGTTCTTGAAGCACCATCAAAGAACAATCACCAAATAACTTCTGCGCTCGTGGTCATATTTGAGTCTGTGACCTCGTTTGGGATCTTCTCGTAGAGCTTCAAGGTTTTCGGTATCGATGGGTGCAAGGAAATCTGCCAACGCCTAACCTTTGACCGCCTTCTGTGGGACGAATACCATGTCAAATCATGATAGCAGTATTACCCATGTGGCTAGGTGAGAGTTGAGAACTCCAAGTTTTGTTATGAGGATACGGAGGGGATTAATTCGTGAGATCGCGTGGATAGTTTGCCCTGCCAAGTAATGCCAGGTCTTTTGGATGGCAAAGACTAGAGCAAGATACTCCATATCGATGGGGTTGTATATGTGCTCTACATCGACCATTATCCTAATGAGATAGTAGATGGCCTGCTCATGTCCTACATCGCTTGTTTGGGCTAGTAGAGCACTGAGGGAGTGATCTATTGCTCGTACATATAGCAAAAAAGTTTTTTCTACCACGGGGGCCACCAGTACTGGGGACTCATGAGGTATTCCTTGTTGTTGTCGAAGGTGCACTGGCATTCTTCGTTCCAGACAAAGGGAACCCCTTTCTTCATAAGGAGAGTGAATGACTGACAACATCCAGAGAGATTTAATATAAACCTCCTGATGCAGGCCAGTTTTACTAGAAGGCTACAAAGTTCTCTGAGGTTCTTCGGTGGACGTATTTCAAGGATTGCTTTAGTCTTGTCATGGTCTATGTGGATACCCTTCAAAGTTCTAACAAAACACAGGAATTTGCCGCTGGAGACTCCTAGGAAAGATTTTATGGGATTCATGTTGAGCTGGTGTATACGCATGAGGTCGAACACAGTCTTCAAATCCCAGAGGTAATCATATTTGGAGCAACTCTTGATGGCAATGCCATCAACATAATACTCAATCGTCTTGCGTAGATGCTTACGAAAGATAGTGCTCATCACTCGCTGGTATGTAGCATCGACATTCTTTAGGCTGAAGGGCATGACTGTGGAGAAGTATACTCCTATTAACGTTCGTAATGATGTATGCTTCTCGTCATCAGAAGATATTTTGATTTGATTGTAACCTGAGAATCCATCCATGAAGTACATGAGCTCGAAGCCACAGGTGTTGTCGATCATTGTATCTGTGATCGGAAGAGGAAACTCGTCCTTAGGGAAGGCCAAATTTAGATCGTGAAAGTTGATACAGATACGGATCTTTCTATTTTTTTGACAATGGGTACGATGTTGGCTACCCAATCTTGATGTTGTTATTCGCAGACGAAGCCACTAGCTATTAGTTTGTTGACTTCAGCTTTAATGGTTTTATGATATCCGATTAAAACTATCATTGATGTTGCTTGACATGTTTAGCGTTCAGCAAAATATTAAGTTTTTGGACCACAATTTGGGGGTCCAGTCCTGGCATATCTTCATAACTCTAGGAAGAGATATCGTTGTATTCTTTGATGACTTTTAGTAGGGATTATTGATCCTCATTCGTCAGACTCTTACTTATGAAGATAGGTTTAGGGAAGGATTCTTCGCCAAGATTGACTTATACGACTTCCTCCTAAGTGGGAGGTTCTCATTTTTTGAACCATATTTCTAATTGTGCGTCTAGGCGTTGGGCTTATGGTTCTACTTAAAAGAGTTTCAGAGGATCCTAGTCATCTTCCTCAAGGTCATTGATACCATGTTGGCAGACAATTTTTGTTTGAGCATCTATCCGATGCTGATGTCAAAGTCCCAAGAGGAATACTCTGAAGAGTGGGAGTATAACTAATCTTCTTTATACGAGCCTTCGGGGGTTGTGGGAGGCGTGACGTACCCTAAGCCATGTCTGGTCTTATGGTAGTAGTCCTTGGACTTGCCTGCAGGAGCCTGCAGTCATAGAGGCAGCCGTCATCCTTTGCCGTAGATCAAGCCTTTTGCGGCTTTCAGATCGTATCTCATCTGCTGGATGAGGTGCTTTGTTCAAGAATTATACTAGTAAAATTTTATCTTTTCGGTATCAAGCCCTGGCCCCAATTCCTCTGGGATGAAAGATTGGGGACTATCTACTTTGCCGAAGATGATGAGTTTGTCTCCCCTCTTTCTTGCTGGAACTATAAAGTAGGAGTTCTGACTAGCGAAAATTTGGTTGACTGCATAGTTAGTAGTCACATGTGTATGCAGCTACATGCCAATATCATGCTCCAAGGAGTACAACATCAAATTAGTAAAATTAGAGTAGTTTAAAGATAGCCATTTATTCATAAAATAAGGTATCTTTTCTACAAGGATTATGTCGTCGAGGGATGGAGCATCGGCATGAGGGGCTACGTACTCTTCCAGCTCTTTTTCCCTGAGATGCACCCCTAGCACGGGTGACGGTTTTGAAGGTTTTCTGTATTATTTTACCACCAGGGGTTCTAATGCCGTAGTGGGTGCTGGAGCTTCCTTCAGTGATCTCCGAATACGGACGACCAGAGGTCCGATTGCTTTCCTAGGCAGTTTCACCCAGAGGGAAGGAGCTGTGTCAGGGGTACATCGACTAAGTCAGAACCTCAAAGGTTCATCTGCCACTTTCCCATCTTTTGCTTCATCATTGGCATCATGGCCACCTTCATCTGGGTGGACTTATTTGTATATGAGTGCATCGGAGTAATATGCCTCGATCCCTTTGAATGGATCGACATCTACGAACTCCATTTTGGCTAAGCCCTGATCATCCATGTACTTTAGACACTGGTGTAGAGTTGATGGTACGATCTAGTATTCGTATATACATGGACATCCTAGCAAGATATTATAGGATACGTCTACGTCTATGACATAGAAAGTAACCTTTATTTTTAAGTCGCCAATTTGGCATTTCAAGCAAATTTTGTCCAGAGGGTAGCTCTTTCCTGTGTTAAAGCCGCTGAAGGTAGTATTGGTTGCAACGAGCCGGTGCATAGGGATACCCAAGGTCTGAAGCAGACTTCTTGGGATAATACTGATTGACGAACCAAGATTGATTGCATCTGGTCCACCTTGATGGCGCCAATATATCATGTGTTGTACAAAAGACGATTGTACTGATTGTTCTTTAGCAACAAGTCTTATTGCGAGAATGTAACATTGGGTATCGCCTCCATCATATTGTTGCAATGGGGGCATACGATGGGATCCTCAGCTAGCGGCTTAACCTCATCATGTAGGTGTCAGTATTTTTTAATGCCTCACTAAGAGCATCCCGAGTGTCTTTGGAGAGTCGAAACAGCCCGAGTGTCTTTGGAGAGTCGAAGGAGCCAGTTGTGCCAAGATGTCAAAGTTGGAGGGCTTATCTAGCCCTTGGTCTGTATCTTTGCGTAGCGGTCTGTCAAAGGGAGTTTCTTTCTGCTTGGATTTTTCTGCCACCGAAGGCTAGGATGGACTCGGATCCGATATTGCAGGTGCGACAATTGGGAGTACACCATCGTCAGGGGTGTCATACTTGTGTTGGTATGCCAGGCATGCTCTTGTTGTTTCTGCTATAGCTTCTTCGGATGAAGAGAAACCGTGTAGTAGAACATAGACTTCTTGTCTTTAGTCTTGGTGGCAAAAGGTATTGTCTGCTGCATCAATTGAGGAGCAATATCTGGATGGACCCACATGCCCTCTCCATATGGTGCGGTGAGAGGTATTACCCCGACTATTTGGTCATGAGCCGGCGAGAGATTGATGACCTCATTTATTTCCTGGTGGATCGAGATTACTCTGTCTTGGACTTCTGTCGTCGAGAAATTATCAAACTGGAGATATACCATGTTTGTGCAACTGTCTTGTCATCAAAATCCAAGGTGAGGGCCTTGGTATCGAGAAGACGCTAGATGTACCGCTTCATAATATATAAATCTCGTATAGCATGGTGGACGTAACGATGGTAGTAGCAGTACTTTAGATTATTCATCTCAGCTTCCTCAATAGGACGCTTGACATCTGGGAGCTGAAGCTTGTTTTCCTTTATTAGTACGGCAAAGATAGACATGACGTCATCGTCTTCAAAGGAATAAGTTTCTTTCGGCTTCGGAGCCTCGACGGGCTGTTGCTCGGGCTTCTTGGTTATATTGATGACTAGAGCCTGCTTTTCCTTGCTACCTCAGAAGATGTTTCCACTATTGTTATTATTGTTGTAGGGACATTTGCCCCTATCATCAGCCACAGCGATCTGTATTCCCAATAGACGGGCGTCCTTTACCCTCTTCTCAGCGTCGACGTCATTTATTATGAACATAATCCAATCTTTTAATTTGGGTGTCACCCATCCATAGCTTGACCGTCGGAAGTAGTTTATTCTGGCACATATCCATCATAGTGGATTTAGGATTATCTAGGGGTAGCTTCAGCGTGGCATGCCTGTAGCGTTCGACATATTCCCGTACAGGCTCCTTTTTTTTGCATGATGTCAAGCAAGGAGGACATCATCATGTCACATACCCCATAATAGAATCAGGTAAGGAAGAGACTTTTAAGATCATCGAATAACGATATACAGTTATCTTAGAGGCTGTAGAGCTAATCGAAGGCCACCTTTGATAATGCCCTGATAAAGAGCTTGGTTAGGAGAGCATCACTACGGGGCAGATGCCATATTGCTATCTCAAAGTGGCCCATGTACTAACGAGGAGATAGCTTACCTTTAAATGGATTTAAGTTGAAGATCTTGTATTTAAGTAGATAGGGCATGTCTCTCCACTCGAGGGGATATGGTTGTCAAATTTTGAGTTCCCGCAGTGAGTTTCGGTTCTCTATTGAGTCCAGAAGGGATCAAAGTTATCGTACCTCCCGCATAACTTTTTGAGCTTCAACTACTGTGGAAGGAGTAGGTGATCTGGGCCTAATGCGATCACCATTGATGGGCATAGCAGTGGTGTTTGAGTCTCTATTTGTCCTAGGATCTTGACTAGCTTGTCCCGAGGTTCTTGGTGGCTATGAGGCCATGTTTGCCATGATCTCCAACATCTTCTGGGTCAAGGCTTGCATCAACGCACTCATGGTGGTCATCAAAGCCTCAAGAGTTTTGAGGCACTGTCGATCGCTTGGGCCCTCGTGATCGTCCCGTGCCATGTATATTATTCTTAAGTGGGAGGAAGTAGATGGAACAGTGGACGTCTCACTTTTTGCCTCGGACACTTGCATCGAACAGTCTTCAGGGAAAGTTGTCAGCGTCACAACCTCTTTGGACTCTGAGAGAATAGTACCACTAGCGTAGGAAGATGCATATTTCTGGTAAGGGTAACTACCCCCAGGGGTCTTAACATTAGTTCCATATTGTCCCCTCGGAACGTCGGGTTGTCGTAGAGTTATGGGGTATTGCTACCCCCAGCTTACAGAATTACTAGGGATCCTAAGGAAGAACCACCGCCAGCAGTTGATACTTTTTTCTTGGAGCGGGTGCCCTGGAAAACTTCTTCTGTATGTATTGTCGCCTATCCTCCTTGGGTTCGCCTTCTCAACACACTGGCCGAAAGCGACATATTTAAGGCGCTAGAGTTCCAATCTCTAGTTAAGGAAGGAGACTTCCAAGTGAAATAGCATTAGGCGAAGGGAAGTTCCTTCTTCTCTAGTAATTATACCTATTTTTTGAGATATTGTCGGGTAGGTGCCTTTTGTTGTAGCCGTTAGAACACCGATTGCCTATTTTTTGGTACTGCTATTTTAGCACAGTAGCAGTTGATGATATTATTGGCACAGGGGTATCCTGGAGGAGACACATCATATACCATATTTGCTTTCCTCACTTTGTGCTTGTGGTAGATCATGTTGCGTAAATTAAGAGAAGGCTGGTCCATCTTTATGCCCTTGTTATGAGCCCGGTTAGACCGAGCACATGGGTGAGTAGGTGTTGTCTTTGCTCCCCGTCCTGGGGTTCGTACGAGAACTCTTTAAAAGTCGTATATGGAAGGCTTTCGAGACTAACCCTGTCCGTTTTCCACTGTGGGTCGGACACATGGGTCGGTCTTGTATAAATTCTCATCAGGGGCTCGCACAACAGCTAGCGGAGCGTGCTGACGGCCGATCGTATGAGCAGTTGCTTGAACTTGGCGAGCTCGTACTGCCCTGGACTCCTTCGATCTACTATGCACCGGTGCATCGTATGAAGAGTCCAAATTTATATCCTCTCCTTTCTCAGCAAGGCACATTAAGTCAGCACTATGTGAGATTCGGTCGAAGATGGAGGTTATGCTTCTGTGCTGGCCACATGTGGTTATTTGCTTATAGCTACCGATCGGTGCTGCATGTGGACTTTTGCCTGTGGCTGTAGACTTATGCTGCTTCTACTGTTGCCGCATAACGCTTGCCTCTACAACCGAATTTCTGGCATCGTAGTATTTTTCTCTTCCAGAGTTCCATTGTTAAAAGCCTTTTTCGACTACCGCATGAACAAGGCATAGGACTCTTTCAATAAAATATGGTTGTAACTACAGTCGCATGTTGCGGACATGCTGTGTACACAACTTTAATAATTCTTTGGAATAAGGGGAAGGACAGTTGCTAGACGCAGAAGAACTTTATTCTTTTCCCTGATGATATACATAGTTGGCCTCTAATGTTTGTTCAACGCTATACAATCTAGATGTTTCATGGAGACTGCTTTGAATAATTTCTAGGCCTACCAAATTCAGCCAGAGCTCATATACGTATGACATTATCTTTTAAATTATATATTTAGGCATTTAGAAACACCCGTGCATACATTATGATTTTACTTTAGTTTATATAACATTTATATTATGTATTTTGCTACGTCTCTCTCAGGACCTGGTTTACTTCCAAATTTGTAGTGTTGATTATCATTGACTCCTTCTGGAGCTACTAATGAGTATCATCTTGGTATACAGGTATTATGATTAGGTACCATCCTAATGGTATTAGTTTATGTTCAAATTTGTGGCTATCTCTTCTTCATTAGATATATCTGCCTACTGAATGCTAATTTTGTTTCAGCTTTTCCCTAGTCACTGCTGATTTTCTTTGAGAAAGTATCCCCAAACCAAGTTTTCTATTTTGGCAGTAATGAAATACAAGTTGGAGATGATTTTATGATTTTAGATGCATTTCTCATCTAGTATGATGGGTGAAGAGGCAACCAAGAATGCCTAGAAGAACAATGTTTGAATGAAATATAAATTTGGAAAAAGCTTTGTTGCCCAATTCTTACTTTGCATTCTGAGCCAATAATTTATTATTTATATTCTTCTTTTTGTATTTATCCACTTTCTCCATGTTTATTTGTTGCATTTCTTGTGAAAGCAAGTATTTTATTACCTTCAGTCAATTATTCAAATATTTGATTAACTTTTCATCTTTGTATCTCAACTTTTCTATTTTTGGGACTTTTTTGGGGTTGATTGAATCTTAGTTTTTATGTTCAAGGGGCTGTTTCGAGATATTTACATTTCATATTTGAGGAAATATATATTTGTAAAATTGGTTATGAGTGGGCAATATATTTGTGAAACTTGGCTATAGTTGTGAAATTGGCTATAATAGCTGGTTTTGTATGTATACAATCATATTTGTATTCGTATATAGTGGTAAGATTACCAGTTTTAAACTATCCATTATCCAAATTTACTAGCCAAATAATGGATTTAGATTAAGTATAAATCCTAACTATTATCCAACTTGGCTATCAAACAATGGATTTGGGTTTTAATCAAATCCGATATAAACTTTCTACTTTACCAAACAATATTTTTGGATTTTAAAATTCAAGATTTAGACCGACATCAAAATCCAAATTTTGAAATTTCAAATCCAAATTTATTTAGTTTATCAAACATGATAATGTATGCCCATGTAACCCATAGGTGGATTATCTTAAGAATATTATAAAAAATAATTAAGAACCTTCTTTTTATAGAAATCAAGATTGGAAAATATGATGGGAATGTGACAAGTGTTTTAAAAATCGGACTGAAGATTTTCACGCCCCAGTCCGAAAACGTATGGGACCAGACATGTGACAATGGCCAGCTGTTACGACTTTGTAGAGCTTTCCAATTTAATGGACTCGATGAAGTGCACTTATGTTGTCCATGGTCAAGTAATCAAACTAAATATATCTATTTCTAACATCCAACAACTAAACTAAATCTTAATCCATGGTAAATAATATTGGCCCATTGGTCATGGTCGAACCAAATTTTGATAATCGATTAAAACTAGGACTTGATATAACCTAAAAGAACCGACGATTAGAACGTACTACTCTATAACTATAGTTTCAGAGAATAGGATGGCAACTTATTTTCAATATCGAGTCAATATATTTTTTCTATTTATTAAATATAAAAAAAATATGTAAATCGATTCATACTTGGCATTTAGAGTCATACATTTTCAAAACCCCGATTATTTTTATCCAAAATATTTTGAGTTTTGAAAATAGCCTAACCTATTTTTCTAAAACCAAGTTAGCCCAAACCAATCTAAGCCATTCTGATTCTGATTAGATTTTTGGAAAAACAAACTCGGTACGAACTCGACACGAGTTTTGTGTGAGTTTCGCCTGAACTTGGTTCCTAGACCCAGTAAACCCTTGCAACCAGTTCTTCCTGCAGAGTCGGCATCAATGTTCAAAAATTTGAACATTTGGTATCCGAATTTGCCCCGAACTCGGTTTGCAAAAGTATTAAAAATAGAGAAGAAATTTACCATTCTTATTCACTCAACTCACTTTCATTCTCTTCTCTATTTCACTCAATGTAATTCAAGAACCTTTTCAATTTCCAATATGAAGCTATTTATAACTCATAAGCCTTAAGTGCCAGTATGTTCTAGGTTAAAAGTTTTCAAGATTTGTAAAAAGTGCTTGTCAAGAGGTTCAGCACTTCGAGAAGTATTCGATCCCTTCAAATTAAAGCTCATGTCTGTACGAAATTACAAGCCTCCGGATTAAAACTTTTGTTTCACTTGATAGTGGATTTTAACTCTAAGCTAGAGTTCTCAAGACTAGACTAGTCCCCTCAGAGAAAAAACTAGTATATATCGTTGTGTTTGCGACTACTGATCTCTCTCTCTCTCTCTCTCTCTCTCTCTCTCTCTCTTTACTTACTGTCTTTTTATATTTAGATTGTTAGCTAACTGTGTTAATTATTTTATTGGGTGATTTTATTCCGCTGCATACACACACACTCTATTCAACCCCTCCTCTAGAGGTGCTTATTCGATCCTACAATTGGTATCAGATCAGGTTATATTATACTTGTGCTTAGAGCATACACTCTATAATACACATGGCTAATATAAAATCTATCTACACAAGAGAGGGCCAATCCACAAATAGACCCCTACTATTTCATGGAACCAATTATACTTTTTGGAAGACACGTATAAGATTTTACTTAAAATTACTTGATTTTAACCTATGGTCAATTGACATCTAAAAAAAGCCACCAAGAATTGTTGTAGATGGTGCACTTGTAGATAAGCCACATAACGAGTACACTGATCACGAGAAAAAGTAAGCTAGTTTAGATGCCCGTGCTATTAATGCTCTATTTTGTGCTGTAGACATGACAAAATTCAATAGGGTATCAACTTGCACAACTTCACATAAAGTGTGAAAGCTACTTGAAGTTACACATGAAGGGATATCATAAGTCAATAAAGTAAAGATCAGTTGGCTTACACAAGAGGATGAAGCCTTCAAGATGAAGCCCAATGAGACTATTACGCAAATATTGATTCGTTTTCTTGACATTATAAATCCTTTTTCATCTCTTGGCAAAGAATATAATAACCACGAAAAGATTTGCAAAGTTCTCCGGGGACTTACCAAAAACTGGAACCCTAAGGCTACAACAATTATTGAAGAAAACAATCTTACCATAATGTCACTAGCGACACGCATAGGCAAACTGATGACACATGAACTGGACCTCCAAGACTTCGAAGAGTCAACACCCAAGAAGAAGAAGATTTCACTTAAAGCGAAACACAAAAAGATCATCGATGAAGACTCCGAAGATGACACCTCTGACAGTGAAGAACAAGCTCTCATGGTCAAAAAATTTAAAAAGTTCTTGAAGTTCAACAAGCAAAGACTACAACAATTGTGACGAAGAGCAAATATTCTATAGATGCAAGAAGAAAGGACACATCAAGAAAGATTATCCATTAGCAAATAAGGGGAACAAATATAAAAAACTTACAAAGCGACCATCCTCCCAAAAGGATGCTAATTCAAGCATTTGGCATAAAAGCAAAGCCAGCGACTCCGACGATGATCAATCACAAGATGCTGCCAATGTTTGTCTAATAGCATTCGATAAGATATCTGACAACCCCCTTTATGAAATTTTTACTTTTGATGAATTGGGTGATGCTTTTAGTGATCTTCTTAGTGACCGCAAGATACTTCTATATAAATATAAGGACACCAAGAAGGAACTCAAAGCACACTAGCTAGAGATTAATAGATTGTCTATACTTTTAGATGATATTAAAGAGACACAATCATCAAGCGACACAAATGAATTGTCTGCTATTAGATTAAACTTACATGATGCTTTACTGAGTTTTGAACAGAAAGATAAGGACTATGCCAAGCTCATAGAAGAGTTTATGATAGAGAAGAAAAAATAGTTGTGCACTTATTAGATTAGATACCTTTACTACTAAATACACTAAACTGTATAACACATCCAAAAAGTTGGAAAGTAGATTAGGAAAACAGTATGTACAAACTGCTTTCCAATCTAACACTTGTCACTCAAAGTCCAAGGACACCCATAAGACACAGCCTAAGAAGGCCAAAACTTATAATCATGTTTTCTATTACAAGTATCCACACAATTCTCATAAGACCACACAACATGCCTTAGCCTCCGTTAGATCCAATCATTATGTTTATACTAAATGTCATTATTGTGGTACTAATGGATATATCTCCTCATTTTGTAGACTTAAAAAATTGGTTTATACGAATGTATATAAGCGGGTTCCAAAGAATAACACACTAGGACCCTTCATAAAATGGGTACCAAAGGTTACATCTGCAAATTATTTTGTAGGTGGACTGCCCTTCCCATTCTAGAAGCAAATGGATCCTTGACAGCGATTTCTCACGGCACATGTCCGATGATACATCTTTATTCGCAACACTGTCGATGAAGAAAGAAGGATATGTCTCCTATGGTAATAACTTAAAAGGGTATATTATAGGTAACAATGATGTTGGTATGTCTTCCTGTCCAGTAATTAAAGATGTTTGTCTTGTCACTGAATTGAAACATAAACTTCTTAGTATCAATCACTTAGCTTATCATGGTTATGGCATTAATTTTGCAAAAGATAAATGCTCTATAATTAATGGATCAACTGGTAAAACAATTTTTGAAGGAATAAGGAAAGACAATATTTATGTATTATATCTTTCGGAAGACACTAACCACGCAGGTAGATGCCTATACGCCAACAAGGATGAAAGCTGGCTGTGGCACATACGTCTAAGTCATGCCAATATAGATACAATTGCAAGACTTTCTATTAAAAAGCTGGTGAGAGGTTTACCAGAAATTGTTTTCAAGAAAGACACAATATTTAGTGTATGTAAAAAGAACAAAGCTACGAAATCCTTCTTTAAATCAATGAACGTTGTAAGTACTTCTCGACCTTTGCAGCTTATTCATATGGATTTATTTGGACCAAGTAGAATCGCCAGTCTTAGCGGTAAATTGTATGATTTTGTGATCTTTGATGATTTCTCAAGATTTACTTGGGTTTTTTTTCTTGCAAATAAAAATAATACATTTTCTGAATTTGTAAAATTTTGTAAAAAGGTACAAAATAAAAAAGGCTTCATGATTACTCAAATCTGATGTGATCATTATGGAAAATTCAAATATGCTTATTTTAAAACTTTTATGATTCAAATAGTTTTTCTCATTAATTTTCTTGTCCTAGAACTCCCCAACAAAATGGTATTATGGAGCGAAATAATAGAACTCTAAGCAAAATGGCTAGAGTAATGCTAAATTAATTTGAGCTTCCAAAATATTTTTGGGGTGAAGCCGTAAATACAGTGTGTTATGTTTTGAATATGGTTCTAATTTGACCTAAATCAAAAAAGACTCCCTATTAATTATGGTTTGGTTGAACTCCATTTGTTAACTATTTTAAAGTTTTTGGTTGTAAATGCTTTATTCTTAATACCAAAGATAACTTAGGTAAGTTTGATGCTAAAGCAAATGAGTGTATCTTTGTAGGATATGATATCGAGAGTTAGGGATATAGAGTCTTTAATAAACATTCTATGATTATTGAAGAATCAATTAACGTTACTTTTGATGAGTTATATTGTCAAACAGTATATGATTGTGACGATGAAGATGTAATTATTAGCAAAGCACCATCAGAGACTGCACCCAGTACCAACTACCTGGAATGTCTGCGAAAGAAAATTAGATTCATGACTGATCATCTAGAAACACTTGTAATAGGTGATTAAACCAAAGGTGTAAGTACTCGCTCTTCTACTGTCACTTCATGTTCCCGATGTACGTATTTAGGACATATTATTTATTGCTTGTATGTTTATTAGGTTGTATGGAGACTAGACTCATTCTTTGGTTTAGTATGGATCATATTTTTTTTTGTGGGTTGGTTCAAGTTATGAGAGAATCCATGGTCTATACCTTAAACCTTAGCTATATAACCCAACTTATTTCTCTCTCTTCTCTTATTCTCTCATTTCTCATCCTTCTTTCATTTTAGGCAAGTGCACCTTGGATGATATGGAGTGACCCTTAGATTCTAATCCTTAGTCTTTTCTTGCATTTTATTAGTCTAATATGTGGAATTATTATTCTGAACACTTTTACTGTTTAGATTTTTCGGTTTTGATGGGTGGATGTGCGTATATCTATATTTTTTAGTTTAGGATTTTTATGGGTTTCATAAGTTTTTTTTAGTTTTCATGGGTGATAGAACATTCTATATCAGGCATTTTAGCTTTTGGTTCACTTGATTTTGAGTTAGAATAAAGTTTTTATGAAGGGAACAAGTTTTTCATGGCCAAACTTGTTGTTCTAAGACGATGGAGTACCATGCGGCCCAGTAATATGCGCCCATCTAGCATCCGCCCATCTTGTTGGACGCATGTCTGCTCTATTCATGCATTCTAAAGTCAGACGTATAGTACCTTGAATACATGGGAATTCACTAAGGCTATATTCCGTGCACCCAAGCTTCCACGAGACTATGCGGCCATGAGCTATGCGTCTTTTCTTTTGGACGCATGCCTCTGCATGACTTTTATGGCTCTGCACAGCTTTTTATGCTTTTGTCTTATCTCCCTAACATTTTTTTTCTTATCACATCAAGTTACATCAGTTACTTCTCTAACTTGTATTTATTGCCCATCCCTTAGCACTTGCCCTGATGAGTGGACTTTGCATGTCTATGTGCCCCATATTCCATGTGCCCCCGATTCTCATCTGCCATGATCGACCATGCGGCCTTGATCTTCATGCGCGCATGCGGCCCATGTATATTTAATTTAATTTATTTGGTTTGAATATTCTATTAGACTTTTGATCCATATATGTAATCTTGAATGACTGTGAGAGTATTAGACCCACCTGTACACCTGACCCATCTATACGCCCAACCCGACCATGTGTATAGTTCGTCCATGCACCAAGTGATTATACCACATATGTGCATGACTTGACTTATGCGTTGCAATATGATTTACTGTGATTGGTGACTTGACTCGACCACTTGTATCCGTGCTGATACACTTACTATGTGTTATGTGTTCCTACGTGATAAGTGTTCATACATGAATATATTACATGATTACACTAAGGGGTACCTACGTACTATACGACATGTGATATAATATGATTCCTCCAAGCATGGACAAAATAGTTTAGTCAATTTCCAAGCATAGCTAGGACTTGTTTGATTGTTGCATCACAATGGGGTGAATCCAAATTGGACTGCCAATTGACAAAGTAGATTCTATCTAGCGTGTCCGTACTACGGTGCGGCATATAAGGGAAATATCATGTGATCACGCCATTAGATTTTAATAACAGTAGGGTTAACTAGGCAACTAAATCATATAGAGCATTGGGAGGGACAGAATCCCGAGATCGTGCTTAGCTAGCCAACCCCAAATAATTATCTGGGGTGTACAGGCTGGCCCCCATGGATATTGTTTAAATCCTTATTAGTGGATGTCAATATCCGACTATTATATTGTACTATTTATTCTATGAGATCTTAGCATGGTGGCCTTACGAGGGATTGATGCATAAACACTATGTGCTATACGATATTTTAGGGTCGACTAGCCCTGCTTAATACCTGGTTCGATCTGAGAATTTCTATTATATGCATATATCTCTGGGATAACCCAGACTCTACCTAGTAAGCCGTACAAGTGATTGGATGATTATGTAACTGAGCTTGATTGTGTATTGTATCTTCTGTTAAAATAGTTAGGGACATGGACTATCATGGTGCGATGGTCTAACCCTTGTCCTTGTTTGGTTGTAGGGTTAGATTATTTTATCACGGTAGGCTATGGACTGAAAGTATGAAACATAAATATATATATATATATATATATATATATATATATATGGGGGGGGAGGGTGTGTGTGTGTGTGTTTATGTGTAAGTGTGTGTATTTGTGTGTGTGTGTTTATTTCTTACTGGTTTTGTTCCTTCATTCGTGCTTTCTTTGTGGTGCTTGCTATTTGGGGTCTAACCCCACTAGTTTTGCATGGCCAGATTTAAATCTAGTACCCTAGGATCCGTCATACTTTTGCCTGAACAATGGCGAACACCAGACGGATTGCTGCCGAGGGACACAAATGTGTTTCTTAATCACTGCTCGTTATTGTACATTTTTACTTTTGGACATTTAGCCACCGGCACTTGTTAGCTGTAAATATAGATATTTAGCTTCCTTACATGATTGTATTTAATCAGATTGCAGCTGATCATGGTCATGTACATTTTCTACTCCGCCAGCTTCTTATTTTGTACAACTAATTTTTAGAATATTTTGGTAGGGCATTTGGGACGCCTTACTTTCTTGTCATATATATTCTATGTTTGTCATGCCCCAGTCCTAAAATACGAAGGACCCGGTATACGTACACATGTCAGCTGTACAAACAAGTATTGGAACCCAATTTAATGGACCTAACCAATCGTAGTACGCTATAAAATATAAATAAGACTCACTATCATAGGTAGGTATAATCTTGTCTCATCCACAAAATATCACAGAATAGGAAACTGAATGAAATAGAATAAATCTCATAATCTACTACAAAAGAATATCCAGTAGAGAAAAATCTACAAAAATAAGTATAAAAGAATACTGAAAGAATAGAACTAAGCAATAAAGAAATAGTTCCAAAATACTAAGCAACTATCATCCATGAATGAATGACCAAAGAAACTTTTGTGGCTCCACCTCAAATTTCTCGTCTGCAAAATCTCCAACTCCTTAATCCGTCGGGTATAAGTGCTTGTCGGGATCTGAAAAATATGCCAGGTCCTCAGAGGGACATAACAAGTACACAAGAATTGACATGCATGAAAGTAAAGCAGAAAATAATAAATAGGGTAACTAAACCACCTATGTGATATGCACTAGAGACATCTCTAATGGCGCATGAGTAGGAAGAAATAGAAGAACTGTCGTCCCACCAGGCGCTCCGAAGAACTCGGGGGTTGCACAGTTGTACCATTTTTACAGTACAATAAGAAACATAAATTCTATACGCTCACTAACAGATTCTTCCCTCCCAATAAACTTTCCGAACAATACACACGGTGTAGACAGAATGCAACAATGTTAATAAAAGCTAGAACCCAAACTAACACCAACAGCTAACATAAGACGTGAACTCATATACCGATAGCCAGTCAACATGCCAGTCCATGCACTCACTTACTCAATGAATGTGTTTGAAACAGTATCAGGTCATAAGATACCATGTATCTTTACAACATAACAGGTATGTCTGCTACTCTAAGACGCTTGCACACTGCTAACAAGATAAAAAGATCAAGGCATATGTAAACTGTACAATACAAACAAGAAAGGTGCACTTGCCTTCCAAGCCAAGATGCAAGCACAAATATTCTGGTCCGAAGCTCTCCACGGGAACGTCTCGAACACCTACCAATTAATTATTACTCTAATTAGACTCTTACAATCAAGTTAAAATTAGGTTATTAACTAGTTCTTAATTCTACGTTGATTGTACATGCAAGTAACTAGCCCTCAAAATAATATTAGTCGTTAAATATTTTCAAAATTTCTTTTTAAAGACATTAATTATCAAAAATATTAATTCTTGAAATTTTATTAAAAATAAGATTTTTAGTGATAGGGTCATCTAGAATAATTTCTCTGAGTCCAAAACTAAGTAGAAACCAAAACTAGGTCATAACATGTTACCGACAAGTCAATAAAACCAAGCTTTTATAAATGGATAATTCTAGAATAATACTTAAAAATTAGAATTAAAATAATATAATATAATTTTATATGTAGAAAATATAGATTTTTGGTCGAAACTTACGTCTAAAATTACCGGGGTCAAATTTTGTCAAAACTATGTTAACTTGTTACATAAAACAGCTAGAATTCTAATTTTTTTAAATAGCAAATAAATCTGAATAAATATGATAAAATTATTAATAATTACAATAAATAATATTTTTTATCTATAAAAAATAATTAGGGTTTTACTATTTACAAGTTGATCCTATTAGGGTTGACAACCAAACTTGCTAGTATCTATGCAAAAGGGCGGTACATGTTGTGACATCATAGACATCAATTTTACATTTATTTAATAAATTTTAAATATATATATTCTGGAAAAAATATTAATTCATCTAAAAAAAATTACTTTTTTCATCTACTATTAAGTCCTAACAAATTACAAGGGCCTCCAACATGCATACATCAAAACTAGGTCAACTAGGTGACTTTTTATGCTTAAAAATCATTTAAATCAAAAATAAAATTTCATAAAAATATATTTTAAAATTAAATTTAATATAGGTTAATAACATCATATATTAATTATCTATAAAGTTTTAAAAGGGTTCGATGCGAAATTTTGGAGAAAATATAAAAGTAGGTCACTATTCCCATTGTACATGCAATTTATTCAAAAAATAATAATAATTTAATAATCTTGAATAAGACGTAAAAATATTGATAAAAATAATTTAAACATCATATTTCTTTATTATTAACAATATTTAATCAAGGTTTCTACCTATGGGTGCATACATGCATTCATGGGTTTAATTCTTTACAAGCAAACCCTAAAATAAATCCTACAATAAAGAACATAAAAATGGATTACTAATAAATATAAAAATTATTTATTTATATATAACAATAATTATTCATGCAATCATACACATTAGAGAGGGTTTTGAGGAAGAAGAAGACTTACTAGAAGAAGAAGGATGAAGAACTAGGGTTCTTTGATGAAGGAGGTAATGTTGTGTCCACGTAAAGGGGGGTCGGCCTTGGTGGTGAAGGTGGCGGCTATGACGATGGAGGAATGAGGGGAAGATAAAAATTAGGGTTTTATATGAGAATATTTTAGGTTAGGGTTTTAGAATAAAAGAGGAGAAGGAGAATATATATACATATAGATATATATAAAGAGAGAGAAAGGGAGAGGTGGGTCGCGTGGGTATGCGCGGATAGAAGGAGGTAGCCGCGGGTATGGGAAGAGGGGTAGGATTAGGATTATGTTGGTAGTTTGTTAGGAGGTTTCCTAATTAGTTAGTTAGTTATTTAAAAGTCAACAACTAATCAATTAATTAATTTGACAAAAATTTAATTTGATTCCATAGGATTAAAATAGTAATAAATAAATAAATAAATTCTATAAAAGAGAAAAGTATCCTAAATTGGCATGGAGAAATTATGGATTGCTATTTGAAAAAGGTTACATTGGAAAATAATCACAATTGAATTATTTATATAAAAAATATCTAAATTTTAAACACAATAAACTGCAGTTGTTACGCTAGTGTTATACTAATGCTAAATGGTCAAATTTTGTGTCACATAAAGATCCTACAAGTAGTGTCTTCCATGTAGGCTACTTCCTACGAAGGATGATGTCGATTTTGGGGTCATTATATGTCATTAATGTTCAAACTACGATAAAGTATCCTAATACAACAACTAGATTTAAATTAATTTTAAAATATTCTAAATAAATACAATAAATATAGCATACACACAAAATACCTATTTTTGGGTGAGGGTTTTACAACCTATCCACCTTAGAAAATTTTGTCTTCAAAATTAAGAATATGGACGATCTTGAAAAACAATAACGCAATATGTAAAGTCCATACCTGAAGACTTGGGTAAGTGAGGACAACGGTCTAAGTTCGAATCCTCTCGCTCCCAAGTAGATTTGCTCGGTAAATGATGCTTTCAAGCCACACAGACTAGTCGAATGGTTTTTCCCTTTAGCACACTCTCTCTGCGGCCGAGAATCTCAACTGGTTGCTCCTCATAAGACAAACTCGGTCCTACAGTGATCCATGAATGATCCAATACATGGCTAGGATCCGCCATATACCTTCTCAATTGTGAGATATTGAACACATCAAAGATACCCTCCAAGGTCTGCGTTAATGCTAGTCTATAAGCAACCTCTCCAACATGCTCTAATACGTCAAATGGTCTGATGTACCTCAGACTAAGCTTTTCTCTACCTCCAAATCTGATGGTTTCTCTAGTAGGTAAGATTCTCAAAAATAGATGATCTCCCAACTTGAACTCTAGGGGTCGACGGTGAGTATCTGCCCACTGCTTCTGTCTATCTTGTGCTGCTCGAAGGTGACCTTGAATCTACTTGACCTTCTCCACTGTGTGAGTCACCAACTCTGGTCCAAGTAACTATCTCTCACCCACATAACACCAACATACTAGCGATAGACACTTTCTTCCATATAATGCTTCAAAAGGAGCCATTTGAATGCTTGTTTGGTAGCTATTATTATAAAAGAACTCCACCAAATGCAAGTGATCCACCCAAGATCTTCCAAAGTCATGCATGCATGCTCTCAATATATCCTCAAACATCTGAATAGTGTGCTCTGACTGTTCGTCTATCTGTGGATGATAAGAAGTACTAAACTTCAATCTAGTTTCTAGGCTCTCTTGCATACTCCTCCAAAAGTGTGATGTAAACCTCAAATCTCTGTCGAAAACTATGCTGACTGGTACTCCATATAGGCTTACAATCTCCTTCATGTACATCTCTACCAGAACTTAATTATATTGCCTAACTCTAAAGGGTAAGAAATGTGTTGCCATAGTCAATCTGTCCATAATCACCCAAACTGCATCTCGGCCAGTTGGACTTCTCGGGAAACCCATAACGAAGTCAATGGTGATATGCTTTTATTTCCACTCTAGGATTGGAAGTGATTGGAGTAGTCCTGCTGATCTTTGATGTTCAGCCTTAACATGTTGACACACCAAGCACTTTGCTACAAACAGTGTTATCTCTCGCTTCATCCCTTGCCACGGAATATTATCTCAAGTCTCTGTACATCTTCGTACCTACCGGATGAATAGAGTATGCTGAACTGTGAGCCTCTGACATTAGCTCATGTCTAAGCTCTCCATTAGCAACATAGAAGTAATCCATATACCTCAAGGTCTCATCTTTATGTATCCTCAGCCCAGTTTGCAACCCAGCCTCAGTCATTTGTCTAAGCCTCTGAAATCTCGCATCAGTCAACATAGTTGCCTTGATACGCTCTATCAATGATGATCGTACTTAAAGTTTCATCAACTTTGTGACTTCTCCTGGCATAACCACCTCTATGCCCAGCTACTCCAAATTATATAACAATTTATTTTGTGTTGTCAAGAGTACACCATCTGTCGCCTACTCAACGCATCTGCTACTACATTAGCCTTGTCTGGATGGTACTGCAGCTCAATCTCAAAATCTGCCATCCAATCGAGCTATCATCTCTGTCTCTAATTCAGATCCTTCTGGGAATAGAGATACTTTAAGCTCTTATGATCTGTATAGATCTCCACAGTTTCTCCGTATAAATAGTGCCTCCAAAGCTTCAGAGCAAATATTACTACTGCAAGCTCCAAGTCATGAGTGGAGTAGTTCTTCTCATGGATCCTTAACGGCCAAAAATTATAGGCTACCACCTTTCTATGCTGCATCTTGACACAACCTAATCCCTTTTCAGAAGCATCGCTATAAATAATAAATCATCCCAGTCTAGTAGGTATAGTCAAGATCGGTGTTGTAGTCAGGCAATTCTTTAACTCTTTAAATGCCATCTAACTCTCCACTGTCCAAATAAACTTGTGATCCTTGAGGTTCAACCTTGTCATAGGCTCTGCAATCCTCATAAAATTCTTCATAACCCTCGATAATATCTGACAAGTCCTAGAAAACTCTACACCTCTGAGACGTCGGTTCAGGTTGGCCACGTCTCTACTACTGATATCTAGGTTGGATCCACTGATATGCCTTCTCCCAAAATAATATGTCCAAGAAAAGTGACATGATCTAGGAGAAACTCGCACTTGCTCAGCTTAGCATATACTTCTGATGTCTTAATATTTTTATCACTTTCCTCAGATATTCCTCGTGCTACTCATGGCTCTTCGAGTACACCAAAATATTATTGATGAATATAACCACAAATTGGTACAAGTACTGATCGAATACTCAGTTCATTAAGTTCATAAACACATCTGGCATATTTGTCAATTTGAAGGGCATTACCAAGAACTCGTAGTGACCATAGCGAGTCCTAAAAGCCGTCTTCTGAATATTCTCGCACCTCACCTTCACTTGATGGTATCCTTATCTCAAATTAATCTTAAAAAACACATGTGCTTCTGTCAGTTGGTTAAACAAGTTATTAATCTGCAGCATAGGGTACTTATTCTTGATGGTTACTGCATTAAGGGCTCTGTAGTCGATGCACATGCGGACTGCTCCATCTTTCTTTGGTACGAACAACAGTTGGGCTCCCCAAGGTGATGCACTTGGACTAATGAATCCCTTGTCCTGTAACTCTTACAACTGTACCTTCAGCTTATCTATCTCCTTCTTTGCTAATCGATAAACTTTAAAGGATATCGGTGCTGCTCCCAATACTGACTCAATAGTTAATACGACTTCTCTATCCGGTGGCAGAACTGGCAAGTCGTCAAAAAATATATTTATAAACTCCTCAATAATCGGTGGCGGTACAACTTCCATTGCCATACAAGATCTACCTAATTGGCCTACTCTTTTCTCTGTAGTTTCTCTCATGAACTCAAACTCTGGCTGACCTGGCGGCATAAAGATAACACAACCTTTATGGAAATCTAATACTACATGATATTAGCTAAGCCAATCTATCCCCAATACTACGTCAAATTTTGGTTTTGGAAATACCAAAATTTGAGCTATCATCTCCCAACCACAAACAATAACTGAACAAGTCCTACAGGTACTAGTTACAGGCACTATTCCTTCCCCGATAAGAATCCTCCAACTCTTAGGCAAATATAAAGTAGTTATTCTATGCATTGCTACAAATCTAGATGATATGAATGAAAGAGTGGCCCCAGAATCAAATAAAACAGTGGCAGGTACTGATCCGACTATAATAATACCTGTAATAGTCTCTTCTTCAGTCTTTTCTTCTCTTTAATTCAGAGAAAACACATATCCTTGCCTCTGAGCTCATGCCTACTGTTTGGCTCTCTCGAACTGTACTGCTTGTGATGTCAATGAAGGTCCTCTCTGTTGACCTCCTGGTATTGGTAAATGAGGTAATCCTCCTACTTGGTTAGTTGCTCTCGGAATAAGAGTACGAGTAGTGAACAACGCCTAGCCTACACAGCAATATCGTCAGTAGAACGATGTCTAGGTCAACTATACTATTCAAATATCTCATACAATATATACATGGTATCTGTCAATATTATCCCAACTCTAAACGAAGGAACAATATGGTATCTGATAATGGTAAACTATACTCAATCATAATACAAACTATGAAAGATAAAGCACAAGATAGAATAAGAAAGGAAAGAGTCACAATACATCCATAAGTCTGAAATAATATATATACATGCCAAAAATCTCAAAAAAGTCTAAACAAGTCTAAACAATGAGTCTAAGCCTCCTCAACCTCTGGTACTAGGTCCTCCTGTCTAAAGGAGTATCCTCTAATGGTACACCATCCTGTGGCCCGTAGTAGGTGGGACACTGACCCACAAGCCAATCATCTAAAAAATATATCCAGTCAGAATTGGAGCGAAGTACAGACCTCTAAAAGTAGTTCCAAATACATAATCGAGCATATATAACAGATAAGAGAAAACAATACAAGATAACTAAATATCAGAATATATTAAACTAGAGTGAACAGGTAATGTACTAGAATAAAGAATATGCAATAGAATAACTGTAATTTAAATGTAAAAGATAAAACTAACTAATGTGCCATAGAGTAGAAGTTTATTATGTGATCAGTTTGAGTTGAACACGAATACAATATGGTAAGTCGATTACACGTGTGATATATAATTGACATATATACGAATACACTTGGGCTTGATCACATAATCAACTCCTACTCTCACATCCCCAACCAATACCAATGGATCCAATAACGACATATTACAAACATGAATATGGGCACACTGAACACAAACAGTATATGAATACGAAGTACACTAAAATTAATACCCGATACATACGATAAAATATATGTGAAGGATTACCCGCTGAACACGATAAATAATAACATCTTCTGACAGGATCCCTATAGTACCAGTCTATGAAATCACTATGTCAGAATCTAGCATATAGTTCTAGAACATGTGATATATACACTGTCATGAAATAAAAACTAACGGAGGAATGTACTCGCCTCTGGTCCAGAGCAAAAGAGTATAACTCGGTGTCCGAGCTAATGTCACACAACCCTATATATGAAATACTATGTCAATTGGGTGTAATGAATGATAAATAAGTTAAAATGCACTAAGGTATGATTTCTAGGCCATACTAGTCAAACTATGTCAAGCCAGATATTAACTAGGTGTTACCTTAGTTTTATGTCCGTACCTAGTTTCTAAGGTGATTACAAGTCCAAACTAGTTATTAATACTAAGTAATATGTATATATACACATATACTTAGCAATATCATAAAGTAACTTACTATTAGCTAAGTATCTTAATATACCAACCTATACATTCAATACTTAACTAGAATCCTAGTATCTGATAACCTGAATATCACCTCCACTATTTCTCTACTTATACTCACTGGGTATCACTAACTTGACACCTAGTTCTAGATACATACTAGTGTAGGTAAACACACCAACACACAAGCTCACTACTAGGTTCCTATCCTATATATTACTTGACACCATGTTACTTCATCAACTACACTCAAACACACACTACCTCTCCTAATAGACCTGAGCACTAATGAATACACTCACTACTGCTGTAAGTGCTAGACACTTGCCCCCCTCTCCTAACTGACAACTGCTGGATGCAATCCCACACAACTACAAGTGCATCTCCTTCCATATTTACAGACCGAGCTTACACCTTTGTGCACTAATACTTTTAACCTTATTGGACTGCTCCTGCAATAATCCCACCTGCTCATTCTTTCACTTATCTCTTACACACACCAACCCAAAGTAATACTATAATACTTAGTTACATAAACATTCTATATCAGCCTCTTAATCCCCCCAAATACCATTCTTAATATGCCTAAGTACATCACATACACACAACTATATGCCCCATGAAAATCAAGTATCAAGTTATGATACTCGAGAACCCTCAACCCATGATACCATTTCAATACTCTAGATGTACACACCAGTATATCACTAACATAACCACTATTTCAGCTCACACACGCACAATGCTCACACTAATACACACACAATCATAACCCATATCTTAAACTCCTACCAATTTTTATGCTTACCTGGCTCCCTCCAAGCACCATACTGTCTGAACCCAAACTGCCAGTTTGCTCTGAAACATGCTAACTCTGATTATACTACCAATGCAGTAGTGCTCGAAGCATAAATTACAGCCTGCAGTCACCAAAAGAAGCAAGACTGCAGTAACCTACATGTAGTTGATACTAATATCTCTACTAGCAGTTGTTGCTGATACAAGCATGAGAATAGCAGTGCTACCCTCCCTGAACTGCACACACTCACCATACTAAAACACTCTTCAACTGAAAATACCACTGCAATGCACACCCGAGCCTCACTTCTTCTAGGTCTGTATAACATCAACCCCTTACACATAGGCACACCAACACAACCAATCTAACATATATATATATATATATATATATATATATATATATATATATATATATATATATATATGATACTTTAGATATATATACACACATATATATATAATACAATAAATGGGTACACACCTACCAATAGAAGCATTAGACCAAACACTTGATAAGCTACCTATGATACTTTATGATACGTACCCAATTGGAATACCAAAGCCCCCAATTCTCTATATTATCCATACCTACATATCATAAACATCATAATATAACTAAAAAAATTTGCTACAAAGGAAAATTAAAAGGCATTAACACAAATCACCCAAAAATGAGCTCTGTATTACACCGTATCATAAAATACCATGATACAGCCTACTCTGTACATTTATAGACACGTATCTAGTTCCATAACCCCATCTAAGTCTAATTAGACTAAATTAGTCTCATAGCACACACTTGATGTATCAATCTCATAATTCTCCTAACATGCACACAAATTATCACATAGAACTCATAATACATAATCAATTATCCTAAAACGTGTTCCTATAAGTAGCCCTATGTCATAGGGTTATTCCTAATGGTTAAATGCATTATTTTGGAGTTAAAATAAAGAGTAATTTAGAATTTACCAATTGGGAGATGGATTCTCAATAAAAATACAATTGGACACAATTCGAACATGATCTCTAGCTCCAAAGATCCTCCTTCTTGTACTCCTTGCTTCTCAAAGCTCCAAAGCTCCAAGAGTGATAAATTTAAGAATAAAATGGAGGTGAATTGAGGGGATAAATTGATGGAGGGAATGTAGTAATTGGAAATCTAGAATTTTGGATAAAAAATGAATGCAAATGAGGAGAGAGAGAGAGAGAGATGAGAACCCCCTCTATAGTAGCCGGCCTCTTCTTCCTTCCCCAAGTCACTTACAAAGGTCAAATTTATCCCTACATGGTGAATTATGAGAAATAATTAAGGGTGGATATTTTTGGAAGTCTCCAATTAATTATAATAATTAAGGGTGGATAATTTTGGAAGTCTCCAACTAATTATAATTAAATTAATTCTCCTTAATTAGTGAGTGAAAATGACTAATGGTCTTGGGTCCAAGTTAGATTCACTATTTGTCATAACAAGTCTAAATAGGTCCATATATGTCAAGTATAAATATTGGGCTAGTCTCTCTAAATAACACAAGTCACCTAACTAAATAATTAATACAAGTCACAAATAATTTATAGCTCAACATAATTAAATAATTAATACAATCATCACACTAATATTTACTTTTTAGTCCTAAAATTAAATATACATATCAAATTACCAAACTACCCCTAGCTAGAAACATGACGATGACAAACCTACCCATCTTAGAAAAAAATTGTCTCGAAATTAAGAAAGAACTGACTACCAAAAGCAATCAATACAAGCAAGAAAGAATTATACCTCACGGCTCAAACAGATAAGGATATCGCTCGTGTATTTCGGCCTCTCGCTTCTAGGTACTCTCTCTTGGCGAGCGATGTCTCCATGTGAAGCGCACCAAGGGAATCATCTGGCTCCGTAACACCTTCTCTCTGTAGTCCAAAATCTTCATGGGCTGCTCTGGGTAGCTGAAAGTCGGACCAACCTCTATCTCCGAGTGATCTAGTACATGGCTAGGATCTGCCACGTACCATCTTAGTTGTGACACGTAGAACACGTTATGCGCTCCTTCTAATATAAGCTGCAAGTCTAGTCTGTAGGCCACTACACCGACCATCTCTAGAACACCGAAGGGTCCGATGTACCGTGGACTAAGCTTTCCACCTCCACAAAAGTGAATCGTGCCCTGTGTCGAACAAATTCTCAAGAATACCAGATCACCAACCTTAAACTCCAATGGTCGCCAATTGCTATCGGTCCAATGCCTCTGTCTATCCTGTGCCACCCGAAGTCTATCCATGATGAGCTTTACCTTCTCAGTTGCATCTACGACCATCTCTGGTCCTAATAAGGCTCTCTCACAAACATCATCCCATGATAATAGAGTATGACATCTTCGTCCATACAATACCTTAAATGGTGACATCTCGATACTGGCCTGGTAGCTGTTGTTGTAAGAAAACTCTACCAGGTGAAGATGATCCTCCCAAAAGCCTCCAAAATCCAAAATATAAGTGCGTAGCATATCCTCGAGGGTATGGATAGTCCACTCCGATAGTCCGTCTGTCTGAGGGTCTTATATGGTATTAAACTTGAGCTGAGTGCCCAAGCTAGCCTACAAACTCCTCCAAAAGTAGGACATGAAGCGACTATTCTAATTTGAGACTATGCTCATAGGAACTCCATACAATTTGAATATCTGACGCACATACATCTATATGAGCTTCTCGTTAAACGTACCCACTTTGAATGGCAGAAAGTGGGCTAATTTGGTCAATCTATCTATGATAACCCAAATTGTGTCTTTCCCTCCTGGAGAACGTGGATGCCCCAAAACAAAGTCCATTGTCACATGCTCCCACTTCCACTCTAGAATAGGTAAAGGCTGAAGCAATCTACTTGGCCTCTGTCTCTCCGTCTTTACCTGCTGGAATATCAAGCATCTGGATACGAAGCTAGCCACCTCCTGCTTTATACCATACCACCAAATATGCTCTTTCATGTCCCTATACATCTTGTTGGCACCTGGATGCATAAAGTACTGAGATCGATGTGCCTTCTGAAGAACCTCCTCGTACAATGCTCTACTCGGCACACACAATCTGGTACCGTACCGCAATAATCCATCTTCTACAATTCTGAAGTCCTCTGCCAATCCTATCCAACCTGCGGTCTGATGCTCCTCAGAGACTCATCCTCGAACTGAGCAACTCTGATCCGGTCTATCAACTTTAACTTTACCTGAAGTCCCTACATCTGTGCTATAACTCCAGGAACTAACACCTCAATACCCAAGTTATCAAGATCAGCCAATAAATATTTGTCCCTTGTCAAGTACATAGCTACTAGATACCTGCTCAAGGCATTCGAGACTTTGTTGGCCTTTCCTAGATGATACTGCCAGAAAATATCGAAGTCCTTCATCAACTCTAACCACCGCCTCTGCCTCATGTTGACCTCCTTTTGTGTGAACACATATTTCAAGCTCTTATAATTACTAAAGATCTCTACTCGCTCTCCATATAAGTAGTTCTTCCAAAGTTTAAGAGCAAAAATAACAGTTGCCAACTCCAAGTCATGGATAAGGTAATTCTTCTCATGTAGGCATAATTGCCTGGAAGCATAGGCAATCACCTTTCCGTTCTGCTGTAATATACATCCCAAGACCTTACCCAATGCATCACTATATATAGAAAATTCTTCTGTCTCTGATGGCAATATCAACACTGGAGCTTAGTCAACCTCTTCTTTAGCTCCTCAAAAGCAGCCTAACAATCCTCAGTCCAGATGAACTCGACGTCCTTCCTGGTTAGTCTAGTCATCGACTCTGTAACCCTGGAAAAATTCTGAACAATTCTCCGATAATAGCCTGCCAATCGAAGAAAAATAATAATATTGGCCACTAAACTCGGGGTAGACAATGACTCAACTGCTAAACTCATTTTTGCGTCTACTGAGATTTAGTCTCCTATAATCTTATGCCCGAGGAATTCAACCTTCTCAAGGAAGAACTCACACTTCAAAAGCTTGCCATAAAGCTTCTCCTTCATGAGGTCTCCAAAACTATCCTCAGGTGTTTCTCATGCTCCTCCAGGGTCTTCAAATAAATTCGTATAGCATCAATGAATACCACAATAAACAGATCCAGGTACTGATGAAATACCATATTCATTAGGTTCATGAATACCGTCGGAGCATTAGTTAACCCAAACGGCATCATCAAGAAAAACTGCCCATACCGAGTCTGAAAAGCTGTCTTTTGAATGTACTCCTTCTTCACTTTCAAAAATACCTTTGCTCCACTCAACTGATCAAACAAATTATCAATCCATGACAATGGGTATTTGTTCTTGATAGTCAGGTTGTTGAGTCCCCTGTAGTCGATACACATGTACCGACCTATCTTTCTTTGGTACAAATAGTATCGAAGGACCCCACTGTGATGAACTAGAGTGGATGAAGCCCTTGTCCTGCAACTCATCCACCTACTTTTTTAACTCTTCTAGTTCGCTGTTGTTTATTCTATAGACGTATTGTGATATTGGCTCTGTGCTTGGCACCAAGTCTATAGAGAACTCCACATCTGTCTGATGGCAACCCTGGCAACTCCTCTAGAAAGACGTCCATATACTCTGCAACCAATAGATATGGAGGCTCAAGTTCTTCCACCATAGCTACATAGAAGTCTTCCTCGCTCTGTACTGTTGCTCCTCTGACGAACTCAAACTCTGGCTCTCCTGGTACCTGAAATATAACTTTGCCTCCACGATAATCAATAATAGCATGGTGCCTAATCAATCAATCCATCTCGAGTACTATATCGTAGCTCGAAAGTGGCATTACGAGTAGACATACGCTCAACTCTTGGCCTCTTAAAGAAACTCTCTGATCCTTGCAAATATCACTAATCAGGATAATGCCACTCCCGGTTGTTATCTTGCAAGTCCTTGCCAATGGTTCAGTCTTAAGGTAATATTTTAGCGCAAAAGATACATATACGAAACTATGTGAAGCATCAAAATTAAATAAAGCATGAGCTGGAAAAGAATCAAGATAGACTGAACTTGAGATAACATCGCCGATTGGCTCCTCCTTCTCGATGGTCAAGGCAAAAGCTCACCCCTGTCGCTAGGCACCTCTCTACACCTGCTAGTGCTGACGAACTGCTGTTATTATGGTGGCAACGGAGGTTCTCTTTATTGTCTCGCTGGTAGTCTGGTGGGTGATCTCTGTGCATGGACTCTATCCTGAGATGGACGAGCTGGAGCTCTAGGACAAGCCCTTAACAGGTAGTCTCCTGATATGCAGAATAAGCATTGGCCCAATCTTATCATGTACATATCTCATCCATATCCTGAATTTTGACAGAATAGGAAAGTAATAGCTGGCCTCCAGATCTGGTGCGTCTGTTGTACTGTCTCTCTAGCTGGTCCTGGGTAGTGCTGCCTCGGCTGTTAGAAGTGTCTTTGATATTGCTGCTGAAAGTGAGGTCGCTTTATTGGACCCATGTTTGTACAGGATCCTGCGCTATACCTTTTCTTTGTGCAATAAGACCCCGCTATGCCTCGAGTAAAATAATATGTATATGCTCTTCTTAGTGCACTATTCACTTGTTTATACTGCACGACCCAAGATTATGTCGCTCGGTAAGTCCCTTTATAGTTTCACTCCTCGGCTTACCTTCAGGCCTGAGCCAACATGAATGTTAAGTTTTCTTATGAACACAATGCTTGCCAGCTTATATGTTAACTTATAATATTGCCTTGACTTAATGCTTGCCACAATGAGATTATGCAACAATCAATAACACAATCGCGTATCGTGCATGCATCGAGTCAGCCAGAAGACTATCAAATAGTTCTTCTGTGCAATATGAACCTGCAAGTATCCAGAACCGTTAGGTCGCCAAGACAATCCTCGAACCAGGGACATGCATCAAGGCAAGTTACACCAAATGAGAACCCTGTCAATTGAGGCAAGTAATACAGCTCGTGGAGCAATACCGTTCAAAGCATGAATCAAGATTCAACCACATCGTATATCTCCTGTATCTTGTGCATCATTTGAATCTGGATTGACCAAGACTTGCATGGTCATGGATAACTCGTACACGAGGTATCTTATTTCTCGGGCGATCACCGGGGCACTGGAATCGTACTGGCCTAGGAGGAATGCTTGTGTGTATTGCCATTGCCCAAGAAGGGTCCAGTATGCTATCCCGGCTTGTCACGCCCCAGTTCTATAGATAAGGAACTGAGTCACGTGGCAATGGCCAGCAGCACACTTCGGAGGGCATCCCAATCAAAGGGGCCCGTCGGAGTGCACCTAAGCTGTAAAGTACAATGAATAACCCAACACATAACATATACGTAGTCAATCTAAATCTCATCCACAGGAAACAGATATAAGAGGACATTGAGGTAATCACATAAAACTAATATGAAGAACGAAAAAGTCACGAGATAAAGTATCAAGTACAAATACTAAAGTAGTCACACGGGAAAAACTCGCTAGTACAAAATACTGGAATGAAAGTAAGCAATAAGATAACTTGGGACGGTATCAGATAACTAAGTAGTAATACCCTCCCAAGGAAAGAGTCACTACCATTGATCAGGCGAAGTCCTCTGGAATGACCTCGTCCTCGGCAGTGGGTCCTGCTGCTGGATACATACCCGGACCGTACTCCTCTGGGTAATCCTCGTCGCCTAAACCTGGAAGGGAACCAGGTCCTCAGAGGGATGTAACAAGGTACAAATATTCAGTATACCAAGTATAACAAAAAGTAAAAGTGCAACGACAAGGTACTCTATCATAACCAAACAAGTGACACACAGTTTAAAGATAATTTTTGACGCGTGAGCTATCCAAAATAAAACTGTAGCTCCGGACACGAAAACACACGGAACGTACCGCAGCTCCGGGAAAAGAGTCATACGGATGATACAACTACACTAGATACAGGATCACTACACAAATACTACATATACATATATAAGCGCATGTAGAGGAGCCCAAACATCTAGTAACTGTCTTCTCCTTCCCAAGCGGTCAACGATTGTGCGCTGAACCTGAACCTCTATCTAACAGTCTCGACATACAGAAATAACTCAACAAACGTGAACCTAAGGTCATCCCAGTCTCTGGTCATGATGTCAGTATCAGGATACAGGAATCTGGCATGATCACAGTGTATGAGTATGTCCTGGGGTATCGATATACTCAGGTACATACATCGAGGTGTTATGAACATCTAACATTCATTCTAAGACGTTACGACGAACGTCTGTACTCGGTTGTGATCCGAACATGAAGTATCGATCGTAAACAAAAATATGCGCACAATATACATAAAGGAACAATAAATATCTATAATCTGAAATACAGGGTGGCAAGGTACACTTGCTTGCATCCGGCTGCTGATGACGGAGATCCGGTACCACATCCAAGTTCTCAGGTCCCGTAGTACCTAGAGATGAGATACAAACCCAATCAATAATCTATCACATGGAAAATAGGGGTAAGACACACGTCTATACATATGCTCAGTCTCAGCTATGACTCACATGGACAAGACGCTAGGGGGTTGACCACAGTTGACTATTGGTACGATACATCAAATCAACTAGTCATCTGTACAATATCATCAAACCATCCTCAAAACATAATTAATGATTATTAACCCTTCATTTTATGTCATTGTTACCAAATCACAAAGTACTACTCTAATTTAACCCATCATTAATTTCCAGTCCCCAAATTACTGATCAATGGTTTTATACTTCACATTAGTTCACAATCAAATACGTGCTCTTCAATGTTCACCAATGTTCAAAATATCAGAATCTTATTTCTCAATAATTTAATCTTCATTAATTAATTTAGCATTTTTTCCACCATGTATAATATTCATAACATCTCGTTAAAAATTAAATCCCAAACCTCCATTATTTAAATTTATTTTAATTTACGTAAACATAAACCCTAACCTACATTAACCCTAAATCAAACATACATATATATATGCTCAAAAGCACTATACTTCACTTATACCAATTTAAACCCTAACAACACATTAAACCCTAATCTCAAGTTATTATCCATGCTCATCATTAACACTATAATATACCAACAAGATTTATGAAAACCCTAGTTAAAACTCAACATAAATATAAACAAAGAGAGGGAAAGGGAGTCAACCTCGATGTGGCTTGTTGGCCGGAGGGGGTGATGGCCGAAGGAGTATTGGTCAACAGGGTGGTGGTAGGTACGGCAGGTAGTGGTGGCTGTGGTGGTAGCAACGGTAGGTGGTGGTGGTGGAGATGATCGAGTGGGTGAGGTGGTGTAATGGTGGTGGAGGTAGTGGTGCAATGGTGTGGAGGTTGGTGGTGCAATGGTGAAGCTTGCCGGAGCAAAGGAGTGGAGGAAGTGGTGGTGGATATGGCAGCAGGCCGGAGCTCGAGGTCGGGTTGTGGGTGGCGCAGCGGTTCGGTTGGCCGGAGGGGATCTCGGTTGGGGTGCAGTAGAAGTTAGGGATGAACTGCTGGCCGAAGAATGGCCGGATGATGGCTCGTGGTGGTAACGTGAAGAGGTGCGGGTGAGGGGCTGATCAACAGGCCGGAGACCAGTGAGTTGATGGCGGTGGTGGCTATCGAGGTCTGCGAGGATAGCCGGCCGGAGATCAGCAGGTTGATGGCAGCAGTGATCGAGAGGAGTGCGACACTGCATAGCTCGGCCGGAGCAGTGAACCAGTATCTCGGCCGGAGCTAGGCTTCTCCAGGAAGACGACGAAAGGAAAAGAAGAAGAAAGGAAGAAGAGGAAAGGAAGAAATATGGAGGGTGGCTCAGTTTTCTATGTAGAGGAGGGAGGAGAGAGAGAGGGGAATGAGGTTTCCTAGGTTTTTGGTTATTAGGGCCGGCATGGGGAAGAGAGAGGTGATGGTGACATTTTATAGTTGGTTGTGTGGAGATTGGATGGTGGAGATATTCCCATTTCAAATGAGTGGTGTAGATTTTACATGAAGAGAAGGGTTTCTTCATGCAAAGAAAGGGAAGAAGAAAGGTTGACTACGGTCAAAGAAGAGGGTGGCCTCTCCATTTGGCCTTGACCAATGAGGGTGTGCCATATGTTGCAATATTTGTAATTTAGCCCCTTAAGTTTGGGTAATTACACAAACACATGAAATAATGGAAAAATTTATGGGGGAAATGGTGTTTGGTATTTTGTCGGGTGAGGGGGTATTGTGTGTTTAGCATGGACTTAATTAAATGGGCATTGGGATTAAATGGGGACTAAAATAGGATTTGTCAAAGTTGGTATCCTCAATTTAATTAGAATAAAAGTGCCCCGTGTTTTTAAATTAAATGGGGGCACTTGGGGTCTAAATTTGGAAGTGACACAAAGGTCAAAAATGGTGTGGGCATGGAGTCAGTCTTGGAACCTTTAGTTGGTCCGGCTCAATGGGTTAAGTTGGTATCTCAAAATTGAAGGTAACAACACAGGTGTCCGACACGAAATTTAAATATAGGATTTTGTATACGGGAAGTTGTGCAATTAATTTAGGGCACAACGGATTTGATTTTGAGTGACAAAAAAGTCCAGTACCTAAATTGGCGGGTCAAGTCAAAAGTACTACAGTCTGTTGGAATTTATGGGCTGATATTGGGCTCCGAATAATTTAACAATGGTAGGGCGCGCCAAGGGTTTAATTAAAAATAAACAGACATATGCAACCCTACTCTAAACCTCAAACATCTGCTGCTAAACCAAAATTTTTGATCCCATACCAGACTATCTATAGAATTAATTGAGTGGGTTTACATCCTTCCCAATTTAGAAAAAATGTGTCCCCAAAATTAAAAGTAAAATACGATAATAGCTAAGAGAATTTAAAAACAAGCTAGTAATCAAATACGATACGTAAATTCGTACCTTACTCCTCAAATAAATACGGGAAATGCTATTGAATAAAATCCTCGTGCTCCTAGGTAGACTCGTCTGGCGAATGATGCTTCCATACAACTCTGACCAGTCGAATAGTCTGCCCTCCCAAGGTCTTCTCACTGTGATCAAGGATCTCAACTAGCTGCTCTATGTAAGATAGACTGGGCCCGACTGTAATCTCTGAATGATCAAGCACGTGGCTAGGGTCTGCCACATATCTTCTCAACTGCGATACATGAAATACATCTTGAACTCCTTCTAATGATGGAGGCAATGCAAGATGATAAGCAACTTCGCCAACTCATTCCAAGATGTCAAAAGGTCCGATGTACCTCGGACTCAGCTTGCCTCTTCCTCCGAATCTGATAGTACCACGAGTAGGTGATATCTTTAAAAATATATGGTCACCTTCTTTGAACTCCAATAGTCTGCGGTGCGCATCTGCCCAATGTTTGTCTGTCCTGTGCTGCACACAGGTAGCTCTGAATCTGCTTGACCTTCTCCACTGTCTGTATCACCAACTCTGGACCAAGTATCTGATGCTCTCCCATGTCACTCCAACATATTGGTGACCTACATTTCCTGCCATACAGTGCCTTATAAGGTGCCATCTGTATGCTAGCTTGGTAGCTGTTATTGTAGGAGAATTCTACCAAGTATAGATGGTCCTCCCAAGATCCTCCAAAATTAATCATGTACGCTCTCAACATATCCTCTAATATCTGTATCATGCACTCTGACTGGCCATCAGTCTGGGAATAATATGCAGTGCTAAACTTGAGACGAGTTCCTAGACTCTCCTGCATACTCCACCAAAAATATGATATGAATCTGGAGTCATGATCCGATACGATGCTGATAGGCACTCAATGTAGTCGTACTATCTGTCTCATATACATGTCAGCTAATATCTTCGTGGACTGCCTAACTCTGAAGGGCAAGAAATGTACAGACTTGGTGAGTCTGTCTATGACAACCCAAACTGCATCCTTCCCGCTAGGGCTCTAAGGGAATTCTGTGATAAAGTCCATGGTAATGTGTTCCCACTTCCACTTGGGAATGAGAAGTGGCTGCAATAGTCTCGCAGTCCTCTGATGTTCAACCTTGACTTGCTGACAAACTAAATATCTTGCCACGAATCTTGCAATCTCTCTCTTCATCCCATGCCACCAGAAATGTTGCCTCAAATCTCGGTACATCTTCGTACCCCCGGGATGAATAGAATAAATTGAGCTATGAGCCTCGGTCATCAACTCTTGGCGTAGCTCACCACTCGTAAGGTATATGCGATCTCCATACCTCAGTGTTCCGTCTTCATGAATCCTGAGTCCCGTCTGCATGCCGGCCTCTGTCCTCTCTCGTAGACGTCAAAATCTCGCATCTGTAGGCAGGGCTGCCTTGATCCTCTCAATCAACGTAGACTGAACCTCGAGACTGGCTATCTGTCCATTTATGCCTGGCAATATAATCTCTATCCCAAGCTCCTGGAGATCCTCTAGCAATTGCCGCTGAGTCATCAAAAAGTATGCCATGGGCTTCCGGCTTAAGGCATCTGCTACTACATTTGCCTTGCCAGGGTGGTACAGCAACTCAATATCATAATCTGTCATCAACTTTAGCCAGTACCTCTGCCTCATGTTGAGCTCCTTCTGTGTATAGACGTACTTCAGACTTTTATGATCTGTATAAATCTCAACATGCTCACCATAAAGGTAGTATCTCCATAGCTTTAATGCAAATATTACTGCAGCTAGCTCTAGGTCATGTGTCGGATAGTTCTTCTCATAAACTCTCAGCTATCTCGATGCGTAGGCTATCACCTTACCGTGTTGCATCAGTACACATCCTAATCCGCTGCCAGATGTATCACTGTACACTATAAATTCTCCTGATCCTGAAGGTAGTATCAAAATTTGTGCTGATGTCAGACGCTTCTTCAGCTCATCAAAAGTCGCCTGACACTCGTTGGTCCAGATAAACTCCTCGCCTTTACGCGTCAGTCACGTCATAGGCGGAGCTATCCTCGAGAAGTTTTCCACGAACCTCCGATAATATCCGACAAGTTCGAGAAAACTCCTAACCTCTATAACTGATGTAGGGGAGGCCATGTCTCAACTGCAGCTATCTTCTTCGGGTCAACTGATAGTCCATCTCCAGTGATTATGTGTCCCAGAAACGATACTCTATCCAAGCAAAACTCTCACTTGCTGAGCTTGGCATATAGCCTCTCATGTCTCAACGTCTTCAACACGATCCTGAGATGTCTCTCATGCTCCTCCTGGCTCTTGGAATATACCAAGATATCATCGATAAATACCACCATGAACTTATCTAAGTACTGGTGGAAAACATTGTTCATCAGACTCATAAATACTGCTGGCGCGTTGGTTAAACCAAACGACATAACTAAAAACTCATAGTGCCCATACTTCATCCGAAAGGCCGTCTTCGGGATGTCCTCTCTCCGTACCTTGATCTGATGATAATCAGATCTGAGATCGATCTTCGAGAATACACATGCACCACTAAGTTGATCAAATAAATCATCGATGCACCACAGTGGATACTTGTTCTTTATCGTTATAGCATTTAGCGCCCTGTAATCGATACACAAGCGTACTGTCCCATCCTTTTTTGGTACAAATATAATGGGTGCTCCCCATGGAGATACAGTAGCCCGTATGAATTCCTTTTCTAAGAGATCATCTACTTGGACTTGCAACTCAACCAACTCCTTCAGTGCTAGTTTATAAACGGAGGAAGTAACTGGCTCGGCTTCGGGAGTCAACTCTATAGTGAACTCAATCTCTCTGTCAGGTGGCAGTCCTAGGAGATCCTCTGGAAACACATCCTCAAACTCTGATATAAAGTGAGGGTACATCGGTTCACCTTCTGCAATGTGTGTCGCTAGGGTAGGTTGGACACCATGCTCTCGGGCTTCCCGAAGAAAATCAAACTCTAGGTGATCTGGGGGTCTAAAGATGACACAACCACGACGACAATCTAGCATTGCGTGATATTGGCTTAACCAATCTATGCCTAGGACAATGTCATAGTCCAGCATAGAGAAGACCAGAAATCGGGCATGCATCTCTCGCCCGCAGACAACTACTGAATATGATCTACAAGTGTCGCTAACAGGTACTATTCTACCTCCTGTAAGAATCCTCTTGATCTTCAAAAGGGGTGCGGTAGCTATTCTATGGGTGGCCACAAAACTAGCAGCTATAAAAGAGTGTGTGGCACCAGAATCAAATAGGACTAATGCTGGTAATAAAGCTACTAAGATAGTACCTGCGATCACTTCTTCGGCTGTCTCTGCCTCCTCTATAGTCATCGCATAGGCCTGACCATGTCTCGGTGACGGTGCCTTCAGCTGATGTCGAGCCTGATGGAAGTGATCTTCTTGTGTGGCCAAGGGTGGCCTCCTTTGATTTCCCCCTGGTGTTGGTGGTCGCTGTGCTCCAGCTCTTGCGTATGGCGACCTCGGTCCAGGAGGCTGCTGATAAGGCCTCGGTACTGGCAAGGCTGGCCGACGAACCATCTGTACTGGAGCCCTCTGGTTTGGACAATCTTGGACAGCATGCTGGTTTGACCCATATCTCAAACAAGCGCCCAGTCTCCGTCGGCAGTCCCTCAATAAATGTCCCCTCTTGCCGCAGTAATGGCATATGGGAATGATAGCTCCCTGCTGGGGTGCTACCCTCTGCTGATGCTGATGTACTAGAGGATGCTTTGCAGGTCCTCCCTGCGGGGCTGAAACTGCTGATGACGATGCACAAAAGTGCTTCAGCCTGGCCTCCATCTTGTTGATACGGTCCTGGCGTCGTGCTGCTAGTAATACCTCAGAGTAAGAGGTGGGGACTATGGACCCGATAAATCTTTGGGTCTCGAAACTCAGGCCTTCATAAAACTTCTTGGCCTTTGCCTCCTCAGTAGGGATCAGGTACGGTGTAAACCTGCTCAGGCAGAGGAACTCAGCATTGTATTCCTCTACAGTCATACTCCCCTGCCTGAGGTTCTGAAATCTGTCCCAAAGCTCTGCTCGGGCAGTGGAGGGTATGTATATCTCCTGGAAGAGCCTAGAGAACTCTTCCTATATGGCACGGTCTGGCCCCAAATGTTGCTCCTCTGAAAGACACTAGTGATGCGCGTTGCCAGTGAGCTGCATCCTGACGGCAGTCATCCATTGGTGTCGGGGAGGTCGGTAGCCTCCAGCTGGTGCTGAATGCTGGTGAGCCAAGCGTGGACCTCTGTCGGCTCCTCTATGCCAACAAAAGGTTGTGACATCATATGACGGAAGTCTATGACAGACTCCATCGTAGACTGGTGTGCTGGCGGTGACGCCTGCCCCAAGGCCATCACGATACTCTCTCTCAGGGTCTCAGCCTGACATTGCTGGACCTACTGCTGGACATGCTACTGGGCCTGCATTATCACATATACCATATGGAACATCTATGTCCCATCCATGGGTTGCCCTACGGGGAATGGCATATAGGGCATCTGGGGTGGGAATGGTGGAGGTGGTTGTAGCTGTTGCTCCTCCTAACTCAGGATCCTCTGATCCTCATGTCTTGCCTAACGCAGAGTCTAATGCCCATCCGGAGGTACCTTGGGCTGCCCCAATGACTGTTCCCTGGGAGCTGGAGTCAATAGAAGGACCTGCTCCAGTTCCGGTTCCCCGGATGATCCTGCGTCAAGAGAAATATCGCCCGGCTGTGCGACGCGTCCGCTGCGGAGATTCATAACTCTGAAAAGAAGTCATGACTGCGATCAGCGTTGAGGAAATAAATAAGATGCAATTCAGTAAAAGATATCAAGATAGAGGTACCATGTGAAGGATTTAAACTTGTAGATGAGATTCCTAATATCTATTCCTAATTTGCAGGCTAGTTTGGCACTGTCAGGTGACCAAGACGATTTAAATTGGACCTACATGGGCCACCACAAAAACCTTGTCATGCCCCAGTTCCATAGATAAGGAACTGAGTTACGTAGAAATAGCCAGCAGCACACTTCGACGGGCATCCCAATCAAAAGGGCTCGTCGGAGTGCATCTAAGCTATAAAGTACAATGAATAATCCAACACATAACACAAAAATAGTCAATCAAAATCTCATCCACAGGCAACAGATATAAGAGCACATAGAGGTAATCACAATAACTAATGTACAGAAAGGAAAAGTCACGAGATAAAGTATCAAGTACAAATACTAAAGTAGTCACACGGGAATAAACTCGCTAGTACAAAATATTGGAATGAAAGTAAGCAATAGGATAACTTGGGATGGCATAAGACAACTAGGTAGTAATACCCTCCCAAGAAAAGAGTCACTACCAGTGATTAGGCGAAGTCCTCTGGAATGACCTCATCCTCGGCAGTGGGTCCTGCTGCTGGATACGTACCCGGACCGTACTCCTCTGGGTAATCCTCGTCGCCTAAACCTAGAAGGGAACCAGGTCCTCAAAGGGATATAACAAGGTACAAAAATACAGAATGCCAAGTATAATAGAAAGTACAATGACAAGGTACTCTATCACAACCAAACAAGTGAGACACAGTTTAAAGATAATGTTCGACGCGTGGGCTATCCAAAATAAAACCGTAGCTCCCGACACGGAAACAAACAGGACGTACCGCAGCTCCAGGCAAATAGTCACACTGGTGATACAACTACACTAGATACAGGATCACTAAATAAATACTACATATACATATATAAGCACAGGCAGAGGAGCCCAAACGTCTAGTAACTGTCTTTCCCTTCCCAAGCGATCAACGATTGTGCGCTGAACCTGAACCTCTATCTAACAGACATGACTCTAAGGTCTAGTAACTGTCTTCCCCTTCTCGACACACAAAAATAAATCAACAGACATGACCCTAAGGTCAATCCAGTCTTTGGTCATGATGTCAGTATCAGGATACAAGAATCTGGCATAATCATAGTGTATGAGTGTGTCCTAGGATGTCGATATACTCAGGTACGTACATCGAGGTGTTACGAACATCTAATATTCATTCTAAGTTGTTACGATGAACGTCGGCACCCGGTTGTGATTAGAACGTGAAGTATCGATCGTAAACAAAAATATCTGTAATCTAAAATACAGGATGGCAAGGTACACTTGCCTGCATTCGGCTGCTGAAGACGGGTATCCGGTACCACGTCCAAGTCCCCGGGTCCTGTAGTACCTAGAGATGAGATAAAACCCAATCAATAATCTATCACACGGCAAACAGGGGTATGATACACGTCTATACATATGCTCAGTCTCAGCTACGACTCACAGGGACAAGACGCTAGGGGGTTAACCACAGTTGACTATTGGTACAATACATCAAATCAACTAGTCATCTGTACAATATCATCAAACCATCCCCAAAACACAATTAATGATTATTAACCCTTTATTTCATGTCATTGTTACCAAATCATAAAGTACTACTCTAATTAACCCATCATTAATTTTTAGTCCCCAAATTACTGATCAATGGTTTTATACTTCACACTAGTTCATAATCAAATACGTGCTCCTCAGTGTTCGTCAATATTCAAAATATCATAATCTTATTTCTCAATAATTTAATCTTCATTAATTGATTTAGTATTCTATCCACCCTGTCTAATATTTATAACATCTCGTTAAAAATCAAATCCCAAACCTCCATGCAAATCATTTAAATTCATTTTAATTTATGTAAACATAAACCCTAACCTATATTAATCCTAAATCAAATATACATACATATATGCTCAAAAATACTATACTTTACTTATACCAATTTAAGCCCTAACAACACAATAAACCCTAATCTCAAGTTATTATCCATGCTAATCATCAACACTGCAATACACCAACAAGATTTATAAAAACCCTAGTTAAAACTCAACATAAATATAAACAAAGAGAGGGGAAGGGAGTCGACCTCGATGTGGCTCGCTGGCTGGAGGGGATAATGGCCGGAGGAGTGCTGGTCAGCAGGGTGGTGGTCGTGGTGGTAGCTACGGCAGGTGGTAGTGGCGGTGGTGGTAGCTACGGCAGGTAGTGGTGGTGGAGGTGATCGAGTGGGTGAGGTGGTATAATGGTGGTGGAGGTAGTGGTGCAATGGTGTGGAGGTTGGTGGTGCAATGGTGAAGCTCGCCGGAGCAAAGGAGTGGAGGAAGTGGTGGTGGATATGGCAGTAGGCCGGAGCTCGAGGCCGGGTTGGGGGTGGCGCAGCGACTCGGTTGGCCGGAGGGGATCTCAGTTAGGGTGCAGTGGAAGCAGGGGATGAACTGCTAGCGGGAGAATGGCCGGATGCGGGGTCGTGGTGGTGGCGTGAAGAGGTACGGGTGAGGGGCTGATCAACAGGCCAGAGATCAGTGGGTTGATGGCGGCGGTGGCTATCGAGGTCTGCAGGAACAGCAGGCCAGAGATCAGTGGATTGATGGCGGTGGTGATCTAGAGGAGTGCGGTGCTGCACAGCTCGGCCGGAGCAGTGAACCAGGATCTCGGCCGGAGCTAGGCTTCTCTAGGAAGAAGAAGAAAGGAAGAAGAGAAAAGGAAGAAATATGGAGGGTGGCTCGATTTTCTATGTAGAGGAGGTAGGAGAGAGAGAGGGGGATGAGGTTTCCTAGGTTTTTAGGGATTAGGGCCGGCATAGGGAAGAGGGAGGTGATGGTAACATTTTATAGGGGTTTGTGTAGAGATTGGATGGTGGAGATGTTCCTATTTCAAATGAGTGGTGTAGATTTTACATGAAGAGAAGGGTTTCTTCATACAAATGATGGGGAGGAGAAAGGTTGACTACGGTCAAAGAAGAGGGTGGCCTCTCCATTTGGCCTTGACTAATGAGGGTGTGCCACATGTCGCAATATTTGTAATTTAGCCCCTTAAGTTTGGGTAATTGCACAAAAACATGAAATGATAGAAAAAATTGTGGGGGAAATGGTGTTTGGTGTTTTGTAGGGTGAGGGATTGTTGTGTGTTTGGCATGAACTTAATTAAATGGGCATTGGTATTAAATAGAGATTAAAATATGATTAGTCAAAGTTGGTATCCCCTATTTAATTAGAATAAAAGTGTCACACGCTTTTAAATTAAATAGGGGCACTTGGAGTCTAAATTTGGAAGTGACACAAAGGTCAAAAATGGTGTGGGCTTGGAGTCAGTCTTGGACCCTTTAGTTGGTCCGGCTCAATGGGTTAAGTTGGTGTCTCAAAATTGAAGGTAACGACACAGGTGTCCGACACAAAATTTAAATATGGGATTTGGATACGGAAAGTTGTGCAATTAATTTAGGGCACAACGGATTTGATTTTGAGTGACGGAAAAGTCCAGTGCCTAAATTGGCGAGTCAAGTCAAAAGTACTACAGTCTGTTAGAATTTATGGGCTAATATTGGGCTCCGAATAATTCAACAATGGTAGAGCGCGCCAAGGGTTTAATCAATAGTGAATCACAAGCTTTGATCTGAAGGCTTGCCACTTCTTTACAACCATGAGATTTGATCTGAAGTCTCACAACTTCACATACGTGTGTTTGATACGAAGAGCAAGCAAGATTCAAAAAGATAAGGGCTTGATGAACCAAGCTATTACAACTCAAACAACTTCTAACCGAGATCGCACTTGGCACTTAGAATGCTGAGGAGTTGATCTTGGAGATGGAAAAGTTTAGGCTCAAGGTATTGCTCACAATATGATAGAATGATATAGAATTAAATAATTTGAAATGTAGGAATTTCAATCCTATTTATAGGATTTTGGCAAACAGAATTCGGCCAGAGCTCGGGTAGATTATAATTCAAATTTTTGAACGTTGGGCCGAAAAATCAGGGGCGTAATAACTTGATTGATTTTATACTATATATTTGATCGAGTTCGGTCCGAGTTCGGTTGCTTATTCTAGTAAGGTTTGAGCATGAATCTGGACTGGTATGGTGCATAGGTTCGATGGTTTATTTGAGTGGACTGGGTAACCTTTTTGATATAGGTATCTGTGGATGGACAAGTACTTCAAATTGTCAGTGCGACTCGACTTAAATCAATCCTAGACTCAATAAATAAAAGATTACATTTGCTAAAAATATAGAAAATATTAGACACAAGAGATCCATAGGCTGGTATAGATGTCTATCTTTAGCAGTGAAGGAGTTTGATCTCAGTCGCTTTACTACGCATCTAGTATTTGCTTCTTTGTATTTAGTTCTAATGTTTGTCAATTATCAAAATCAGGTTGATCGTGACCACTTTGTATCAACACAGATGGTACATTTTGAGGCACTGTACTAAGGAAGTATAGGTCTCTGGTATATTGGAGTGATGTGGGAGAGCGTTAGATACTTGGTCCAGAATTGGTGACACAGAAAGTAGAGAAGGTAAAGAAGATTCAGAGTCACCTTCGTGCAGCACAGGATAGGCAAAGCATTAGGCAGATATGCACCACCAAACTTTAGAGTTCAAGGAGGGTGACCATGTATTTTTTAGGATATTACCTACTCGTGGTACTATTATATTTGGGCAGAGGCAAGTTGAGTCCGAGGTACATTGGGTCTTTTGACGTCTTGGAGCGAGTTGGTGAGGTAGATTATCATCTTGCTTTGCCTCCGTCATTAAAAGGCATGCACGACGTTGTTCATGTATCGCAGTTAAGAAGGTACGTGGCAGACCCTAGTCACGTGCTTGATCATTCAGAGATTATATTTGGTTCGAGTTTGTCCTATGTTGAGCACCCTGTCGGGATTCTTGACCGCAGCGAGAAGGTATTGAAGGGACAAACCATTCAGCTTGTCCAGGTAGCATGGAAGCATCATTCACCGGACGAGTCAACTTGGGAGCGTGAGGATTCCATTTGGGAGCATTTTCCCTACTTATTTGAGGAGCAAGGTATGAACTTATATACTATATTTCAATTACCTTTTAGCTTTCCCATTCTTGTTATTCTTAATCGTGCATACATCTTAATTTCGGGGACGAGATTCTTCTAAGTAGGGAAGGATATAAGCCCCCGCATTATTTATTTATTTATTTATTTATTATTATTTATTACTTAATTATTTAAAAATAATAATATAAATATATATACATATAGGGTTCCTTCTTTCCTTCATTTAACCCAAGCAAATTTGTTTGCATGGTAGCAAAATTTGCTATGCATGCTTTTGTGCTCAAGGAGCATCTTTAAACCCACACACACTCGCTAATCCTTAACACTAAACCTATTATTAAACACAACCCTAAACCAGCCAACCCAAACCCTAAACTCGCCAACCTAAACCCTAAACCCACGACCCTACCCAGACCAAAACCCTTGAGCCCGCTCGCGGAAATGCAACTCCCCCAACCCCGCTCCTTCCCTCTCTCTATATATACCTATATATATGCCTGTTAAAAACCCTAAACCTAACACACACTTAATAGCCACCCCTTTCCCTCTTTCAGACCGAGCACCCTAACTCCGGCGCCCCTGCCCACCGTCGCACACTGCCGTCGACCGCGCACAAATGCCACAATAGTTTTAGCTGACAGGAAACCCAACCGAGGTATGCCTCTTCTCATGTTCGTTTCTCCCTATATACTTGACCAAATATCAATCTATCAAATCCTATGTATAGACCACCTAACCCCCTTTAAACACCATTAATTAGTTTGAATTAAAGAGAACCAAAAACTAGGTAGAAATCAAGTCAAAACTCGAAAAAAATAGTTTTATATACATTGAAAATAGTCCATGATACCTACTTTCGAGACCCATATCTTTCTCCACAGTTGAAGAAATATCAAGCCACCTTTACCCTTGCATAGACAACCTGGCCGACTACTAACTCCATTAAATAGTTTATTTTAATCTGCAGTTTTTAGCTATTAAAAACTAGGTAGAAAATCAAAAAAACTAATTTAAAAATACTAAAATTCTCCGATAAGGAGTTTTTCCTGTCAAACGGGATGACTTTGTGCATACCAATTGCACCAAGAGACACTCATGGTATTTTTGGACGTGTGGGCTTTCACGGAACTTGATTTGGACTTGTGTGCAAGTCGAAATCAACCCGTACCCGTCAAAAAGATATCGTAAAAATTTTCTCCGAAATTTTATAATTACTTTGTGTGTGCGTGTCATTTCACAATGAAACTTGCATCATTGGAATCGTAGCATTATGCTGGTCCTGCGACCGAAGTTTTGTTCAATTTTGAGAACGTTGACCGGAATACCGTTTTGTGGGCCCCGCGGTCCGACTCAACAGACAATTTCATGACCGACTCCTCGGAATCCACCGAATATTCCGTTGAGTTTATATCATCGTTCTGGACGCGTAGACACTAAGTTTTCCAAATTTGGAGAACTTACACCCTGGCATGTTATTCGATGCACAACAAGCCACATGTGACCCCGCTTTGACCCAAAAACTACCATTTTGTCCTGTGTCCAAATTTGACTTATGGGTAGTCAATCCTAGATATTTTACTTATTCTGAAAACTTTGGTGATATCATTTTCAGTATCCAGAGGTGTTCGTGCGGATTCTACCTCTTCGGGAGCAGTTGACGTATCGAGCTCGCTACCTGGACTTCGCTATACCATTATCCAGGACCCAGACATGTGTACCTTTCTGTGATGTATTACATTTCATAAATTATATCATTATAGATATACTATATTTGTTTTATAGAAATTGTGACCCTAGGATCGTAGTCGATACTTAGCGTCCGTGTCATATTCGGGTGCCGACGTCCGTTAGCGGAGTCATGTATATTTAGAGTTGATGTCACAAACCCATAAACGTGCTTATATTTATGCACGTCAGACCTTAGGACACTTTGACAGGAAACTTCATGTGGCATGTTCCGTACTCGATATTTTTTCGCGACTGGAATCCGTGTTTGGTGTGAGGACTTGTGACTGGATATACTATTATTACTATTTATGACTCAATGTACTAGTTAGAGGTCCTGGCCTAGCGTGCTGTAGACATGAGATGCGAGGTCATATGAGAGGGGAGAGCATATACTATGCATGGGCTACTTTCATCATTAGTTGTCGTTGTCTCATTACAGAGCTTCAGGGTTATCATTAGTTGCTGCAGGTTCCTTGACGGGGCCTATGGGGTTTCATTAGTTGCTAGAGTGTCTATCGAGATCTCCGGAGTTATACGATGTCATCCCAGCATAGGAGTGTTATTCTCATGTGCATATCACCTAGACGATTACATTAGATTTATCTCACTGAGTACTTTTGTACTATTTTACTGTGTTACTATTGGCATATTTCTATGTATCTTATTATGTCCCTTGAGGGCCTGATTTCTTGCCAGGTTTAGATGAGGAGGATACCCTGAGGTATATGGTTCAGACATTCACACAGGAGCAGGAGTTACAGCGGAGGACGAGGTTCTTCCAGAGGGGTTCACATGATCTATGTAGGGACATCATTATGGAGTTCGATGTCATTATCTAGTTAGCAGATATTAGGACCCATTTACCTTACTTTTTTCTTTCCATTCAGTACTTGTAGTAGCGGGTTGTTCCCCATGGGACTCTTTCTTTATTGCACTTTGTCAGACTTATTTCTTTTATGAGCATTAGTGGACTTGATTATCTTTATGTGATTCATGTATCTTTTTTGTAGATGAGTTTAGTTTCATTAATTGTGATTAGATTTTTAGAATTTGTTTATGCTATACAACTTAAGTGCACTCGGGTTCATTAAATTGGAACCTATTGGAGTTGTACTGCTGGCCATTGCTACATGGCTCGGTAATATATTTCTGGTACTAGGGCATGATAATCTATGCTATAAGAATATTTTCATTTACTGTGACGAAACTAGTACTATTAATCTCACGAAGAACCCTAAATGTCACTCACGCAATAAAGACATAAAAATTAGACACAACTTTCTATGAGATCATCAGTTACACGGTGATATATGTTTAAAATTTGTTGACACATAACATCAACTTGCAGATATCTTTACTAAACCCCTAGCTGAAGAACGATTCAACTTTATTCGTCGAGAAATAGGGATTTTTGATTCAACTACAATATAATTTGTACATATTTCTTATTAATCTAAGTTATGTAAATGTAGTGACTAGTTTGGGTACACGTCGAAATGGTCCATTTGGCAAAAAAGTATAAATAATCTTAAGCGACACGATATTTGAGCATCTTCAGATCACCGCTAGCTGGGATCCGGCTCATACAACTAACCTAAGATGGTCAATACTTTATAGAATAAAGATTGATTAAGTTATATTTATAATTTTTTCAGTAAATTCAAGCTCTATTCTATGACTTAAAAAGCTTGAACTACAACTTTATATATAAAGAATTGACATTTCATACAAAATGAATCATGGTTCAAAGGAACCGACTTTGGACAAAGTTTGAACCGAACTCAGGTCGTACTAGGTTGCCTCTATTCCAGAATTCAATTTGTGTGGACCCCACTCCTCATATGTGGCTACATATTTCTAAACCACCCTATTTTCGGGATCAAACGATAACAACCACCCTCCTCTTCATCTTCAACCTCTAAACCCTTGGTTTTAGAAACCCTAGCTTTTGCATCTCCCTCCTTAAGGCTCTTCAAGACTCCAAATTTCAGATCCGTGTCTATTTCGAGATTCTCTTCCATCCTACACTATCATTTTGAGGTATAATCTTCTTTTCTCTTCCAATTTTTACAATGGCACCTAAATTGTTTAGGAAGAAAAGAAAGGTTGGTGAAGCCTCTTCATCCAATCCTTCTCAAGAGGAGACTTCTTATTAATTGTTTAGTCCATCCATGCCCGATGGGGGTAATTTTGATGGATTTTTATTCATATCTCTTGAGACTTCCATAGAATGGTTCGACGATTTTTGTGAAATGAATGTTTGCATTGTGTTTCCTACCTACCAACCCAACTTTAGGGATCTCAGTTTAGAAGACCTTGTTTTTACAAGATACTACAATTATATAAATTCTATTCACATGTTTTATTATAATCTGTCTTGTATACACGGGACTATACGATCATGAGTTGGTGATATTGCTATTCAATTTGATGATGATGACTTAGGGGAGATACTTATCATTCTTAATGAAGGTGAACCCCTAGTGGAAATCACCAAATTTAAGTTTCAAAATGACACGACTCTTGACTCATTTAGAGACTCAATGTGTAATTCCAATCCTCGTCCACCTGGATGTCTCTACCCTAAGCATTTGAATAACTGGTTCTATGAGTTGCATCACATGATATTTTTTGTCATCATCCCCAAACACTCTTCAACTGAAGAAATTACAATATTGGATATGACTGCACTTTACCATTTGTATTTTAGGATTCCTTTCAGTCTTCCTAAGACTCTCATTGAGGCAATGGTTCGATGTCGCAAGAACAAGTGCAACCTACTTTATATTATGAACTTGCCCATTATAGTTGATTATGTCATGACCCACACCCAGATATTCGGGCATGAGTACGTGGGTACGTCCAGTCTACGCTGCAGCATTGGCGGTAGAACGCTGTCTGGGTCAATTCTAACTAACTAAATATCTCAACAATATAAATATGGTACCTGTCAATCATCTCAACTCCAAACAAAGGAACAATATGGCATCTCATAATGTAACTATATACTCAATCACAATGCAAACTAAGGAAGATAAAGCATGAATGGAATAGCGAAGAAAAGAATCAAGATACAATCCACAAGTCTGAAATAATATACATGCCATGAATCTCAACAACAGTCTAATACAAGTCCATCAAAATAAACTAAACCTCCTCAGGCTCTGGAACTAAATCCTCCTGATCTATAGGAGTATCCTCTAATGGTATGCCCTCCTGCGGTCCGTAGAATATAGGACACTGATCTATGAGCCAATCATCTGAAAAAAAATATCCAGTCAGGATTGGAGCAAAGTACATACCTTTGAAAGCAGTTTCAAATACATAATCGAGCATATAAAACTAATAGTAGAAAAGAATACAAAATATCTAAACAACAGAATGAAATAAACTGGAGTGAACAGGTAATGTACTAGAATAAAGAACAAGCCATATGAATATTTGCAATATAAAGGAATAACTAAAATATAACTAATGTGCCTCAGAATACAAGTTTATTATGTGATCGCTTTAGGTTGAACACGAATATAATAAGGTAACTCGATTACAAGTATAGTATGTAATCGACATGTACACGAATACATTAGGGCTTTGATCACATAATCAACTCCTACTCCCCCATCCCCAACTAATACCAATGGATCCAATCATGGCACGTTACGAACACGAATATGGGCACACTGAACACGAGCAATGTGTGTACATGAATAAGTATACTGAACACGAGTAGTATATGAACACAAAATATAAATAATTAATACCCAATACACATGATAAAATATATTTGAAGGAGTACCTACTGAATACGGTAGGGGATAACATCTCCTGACATGATCCATGTAGTACTAGTCCGTGAAACCACTGTGTCGGAATCAAGTATACAGTTCTAGAACATAAGATATATACACTATTATAAAATGAAACTAACAGAGAAATGCACTCGCCCGAGGTCCTGAGTAAGGTGTGTCTCTCGATGCCCAAGCTGGTGTCACACAGACCTATATATGGTATATTGCAACAATACAAGGTTTAGAATAAAAATAAGTTAAACTAGTTCAATTCTAGGTCATAAAGTTATTTTTAAGTCAAAACAGTCAAACTAGGCTAACTCTAGGTCAAACTAGTCAAACTTGGTCAAACTAGCTATTTCTAGGTTGTATGAGTCTAACTCTAGGATATTAGGTCCATATACTATATAACTAGGCCACACTAGCTAAGCGAAGATACTAGGATACCAACAAAGCATCGTATCATAGGATACGCAAGTTTTTAGATATAAAAATATTAATACATATATATACCAGACAATACATATAGTACTCTTAGCTAACTAATGCAAAGTGGGTACCTTGGATTTGAACCAATGCGTATCTCACCACCTACACACCCATCTTGATACTCAAACCCAATACCTTGAGTATCCAATAATACCTTGAGTATCCACCAATACCTTGACATTACCTTGGTATCACAAGGTAATTCAAATTCTAGTAGATAATTAACTACCCAATACACTAAACTATAACTAACATACCAATACTTATATATGATACTACTGTACTAACTTACCACTAGCTTACCAATACATATATACATATATACATAACTAACCAACCCTCTACCTAACTAGCTGTCCTTGTCTTGTTGTTATTGCTGGCCTGAGGTTGATTGTTGTAGGCTTGCTGTGTGTCACGACCCGCACCCGGAATTTGGGCATGAGTCGTGGGTACGTCCAGCCTACGCCGCAGCATCGGCGGTAGAACGCTGTCTAGGTCACAAACATAGTATATCCTGTCAATAGTCTCAACTCCGTACGGAGGACAATGATAAATAATCACAGTTCTATAATATACTCAATCACAACTATAAACATAATGGCACGATGGGAATTGAAAAGAGTTCTATTAAAACCAACCACAAGAAGTTCAACTCAAATCCCGGTCTAAAATGACCTCACAAAGTCGCAAATAAAATAAATACATCACAGTCTCAGTCTCATTCTAGAATAATAATGCAGAAAATAATCTAAGCATGGGCAGGCAAGTTCTCCTCTAGGATAGGCACCTCCTCTGGGATTTCTGGGGTGAAATCCTCCTCTATTCCTGGACCGTAATGAGTAGGGCAAAAGTCCTCCAGGTTCTCTGAAAATGTTGTTATCCAGTCAGGATTGGAGCGAAGCACAAGCACTAACAGCAGTTTCATTAAATTGACAAAATCTATAAACAGTGTAAGAGATACAAGATGGAAATAAAAGCTGAACATGTGAAGTACTGGAGAAATGAAATAGACAATAAAGCATCTAGCAATGAGCAATAAATAGTGAATGCTAGAACAGGTAAATCTGAATAAAGATAAAACATCTAGTTAAGTGTTTGAAATATTAGTTTATTATGTGATCGGCTTGGGACTAGATCAGGCTGGTTATATATGATTAGCTATGATTCTTGAAGGTCAGGCTAACCATATGGTTAGCTATGATGCATGATAATGGTCAGGCTAATCATATATAACAGCTATGAGGCATGATGATGGTCAGGCCGCACCCGACGTGAGATGTGGGGTGAGCTATGATGCATGGTAAGTGTGGATATGATCACATAATCTACTAATAGTCCCCCATCCCCCAGCTAGCACGATGGATTCCAATCACGACTCCTCATGATGGGGATCTAGGGTGCTAACCCGTGTATCCATAGTGTCGGAATCAAGTATGAAATACACTACAATTTATAGAAGTAATCAACAATGAAAACTGTCAGAGAATGTACTCGCCTGTGGTCCTGAGCAGAATGTGAGGATCGAGGTCCAAAATGGAATCACAATAACCTATTTATGGAAATTCAATGTTAATTAATGAATTAAAAGAATAACATGCTTAACAATTTAAAAACGAGGTTTCTAGGTCATGTCTAAGGTTTACTGGTCAATACTAGGTCCAACTAAGTCAACTCTAGGCTTTTTGGTCAAAACTAGTCAATACCTTGCTTCTAGGTTCATACTAGCTATTGTTAACTAATACTAGTTAATACACTATATTATATGTTCTATACTTACTAATATTGGATTATTTTTTTGTAATACTACTAATACTAGCTAAAATTCATTATACTAGGTATTATCATTATATATATAACTCATATAGTGGTATATTGGTATCTTGCTGACTAGTTACTATTTCTTATACTATATGCTATCAGTATGTAATTAACTTACATATATATATACTGAGTATATACCTTAGCTGACACCAAGGTTCAACCCAATATCCCAAACCACCTTACCTTACTGATACTCTAAACTCCACACTGATACATTGTTCTAACTGAGACACTATACTTCACCCTAAATTCACACACACTGCAAATCACTCACACACACTACAATCAGACACTAATACACTATGACACACTAATACACTGAAACTCACATTTTGTTCACTGATACACAGGTACTTACATAGCTATCTAATACACTGAAATCTCATCCACATACAGTTTTCAGACACAGGTACTCCACAGTATCTGGTTAATTCCCCAGACACCACACACAGGTTCAGGATACTGCTACCTACAGATTCTGTACTGAATTTCAAATTCCTATCTACTGATACCTATTAACACATCTACACAGCATACACAGTTTCCTCACAGTGGCACTCTATATGCAACACAGGGACACATGTTCATGAAAGTATCACTGCTCTCTCTTTCCCTTCTTCTCAGAATTCACACAGCCATACACACACTAAACCCTCACATATAATAACACCCTAAACTGACACTAATCATAGTATCAGTTAAGGAGAACTGATACACACAACACCTACACTACCACACACATAAACATATGCACAGACACACTTATCAAAATCCTCATCAAACCTGGGAATTATCTCTCCCTCACACCTATACACAGTCACATATAAACAATGTTGCCACAGTACACAAACTGAAACAAGACACACAGGCTTATACATTGACACAAGGACACACACATACATATTTGCTTTCTCATGCACAGCCCCCCCCCCATTGAATCCTCTATACTGATACTAACTGCCACATGAACACACACATGTATTTCTCCCCCAAGTCTCTGATCCCCTAATCCTACACACTAGACACACTAAACACAGAATGCACTTCACCAATACAGCACACACACATACTGAATATACCCACACTGATGTTCCCCTTCCTGCAATACTGAACTATCCTAATTACCTACACAGTATCATTGAACCTGGAACAATTAGCTACACATCTATCCATTGGCTCATTCACTCCCCTATACATTAATACACAACCACACAGTCCCTCTGTTGAACTAGGGGCAACTCTACACACAGGCATTACTGATAACACACAAACTCTCAGGCCACACTGACCCAAGACACAAATACACAGCAAAACACACAAACTGAATTTACCCCCAATGCACACACACATATACAACTCATATTGACTGATACATAACACAGCCACAACTCGAGCACCCTCAATTTGATATTACTATCTACTGCTCCTCCCCCATCCTTTGTGCACACAATACACATGGGGACAAGAGCACAGCAGGGATCAACCAACTTGCTATGATCCCTTGTCTACCCATTTGCACTGCACAGGCACTGTCACCCATAACAAACTGAAACTCACAACCCTTGTTTACTGATACACAGGAATACACCCTGGTTTCACAGTTTCCAAATCACAGTGCTCAGACACCCGTCTCCCAAAACCCGATTGCACAGTTCACTTCTCCATCGATGCACACAGCACACAACCCCGAACACTGCCCAGAATTCCCAATTCACATACCCGACTGCACCCTGTTCTAAATACCCACACAACCACAACCTAGATACATATATACAACACATCTAATCCATATACATATGCATAAATATATATAGACATCATACATCATTCATTAAATTAGATATTTTAGGGTAAAATAGATAGGTATTCACCCTGTGAAGCATTTAATCAAACACAAGATGTGCAAAACGAAAACCACACCAAGAATTCCTGAAAACCCAAAACAAAACCCTAAAACAATATCTAACCTACCCATAGGAGGGTGAAATCAGTCTACCTACCCAAAATCTAGGGTTAGGGTTCTTAATAATTGGGGAAAACCCCATGTGGGTCACCAAAACCTAATCCAAAGCCCTAGAATCGAATTACACACAGATTTGGGGGTTCCTAATGGCCATTATCATCTGTACACAGAATTTAAATGAGTAGAACTAGGGTTTTACCTGCAGGGAAGGTTTCTTCAATGAAGTTCTTCTTTTCCAAGGCTTCCTGACCCTCGTTCCTTGCTTTGGAGAAGGAGAAAATGGAACCCTAGGTTTAATCTCGAAAATGGGGTGGGGAATAGGTTTCTCTTGTGGAGGCTAGGGTTTCCTTTCTCTCTACGTGAAGAATAGCCTAGAAAGAGGCTTCCTTTTATATATATAGGCCCAGTTAGGGTTTCTAGTGTATGGCCTAGGTTTAACCCCTAGGTTAGGTCATGTAGAACCTAATTAGCTAAGGTTTAGGTCTGCTAGAGTTTAAGGTCCACCCTAAATTTTAAAATTCTAGGGTTTTGCTAGAATAGGATTTACACATTAGGGTTTGGTCATTAGGGTTTGCCCTAAAGCATTCTAGGGTTGACCTAAAATCAAATATCCCTAATAATAATATAATAGTTATAAAACTCAGCAAATAATTTAATACATAATTATTTAAATTATTAAATTACAGAAATGCCCTTATATGGAAAAGTGGTAGTGACAAGTCTACCCTCCTAAAAGAAATTTCGTCCTCGAAATTGGACTGAACTACAATCAAGAATGAAATCAGAAAAGGAATATTTACCTCAAGTCTGGAAGAGATACGGGTATTGCTCGCGCATTTCGTCCTCTCTCTCCCAGGTCGATTCCCCTGGAGAGTGATGTCTCCATGCTACGCGAACCAAAGGGATGGTTTGGTTCCGCAACACCTTCTCTCTGCGGTCCAAGATCTCTACGGGCTGCTCAGGGTAGCTGAGCGTCGGACCAACCTCAATCTCCGAGTGATCAAGTACGTGACTAGGGTCGGCCACGTACCGTCTCAGCTGCGACACATGGAACACATTATGCACTCCCTCCAATGCAGGCGGCAAGTCCAGTCTATACGCCACTGCGCCTACCCTCGCCAGAATATCGAAGGGTCCGATGTAGCGTGGGCTAAGCTTCCTGTCTCTGCCAAAACGAATCGTTCCACGCGTCGGAGAAATCCGTAGGAATACTAGATCGCCAACCTGAAACTCAAGGGGTCTACGGTGGCTGTCGGCCCAATGCCGCTGTCTGTCTTGCGCCACTCGCAGTCTGTCTCTGATGAGTTTTACCTTTTCTGCTGCATCCACGACCATTTCTGGTCCTAGCAAGGCTCTCTCTCCAATGTCGTCCCACGATAGTGGTGTACGACACCTCCGTCCATAAAGAGCCTCAAATGGTGACATCTCGATGCTGGCCTGGTAGCTGTTGTTGTAAGCAAACTCTACCAGGTGCAGATGATCCTCCCAAGAACCTCCGAGATCTAGAACACAAGTGCGTAGCATATCCTCGAGAGTCTGAATAGTCCTTTCAGACTGCCCGTCTGTCTGGGGGTGATATGCGATACTGAACTTGAGCTGAGTGCCCAAGCTAGCCTGCAGACTCCTCCAGAAGTGGGAAGTGAAACGACTATCCCGATCCGAGACGATGCTCACAGGAACTCCATAAAGCCTAACAATCTGTCGCACGTACATCTCTGCTAGCTTCTCTGTCGACGTGCCCACCTTGAAAGGTAAGAAGTGGGCTGATTTGGTCAACCTGTCCACGATGACCCAAATCGCGTCTTTCCCTCCTGGAGAACGTGGAAGCCCTGAAACGAAATCCATGGTCACGTGCTCCCACTTCCATTCTGGAATCGGTAAAGGTTGAAGCAAACCTCCTGGCCTCTGCCGGTCTGCCTTTACCTGCTGGCACACTAGACACCGGGATACGAAGCGTGCTACCTCGCGCTTCATTCCATACCACCATACGTGCTCCCTCAAGTCTCGATACATCTTGTTGGCACCGGGATGCATCGAGTACTGAGAGCGGTGTGCCTCCTGCAAAACCTTCTCGCGCAGCTCCCCGCTAGGCACACATATCCTCGTGCCGTGCCGTAGAGAACCGTCCTCTGCGATAGTGAAGTCGTCTGACAATCCCATCTGAACTTGGGCTCTGATACTACTCAGAGTCTCATCATCGTACTGCGTAGCTCTGATCCTGTCCATCAGTTCGGACTGTATCTGCAATCCCCACATCTGAATCTCAGCACCGGGAACTAACACCTCAATCTCCAAGCTCTCTAAATCAGCCAACAAATGCCTGTCTGTTGTCAAGTACATAGCCATCGGATACCTGCTCAAGGCATCGGCGACTACGTTAGCCTTCCCTGGATGGTACTGCAATAAGATGTCAAAGTCTTTCATCAACTCTAACCACCTCCTCTGCCTCATGTTCAGCTCCTTCTGTGTGAATACGTACTTCAAACTCTTGTGGTCTGTGAAGATCTCCACACGCTCTCCGTACAGGTAATGTTTCCACAATTTTAGAGCGAAGATAACTGCTGCCAACTCTAAATCGTGGGTGGGATAATTCTTTTCATGAGGGCGCAACTGCCTGGAAGCATAGGCAATTACCTTTCCGTGCTGTTGAAGAACACATCCCAGACCCTTCCCTAAAGCATCACTGTAGATGGTGAAACCACCTGTACCTGATGGCAGCGTCAAAATTGGAGCTGTCGTCAACCTCTTCTTCAGCTCATCAAATGCAGCCTGGCACTCCTCTATCCACACAAATTCCACATCCTTCCTAGTCAGTCTGGTCATCGGTGCTGCAATCTTGGAGAAGTCTTGTACAAACCTCCTGTAGTATCCTGCTAGCCCGAGAAAACTCCTGATCTCAGCTACCGAACTGGGGGTAGCCCATGACTCCACTGCCTCGATCTTCTTTGGGTTTACCGAGATTCCGTCACCCGATACCACATGCCCAAGAAATTCGACCTTGTCAAGGAAGAATTCACACTTAGAGAGTTTCCCGTATAGCTTCTCCCTCCTGAGAGTCTCTAAGACCAATCTCAGGTGCTCTTCGTGCTCCTCCGGTGTCTTAGAGTACACAAGAATATCGTCGATGAATACCACTACAAACTTATCAAGGTACTGGTGGAACACCTTGTTCATCAAGTTCATGAATACTGCCGGCGCATTGGTTAAACCAAATGGCATCACCATGAACTCAAACTGGCCGTATCTGGTCCGAAAAGCTGTCTTTGGCGTGTCTTCTTTCTTCACCTTCACCTGGTGATAGCCTGACCTCAAATCAATCTTCGAAAACACCCTCGCCCCGCTCAACTGGTCGAAAAGATCATCTATCCTCGACAGCGGGTACTTGTTCTTGATAGTGATATTGTTCAAAGCTCTATAATCAATGCACATACGCACCGTGCCGTCCTTCTTCGGTACGAACAATACCGAAGCTCCCCATGGTGATGAACTGGATTTGATGAAGCCTTTGTCCTGCAGCTCCTCAACTTGCTTCTTCAGTTCTGCCAGCTCGCTGTTGTTGACTCTATAGACATGTTGTGAAATGGGCTCCGCTCCTGGAACCAAGTCTATAGAGAATTCAACATCTCTGTCTGGCGGCAAGCCTGGCAACTCTTCTGGAAATACATCCAGGAACTCCGCTATCAGAGGATGTGGCAACTCCTCTTCTTCCGTCCTGGCTCCGCAAAATGTGCTCCCTCTCTGTTCCGCTGTTCCTCTGATGACCTCGAACTCCGGCTCTCCTGGTGGTCTAAACAATACTCTGCCTCTATAACAATCTATAGTAGCATGATGCCTACTCAACCAGTCTATTCCGAGTACAATATCGTACCCCGGAAGTGGCATGACAAGTAAGCTCACGCTCAACTCTCGGCCTCCCACTGTCACTCTCCGGTCCTTGCAGTGATCACGGACTAGGATAATACCTCCACCAGTCATGATCTTGCAAGTCCTAGCTAATGGTTCTGTGTCTAAATGATGACGAAGTGCATATGATACGGACACAAAGCTATGGGAAGCGCCAGAATCAAATAAGGTAAATACGGGAATACAATCGAGAAGAACCGAACCTGTGATCAAGTCTCCTGCTGGCTCGATCTCCTCGACTGCCATGGCGTACGCTCGCCCCTGGGGTGCACCTCTCTGCTGCTGATGCTGGGCAAACCTCTGATTTTGCGGTGGAAGTGGTCCCCTCTGCTGTTGGCCTCCTGGTGCTGCTGGTACCCTGCCTGGTCCTCTCTGGGCGGCTGCTCCACCCTGACCTGGACGAATGGTAGGGCAATCCTTCAGCTGATGTGTCGTCGATCCGCAGTACAAACATGAGCCTAACCTCTTCCTGCAGTTCTCTCTGGTATGTCCTGTCTTCCCGCAGTATGCACACTGAATGGCGGGCTGAGTCTGCCTCTGCTGCTGTTGCTGAACCTGCCCTCGGGCTGGTGCCTGGTGCTGCTGGTGCTGCTGCTGGAAGGGCCTCTGCTGCTGCTGAAAGTGTGGACGCTTGCCTGGTCCCGCACTACTGTTTGCTCCTCCGGAACCATCGCGTCCCCTCTTGGGCCTGAGGTCCAAGTCGTCCTCGGCTACCTGGGCATCCATTAATATGTTCTCGAAAGTAGCAGTGCGACGTCCCGACGTGCGAGACTTGATCTCCCTTGTCAGCCCCTTTCTGAACTTCCGGGCCCTGTCCCCCGGATCTCTAATCATTGACGGCGCGAAGCGGCTCAGACGGCTAAACTCCGCGGCATACTCATCGACGGACGAACCCCCTTGGACTAAGTCATGGAACTGACTCTCCAAGGCTCCTAGGGCAACGTCAGGAAAGAATTTCTCCTTGAAGAGCTCCCTGAATTCCTCCCAAGTGAGTCCCCTGCGCATGAGTCTCGGCTCCGTGCGAAACCACGTCAGGGCAATGTCAAACATCTGGCTGCCAGCGGCCTCGATCTTGAGCGCCTCTGGAAGCTGCGCCAAACGCAAGTTCCTCTCGATGTCCTCTAGCCAATCATCGGCGTAGAGTATCCCTTCTGTCCCCTTGAACTCCCGAGGCATCATCCTCTTGAAGTCCACAATGGTGCCCGGCCTCGGTTGTTGCTGACCAGGTTGTTGCTGCTGCTGAGCGACTCTCTCCACAGCCTGGAGAGCCACTTGGTGAGCATTCTCCATGTTCACCCTCATCATCTCTGTCTGGGCCTGATGTGCCTCAGCCTGCACTCTCTGGGCCTCTGCCGACGTCCTCTGGGCGTCGACCATGCCCTGAATCAAAGCGAACATCTGTGCCCCATCGACGGGCACACCTCCTGGATACTGAGCTGGTGGTGGTGGTGGTGGTAGCTCCGTCGTAGCTGCGGGGACCCTCTGAACAGGTGGTGGAGGACCCCCGAATGCTGCAGACACTCCCACTTGTCCTGGAGATGTAGGAGGTGCTGCTGATGTCTGTCCGGCAGCGCGAGAGGTGGCAGACCTCTCCGTATCTGCTGCTCCTAGTCTCTGGGATCTCCTTGGCGGTATCCTGAAGACAGATCGAAAGATTCAATTAAGGCAATAGATACGATATCATCAAGGAAGGACAGTAAAAATTTCTAAAGGAATTAATCATTAAGAATAGTATCATAAGAATCAGAATTCCCTAATTGTGATTGAGCATAATCCTTGGCCTAATTCCTATTACTACAATATCGCTCTAAGGTGAATCTAAGACTACTGGCTGGAGACTAGACCTGCATGGGCCACCACTAAAAACGTGTCACGACCCGCACCCGGAATTTGGGCATGAGTCGTGGGTACGTCCAGCCTACGCCGCAGCATCGGCGGTAGAACGCTGTCTAGGTCACAAATATAGTATATCCTGTCAATAGTCTCAACTCCGTACGGAGGACAATGATAAATAATCACAGTTCTATAATATACTCAATCACAACTATAAACATAATGGCACGATGGGAATTGAAAAGAGTTCTATTAAAACCAACCACAAGAAGTTCAACTCAAATCCCGGTCTAAAATGACCTCACAAAGTCGCAAATAAAATAAATACATCACAGTCTCAGTCTCATTCTAGAATAATAATGCAGAAAATAATCTAAGCATGGGCAGGCAAGTTCTCCTCTAGGATAGGCACCTCCTCTGGGATTTCTGGGGTGAAATCCTCCTCTATTCCTGGACCGTAATGAGTAGGGCAAAAGTCCTCCAGGTTCTCTGAAAATGTTGTTATCCAGTCAGGATTGGAGCGAAGCACAAGCACTAACAGCAGTTTCATTAAATTGACAAAATCTATAAACAGTGTAAGAGATACAAGATGGAAATAAAAGCTGAACATGTGAAGTACTGGAGAAATGAAATAGACAATAAAGCATCTAGCAATGAGCAATAAATAGTGAATGCTAGAACAGGTAAATCTGAATAAAGATAAAACATCTAGTTAAGTGTTTGAAATATTAGTTTATTATGTGATCGGCTTGGGACTAGATCAGGCTGGTTATATATGATTAGCTATGATTCTTGAAGGTCAGGCTAACCATATGGTTAGCTATGATGCATGATAATGGTCAGGCTAATCATATATAACAGCTATGAGGCATGATGATGGTCAGGCCGCACCCGACGTGAGATGTGGGGTGAGCTATGATGCATGGTAAGTGTGGATATGATCACATAATCTACTAATAGTCCCCCATCCCCCAGCTAGCACGATGGATTCCAATCACGACTCCTCATGATGGGGATCTAGGGTGCTAACCCGTGTATCCATAGTGTCGGAATCAAGTATGAAATACACTACAATTTATAGAAGTAATCAACAATGAAAACTGTCAGAGAATGTACTCGCCTGTGGTCCTGAGCAGAATGTGAGGATCGAGGTCCAAAATGGAATCACAATAACCTATTTATGGAAATTTAATGTTAATTAATGAATTAAAAGAATAACATGCTTAACAATTTAAAAACGAGGTTTCTAGGTCATGTCTAAGGTTTACTGGTCAATACTAGGTCCAACTAAGTCAACTCTAGGCTTTTTGGTCAAAACTAGTCAATACCTTGCTTCTAGGTTCATACTAGCTATTGTTAACTAATACTAGTTAATACACTATATTATATGTTCTATACTTACTAATATTGGATTATTTTTTTGTAATACTACTAATACTAGCTAAAATTCATTATACTAGGTATTATCATTATATATATAACTCATATAGTGGTATATTGGTATCTTGCTGACTAGTTACTATTTCTTATACTATATGCTATCAGTATGTAATTAACTTACATATATATATACTGAGTATATACCTTAGCTGACACCAAGGTTCAACCCAATATCCCAAACCACCTTACCTTACTGATACTCTAAACTCCACACTGATACATTGTTCTAACTGAGACACTATACTTCACCCTAAATTCACACACACTGCAAATCACTCACACACACTACAATCAGACACTAATACACTATGACACACTAATACACTGAAACTCACATTTTGTTCACTGATACACAGGTACTTACATAGCTATCTAATACACTGAAATCTCATCCACATACAGTTTTCAGACACAGGTACTCCACAGTATCTGGTTAATTCCCCAGACACCACACACAGGTTCAGGATACTGCTACCTACAGATTCTGCACTGAATTTCAAATTCCTATCTACTGATACCTATTAACACATCTACACAGCATACACAGTTTCCTCACAGTGGCACTCTATATGCAACACAGGGACACATGTTCATGAAAGTATCACTGCTCTCTCTTTCCCTTCTTCTCAGAATTCACACAGCCATACACACACTAAACCCTCACATATAATAACACCCTAAACTGACACTAATCATAGTATCAGTTAAGGAGAACTGATACACACAACACCTACACTACCACACACATAAACATATGCACAGACACACTTATCAAAATCCTCATCAAACCTGGGAATTATCTCTCCCTCACACCTATACACAGTCACATATAAACAATGTTGCCACAGTACACAAACTGAAACAAGACATACAGGCTTATACATTGACACAAGGACACACACATACATATTTGCTTTCTCATGCACAGCCCCCCCCATTGAATCCTCTATACTGATACTAACTGCCACATGAACACACACATGTATTTCTCCCCCAAGTCTCTGATCCCCTAATCCTACACACTAGACACACTAAACACAGAATGCACTTCACCAATACAGCACACACACATACTGAATATACCCACACTGATGTTCCCCTTCCTGCAATACTGAACTATCCTAATTACCTACACAGTATCATTGAACCTGGAACAATTAGCTACACATCTATCCATTGGCTCATTCACTCCCCTATACATTAATACACAACCACACAGTCCCTCTGTTGAACTAGGGGCAACTCTACACACAGGCATTACTGATAACACACAAACTCTCAGGCCACACTGACCCAAGACACAAATACACAGCAAAACACACAAACTGAATTTACCCCCAATGCACACACACATATACAACTCATATTGACTGATACATAACACAGCCACAACTCGAGCACCCTCAATTTGATATTACTATCTACTGCTCCTCCCCCATCCTTTGTGCACACAATACACATGGGGACAAGAGCACAGCAGGGATCAACCAACTTGCTATGATCCCTTGTCTACCCATTTGCACTATACAGGCACTGTCACCCATAACAAACTGAAACTCACAACCCTTGTTTACTGATACACAGGAATACACCCTGGTTTCACAGTTTCCAAATCACAGTGCTCAGACACCCGTCTCCCAAAACCCGATTGCACAGTTCACTTCTCCATCGATGCACACAGCACACAACCCCGAACACTGCCCAGAATTCCCAATTCACATACCCGACTGCACCCTGTTCTAAACACCCACACAACCACAACCTAGATACATATATACAACACATCTAATCCATATACATATGCATAAATATATATAGACATCATACATCATTCATTAAATTAGATATTTTAGGGTAAAATAGATAGGTATTCACCCTGTGAAGCATTTAATCAAACACAAGATGTGCAAAACGAAAACCACACCAAGAATTCCTGAAAACCCAAAACAAAACCCTAAAACAATATCTAACCTACCCATAGGAGGGTGAAATCAGTCTACCTACCCAAAATCTAGGGTTAGGGTTCTTAATAATTGGGGAAAACCCCATGTGGGTCACCAAAACCTAATCCAAATCCCTAGAATCGAATTACACACAGATTTGGGGGTTCCTAATGGCCATTATCATCTGTACACAGAATTTAAATGAGTAGAACTAGGGTTTTACCTGCAGGGAAGGTTTCTTCAATGAAGTTCTTCTTTTCCAAGGCTTCCTGACCCTCGTTCCTTGCTTTGGAGAAGGAGAAAATGGAACCCTAGGTTTAATCTCGAAAATGGGGTGGGGAATAGGTTTCTCTTGTGGAGGCTAGGGTTTCCTTTCTCTCTACGTGAAGAATAGCCTAGAAAGAGGCTTCCTTTTATATATATAGGCCCAGTTAGGGTTTCTAGTGTATGGCCTAGGTTTAACCCCTAGGTTAGGTCATGTAGAACCTAATTAGCTAAGGTTTAGGTCTGCTAGAGTTTAAGGTCCACCATAAATTTTAAAATTCTAGGGTTTTGCTAGAATAGGATTTACACATTAGGGTTTGGTCATTAGGGTTTGCCCTAAAGCATTCTAGGGTTGACCTAAAATCAAATATCCCTAATAATAATATAATAGTTATAAAACTCAGCAAATAATTTAATACATAATTATTTAAATTGTTAAATTACAGAAATGCCCTTATATGGAAAAGTGGTAGTGACACTGTGCATATACTGGTGTGCTAGCTGTTGTTGTAGTTGCTCGATCCTGCTACTGTTGTTGTATGCTTCATGCTGATTGCTGTGCAGCTCTGGTTGATGTGCTAGTTGCCACTGCTTTGTTTGCTGTGCTAGCAGGCTTGTTGTGCACTGCTGTAGTGAAATATAGGTTGCTGTACAGTTGGCTCATTGCTGCTGCACTGATGCTGAAGTTGTTTGCACACTGTTAGCTCGGCATTGCTGCTAGTTGTGGCTGCTATTGTATTTTTGTACAGTAGCCTTGTGGTATATGCTGCTGTGCATCTTGCTGTTGATGCATTGGCTACTGCAGTGCATTCAGTTGATGCCCAATCCCCTCTCACACACATCCACACACACACATCTATATACTTACACACACATATAAACATATTTATACATATATAGATATACACTCATATATATATATATATATATATATATATATATATATATATATATAAACATACTCTCACACACACACACACACACACACACACACACATATATATATAATACTATAGATACATATACACATATACACATATCACTACACATATAATAGAGATACATATACATATACACATAATTATTATAATATATCATTCTAATAGATAATACCAAGTCAACTTGAATCTAAAATACAATAAAACAAACACGTGGAATGCACTGAACTCGTATCACACTCATTCAATGATACACTTGCGATACGGCTCCACCACACAACCAAACGTATCCCGAAGGACACGAGCAAGTCTAAAATAATAATTATGAACAATACGAAGAACTAATTACTCAACTACGTGTCTATATCAAAATATGACATGCTCAAACCCCGTGTCGGAGAAAACCCCCCAAATTAATCCGTATCTCCAAATTATCGGGATACAGCCTGCACGTATCCAATTATGGATACGACACTAGTTACACATAATTAAACACATGTCAATTTGGTCTAAATGACCAATTGACAAGCACAAGATATGGCAATCTCGAAATTCTCCCAAAATTGACATAAAATACCACATAACTTTCTCCATATACCTCTTATGAACCTAATTCCAATTCCTATGGGTAGCCTTAGCATGTGGGGTGGTTCCTAATGATTAGATTACAGATTTAGAACCTAATAAGAGAGGGAAACCTGAATTGTACCTATTGGGAGATGGATTTCCAATAAAATTCCTAAATTGGGTAAAAATAGCCTCCAACTTGTAGATCCTTCCTTCTTTTTGTAGATTCTTGCTTCCTCCTTGTAGATCCTTATTCTATTAGCCTCCAATAAAGAATAGGGAAGGAATTGAGAAGAAATTTGAGTAGGAATTAGTGTGGGAATGAAGAATTTGGAAGAGAAAAAATTCTAGATCTAGATTTGGAATGACAAATAACAAGTGAGAGAGAGAGAGAGAGAGAAAGAGAGTCTCTCCTTCCTATGGTGGCCGGCCCCTTGCCCCTCCTCCAAGCTTCTATGAAAAGTCTAAAATACCCCTTGGGGCTTCTCATGAAGAAAATAATTAAGGAGGGAAGGTTTAGTCTAATTGGTTTCACTAATTAATTCATCCTCCTAATGAATGGGCTTACTATTGGGCTCAATCTAAACTATAATTTAATGTTGGTCCATGGATCTAAACTACACTAGTTAGGTCCACTACACAAGTCCAAAAATAAATCTAACATCTAACAATAAATAAATAATACAATAATTAATACTTACAATAAGCACAATATTTAATATTATAATCCTAAAATTATAATTATCCATGCCAAATTACCAAACTACCCTTAGTTGAAAAAGTTAGGGTGACAATCCTACCCACCTTAAAAAAATTTGTCCCCGAAATTAAGGAAGAAACTAACTACCAAAAGCAATCAATACAATGCAAGAAAGAATTATACCTCACGGCGCAAACATATATGGATATCGCTCGCGCATCTCGGCCTCTTGCTCCCAGGTACTCCCTCCTGGCGAGTGATGCCTCCACCCGACGCGTACCAAAGGAATTATCTGGTTCCTTAGCACCTTCTCTCTCCGATCCAGAATCTCAATTGGCTGCTCTGGATAGCTAAGAGTAGGGCCCACCTCTATCTCCGAGTGATCCAACACATGACTAGGATATTTCATGTACCGTCTCAGCTGCGACACGTAAAATATGTTATGCACTCCCTCCCATGCAGGTGGCAAGTCTAGTCGGTAAGCAACTGCACCGACCCTCTCAAGAATACTGAAAGGTCCGATGAATCGCAAACTAAGCTTTCTGCCTCCACCGAAACAAATTATGCCACATGTCGAAGAAATTCTCAAGAAAACCAGACCGCCAACCTAGCACAAAACACAGCCTTAGCACTCTAACAAAAACAAACAATCACAAGCAATGCAAGACAAAATCTATACCTCAAACTCCAATGGTCTCCGGTGGCTATTGGCCCAATGCCACTGTCTGTCCTGCGCCACCCAAAGTCTATTCCTGATGAGCTTAACCTTCTCAGCTGCATCCACTACCATCTCTGGTCCCAATAAATCTCTTTCACCAACATCATCCCATGATAACAGAGTGCGTCATATCCGTCTATACAATGCCTCAAATGGTGACATCTCGATAGGCTTGGTAGCTGTTGTTGTAAGAAAACTCTACCAAGTGAAGATGATCCTCCCAAGAACCCCCAAAATCCAAAACATAGGTGCGTAGCATATCCTCGAGAGTCTGGATAGTCCTCTCCGATTGTCCATCGGTCTGAGGGTAATATGCGGTACTGAACTTGAGCTGAGTGCCAAAGCTAGCCTGCAAACTCCACTAGAAGTGGAACATAAAGCGAATATCATGATCCGAGACTATGCTCATAGGAACTCCATACAATCTGACTATCTGACGCACATATATTTCTACGAGCTTCTCCGTAAATGTACCCACTTTGAATGGCAGAAAGTGGGCTGATTTGGTCAACCTGTCTACGATGACCAAAATCTCATCTTTACCTCCTGGAGAACGCGGAAGTCCTGAAACAAAATCCATCATCACATGCTCCCACTTCCACTCTGGAATAGGTAAAGGCTGAAGCAATCCATCTGGCCTCTGTCTCTCCGCCTATACCTGCTGGCAAACCAAACATCTAGATACGAAGCTAGCTACCTCCCGCTTCATTCCATACCACCAAACATGCTCTCTCATGTCCCTATACATCTTGTTGGCACCTGGATGCATAGAGTACTAAGATTGATGCACCTCCTAAAGAATTTTCTCGTGCAATGCTCTAATCGACACACAATCTGGTACCGTGTCGCAATGATCCATCATCTGCAATGTTGAAGTCCTTTGCCAACCCTATCTGGACCTGTGCTCTAATACTCCTCAGAGACTCATCCTCGAACTGTGCGACTCTGATCCAGTCCATAAAATCTGACTGTACCTGGAGTCCCCACATCTGTGCTACAACTCCAGGAACTAATATCTCAATTGCCAAGCTATCAAGATCGGCCAATAAATGTTTGTCCCTCATCAAATACATAGCCATTGGATACCTGCTCAAGGCATTCGCGACTACGTTGGCCTTCCCTTGATGGTACTACAAAGAAATGTCGAAAGTCCTTCATCAACTCCAACCATCGTCGCTGCCTCATGTTGAGCTCTTTTTGTATAAACACATACTTCAAGTTCTTGTGGTCTGTAAAGATCACTACCCGCTCTCCATACAAGTAGTGCTTCCACAATTTAAGAGCAAAAATAAATGTTGTCAACTCCAAGTCATGGGTAGGGTAATTCTTCTCATGCAGGCGTAATTGCCTGGAAGCATAGGTAATCACCTTTTTGTTCTGCTGTAACACACAACCTAAACCCTTATCCGATGCATCACTGTATATAAAAAATCCTCCTATCCCTGATGGCAATGTCAATAATGGAGCTGTAGTCAACCTCTTCTTTAGCTCCTCAAAAACAGACTAATAATCCTCAGCCCAGACGAACTCTACGTCCTTACTGGTTAGTCTAGTCATCAGCTCCGTAATCCTGGAAAAGTTCTGAACAAATCTTCGATAATAGCCTGCCAGTCCAAGGAAACTCCTGATCTCTGCCACAGAACTTGGGGTAAATCATGACTCAACTGCTGAAATCTTCTTCGGGTCTACTGAGATCCCGTCTCCTGTAATCACAGGCCCGAGAAATTCAACCTTATCAAGGAAGAACTCACACTTTGAAAGCTTGCTATATAGCTTCTCCTTCCCGAGGGTCTCCAGAACTATCCTTAGGTGCTTCTCATGCTCCTCCAGGGTCTTCAAATAAATTAGTATATCATCAATGAATACTACCACAAACTGATCCAAGTACTGATAAAATACCTTATTCATCAGGTTCATGAATACCGTCGGGGCATTGGTCAACCCAAACGGCATCACCAAGAACTCAAACTGCCTATACCGGGTCTTCAAAGCTGTCTTCGGAATATCTTCCTTCTTCACTTTTACCTGGTGGTACCCCGACCTCAAGTCTATCTTTGAGAATACCTTCGCTCTGCTCAACTGATCAAGTAAATCATCAATCTGCAACAGTTCTTGATAGTGAGGTTGTTGAGTACCCTGTAGTTGATACACATACGTACCGACCCATCCTTCTTCAGTACAAATAATACTAGAGCACCCCATGGTAATGAACTGGAGAGGATGAAGCCCTTGTCCTGCAACTCATCCACCTGCTTCTTCAACTTCGCTAGTTCGCTGTTGTTCACTCTATAGATGTATTATGATATTGTCTCTGCGCCTAGCACCAAATCTATAGAGAACTCCATATCTCTGTCCGGTGGCAATCCTGAAAACTCCTCAGGAAAGACGTCTATATACTCTGCAATCAATGGATGTGGCGGCTCCTTCTCTTTTACCAAAGCTTTATAGAAGTCTCATTCGCTCTGTTCTGCTGTTCCTCTGACGAACTCAAATTCTGGCTCTCCTGGCGTCTGAAATAATAGTCTGCCTCCTCGATAATTGATACTAGCATGATGCCTTCTCAACCAATCCATCTCGAGTACTATATTGTAGCTCGGAAATAGCATTACAAGTAGACATACGCTCAACTCTTGGCCTCCCAAAGAAACTCTCCGGTCCTTACAAATATCACTGACCAGGATAATTCTACCCCCGGTCGTGATCTTGCAAGTCCTCGCCAACGGTTCAGACTCAAGATGATGTTTCAGAGCAAAAGATATAGATACAAAACTATGTGACCGAAATCAAATAAAGCATGAGCCAGAAAAGAATTAAAATAGACTGAACCTGAGATAACATCACCGACTGGCTCCTCCTTCTCAACGGTCAAGGCGAAAGCCTGCCCCTGTCGCTGGGCACCTCTTTGCTGCTACTGGTGCTGAGCAAACTGCTGCTGTTGTGGTGGTAGAGGAGGTCTTTTCTGATGTCCCGCTGGTGGTCTCGCGGGTGCTCTCTGTGCCTGAGCTCTGCCCTGACCTGGATGAGCTGGAACTTTAGGATAAGCTCTCAACTGATGGTCTCCTAATCCGCAGAATAAGCACTGGCCCAATATTATCCTGAGCGAGTCTGTAAAGATCACTACCCGCTCTCCATACAAGTAGTGCTTCCATAATTTAAGAGCAAAAATAAATGCTGTCAACTCCAAGTCATGGGTAGGGTAATTCTTCTCATGCAGGCGTAATTGCCTGGAAGCATAGGTAATCACATGTTTGTTCTGCTGTAACACACAACCTAAACCCTTATTCGATGCATCACTGTATATAAAAAATTATCCTATCCCTGATGGCAATGTCAATATTGGAGCTGTAGTCAACCTCTTCTTTAGCTTCTCAAAAGCAGACTAACAATCCTCAGCTCAGATGAACAAATCTTCGATAATAGCCTGCCAGTCCAAGGAAACTCCTGATCTCTGCCACAGAACTCGGGGTAGATCATGACTCAACTGCTGAAATCTTCTTCGGGTCTACTGAGATCTCGTCTCCTATAATCACATGCCCAAGAAATTCAACCTTATCAAGGAAGAACTCACACTTCGAAAGCTTGCCATATATCTTCTCCTTCCCGATAGTCTCCAAAACTATCCTTAGGTGCTTCTCATGCTCCTCCGGGGTCTTCGAATAAATTAGTATATCATCAATGAATACTACCACAAACTGATCCAAGTACTGATAAAATACCTTATTCATCAGGTTCATGAATACCGCCGGGGCATTGGTCAACCCAAAAGGCATCACCAAGAACTCAAACTGCCTATACCGGGTCCTCAAAGCTATCTTCAGAATATCTTCCTTCTTCACTTTTACCTGGTGGTACCCTGACCTCAAGTCTATCTTTGAGAATACCTTCGCTCTGCTCAACTAATCAAGTAAATCATCAATCTGCAACAGTTCTTGATAGTGAGGTTGTTGAGTACCCTGTAGTCGATACACATACGTACCGACCCATCCTTCTTCAAAATAATACCGGAGCACCCCATGGTAATGAACTGGAGAGGATGAAGCCCTTGTCCTGCAACTCATCCACCTGCTTCTTTAACTTCGCTAGTTCGCTGTTGTTCACTCTATAGACGTATTGTGATATTGTCTCTGCGCCTAGCACCAAATCTATAGAGAACTCCATATCTCTGTCCGGTGGCAATCCTGAAAACTCCTCCAGAAAGACGTCCATATACTCTGCAATCAATGGATGTGGCGGCTCCTTCTCTTCTACCAAAGCTCCACAGAAGTCTTATTCGCTCTGCTCTGTTGTTCCTCTGACGAACTCAAACTCTGGCTCTCCTGGCGTTTAAAATAAAACTCTGCCTCCTCGACAATCGATACTAGCATGATGCCTTCTCAACCAATCCATCCCGAGTACTATATCGTAGCTCGGAAGTGGCATTACAAGTAGACATATGCTCAACTCTTGGCCTCCCAAAGAAACTCTTCGGTCCTTACAAATATCACTGACCAGGATAATGCTATCCCCGGTCGTGATCTTGTAAGTCCTCACCAACGGTTCAAACTCAAGATGATGTTTCAGAGCAAAAGATATAGATACAAAATTATGTGACCGGAATCAAATAAAGTATGAGCCAGAAAAGAATCAAAATAGACTGAACCTAAGATAACATCACCGACTGACTCCTCCTCCTCAACGGTCAAGGCAAAAGCCTGCCCCTGTCGCTGGGCACCTCTTTGCTGCTACTGGTGCTGAGCGAACTGCTGCTATTGTGGTGGTAGAGGAGGTCTTTTCTGCTGTCCCGCTGGTGGTCTCGCGGGTGCTCTCTGTGCCTGAGCTCTGCCCTGACCTGGATGATCTGGAACTTTAGGATAAGCTCTCAACTGATGGTCTCATAATCCGTAAAATAAGCACTGGCCTAATATTATCCTGCATGCCTCCCATTCATATTATTGCTTCTTACAGAAAGTGCAAGGAATAGCTGGGCTCTAAATCTAGTGCATCTGATGTGTCGGCGCTCTCGCTGGTCCATGATACTGCTACCTCGGATGTTAAAAATACCTCTGGTGCTGCTACTGGAAATGAGGCTGCTTCATTTAATCCGTGTTGGTACTGGATCCTTCTATGTCCCTCGGCCTCTTAGAGCTAAGCTCAAGATCATTCTCTGCCCACTGTGCCTATCTCATAATCTTCTCGAAAGTAGCGATGGGATCTTCATTCGTATGTGACTTGACTTTCTTATTTAGGTCCTTCCTGAACTTTCTGCCTCTTCCTCTAGGGTTCTGTCCCTCCACAAAATGGCCTAATCTATAATACTCCGTTGCATACTCATCCACCGTCATACCTCCCTGAAAAAGATACTGGAACTGGCTCTCTAGAGATGTTAGAGCCACATCTGGAAAGAACTTTTCCTTGAAGAGATCTTTGAAAGCTTTCCAAATAAGTCCTTGTACTGAGATCCTGGGGTTCGTTCTGAACCAAGTCAACGCAATATCGAACATCATATGCCCCCCACGGCCTCTATCTGTAACCTCTCCAAAATTTGCCCCAGTCGCAAGTTCCACTCAATGTCTTCTATCCAATTATCAACATAAAGGATCCCTTCTGTGCCTTTAAAGTCCTTCGGCCCCATTCTTTTGAAGTCTATGATAATCCCGGCCTCCGCTGATGTGGGGTAAACGAAGGTGGTGCCGTCTGTGGCTAGACTAAGGCGGCTCTCTCAACTGCTGTGAGCGCAATCTGGTGAGCATTCTCAACGCTCTGTCACATGACCTCTGACTGACGCTGCTGCGCCTCCATCATCTGCTGAAAGAATATGAATATTTGCATCTGATCGACTGTAGATGGTGGGGGTGGAAGATCCCCTGAAGCTGTCGGCGCTGTCCTCTATACTGGAGGTGGAGCACTTCCAAAAGCTGCTACAAAAATGCCCACCTGGATTGATGAAGCAGACCTCCGGAATATAGGTGCTAGAACAACGTCTGATGGTGCTGCCCTCATAGGTTATGAAGTGACTGACCATACTGACATGGCACCTGGGCGCTGGGAACGCGTCTTCGGCAGCATCTTGAAGATAGATCGAACAAAGAAATCATTATTGAGTACGATACAATATCATTAAGGAAGGACATAATTTATTCAAAGTAAAGGAAATATTCTAATAGATAAGGATAGCAAAACTGATACTTGAAAGTATTTTCTAGTTGTAATTGAGTATACTCTCAGCCTAAATCCTATTTCCTAAAGCAGGCTCGTAGCTGTACTCTAGGTGAGCACTACTACGATATCGATCTAATTGCGACTCTAGACCTGCATGGGCCACCACTAAAAACGCGTAACGACCAGCACCCGGATATTCGGGTATGAGTACATCGGTACGCCCAGCCTACGCCGCAACATCGATGATAAAATGCTCTCTGGGTCAATTCTAACTAACTAAACATCTCAACGATATAAATATGGTACTTGTCAATCATCTCAACTCCAAACGGAGGAACAATATAGCATCTCATAATGTAACTATATACCCAATCATAATGCAAACTAAGAAAGATAAAGCACGAATGGAATAGGGAAGAAAAGAATCAAGGTACAATCGACAAGTCTGAAATAATATACATGCCATGAATCTCAACAACAGTCTAATACAAGTCCACCAAAATAAACTAAACCTCCCCAGGCTCTCGAACTAAGTCCTCCTGATCTATAGGAGTATCCTCTAATGGTATGCCCTCCCACGGTCCGTAGAATATAGGACACTGATCTTTGAGCCAATTATCTGAAAAATATATCCAGTCAGAATTAGAGCAAAGTACATACCTCTGAAAGCAGTTTCAAATACATAATCGAGCATATAAAACAGATAATATAAAAGAATACAAGATATCTAAACAACAGAATGAAATAAACTAGAGTGAACAGGTAATATACTGGAATGAAGAATAAGCCATATGAATATCTGCAATATAAAGGAATAACTGAAATCTAACTAATGTGCCTCATAATACAAGTTCATTATGTGATCGGTTTAGGTTGAACACGAATACAATAAGGTAACTCGATTACAAGTGTGGTATATAATCAATATGTACATGAATACACTGGGGCTTTGATCACATAATCAACTCCTACTCCCCCATCCCCAACTAATACCAATGGATCCAATCATGACACGTTACGAACATGAATATGGGCGCACTGAACACGAGAAGTGTGTGTACACGAATAAGTACAATACGAGCAGTGTATGAATACGAAATATAAATAATCAATACCCAATACATACGATAAAATACATATGAAGGAGTACCCGCTGAATACGGTAGGGGATAATATCTCTTGACATGATCCATGTAGTACCAGTCTGTGAAACTACTGTGTCGGAATCAAGTATACAGTTCTATAACATGAGATACATACACTATTGTGAAATAAAAACCAACAGAGAAATATACTCTCCTGAGGTCCTGAGCAAGGTGTGTCTCTCGATGCCCAAGCTGGTGTCACATAGACCTATATATGGTATATTGCATCAATACAAGGTTTGGAATAAAAATAAGTTAAACTAGTTCAATTCTAGGTCATAAAGCCATTTCTAAGTCAAAATAGTCAAACTAGGTTAACTCTAGGTCAAACTAATCAAACTTGGTCAAACTAGCTATTTCTAGGTTATACGAGTCCAACTCTAGGATTTTAGGTCCATACACTATGTAACTAGGCCACACTAGCTAAGCTAAGATAATAGGATACCAACAAAGCACTGTATCATAGGATACACAAGTTTTTAAATATAAAAATATTAATACATATATATACAAGACAATACATATAGTACTCTTAGCTAACTAATGCAAAGTGGGTACCTTGGATTTGAACCAATGCGTATCTCACCACCTACACACCCATCTTGATACTCAAACCCAATACCTTGAGTATCCAACAATACCTTGAGTATCCACCAATACCTTAACATTACCTTGGTATCACAAGGTAATTCAAATTCTAGTAGACAATTAACTACCCAATATACTAAACTATAACTAACATACCAATACTTATATACGATACTACTATACTAACTTATACTAGCTTACCAATACATATATACATATATACATATAGCTACTAGTAAACAAGTATATACATCTAACTACTAGACTAATAATATATATGTAACTATCTAGATAGCAATATGACTAACTAGTTAAATATAAACATATATACTAACTAGATTAATATGCAATTAACTAATTAGACTAACTTAACAATAACTAACCAACCCTCTACCTAACTAGTTGTCCCTGTCTTGCTGTTATTGCTGGCCTGAGGTTGATTGCTGCAGGCTTCCTGTGCATATGCTGGTGTGCTAGCTGCTACTGCCTCTTGCTGATGTACACTAGCTGCTGATGTTGTAGCTGCAGTTACTCGATCCTACTACTGTTGCTGTATGCTTCATGCTGGTTGTTGTATGCTTCATGTTGATTGCTGTGCATCTCTGCTTGCTGTGCTAGTGGCCACTACTTTGCTTGTTGTGCTAGCAGGCTTGCTGTGCACTGCTACAGTGAGGTGAAGGTTGTTGCACAGTTGGCTCATTGCTGCTGCACTGATGCTGAAGTTGTTTGCACACTGTTAGCTCTGTATTGCTGCTAGTTGTGGCTGCTCTTGTATTGCTATACATTGGGCTTGTGGTATATGCTGTTGTGTATCTTGCTATTGATGCATTGGCTACTGCAGTGCATTAAGTTGATGCCCGATCCCCTCTCACACACATCCACACACACACACACACACACACACACACACACCTATATACTTACACACACATATAAACATATATACATATCTATATATATAGATATACACTCATATGAATATAATCATACATATATATATATATATATATATATATATATATACAAACATACTCACATACACATACACACACACACACACACACACACACACACACACATATATATATATATATATATATATATATATATATATATATATATATATATATACACACATATACACATATCACTACACATATACACATAGCTATATATACATATCTATATAATATAATAGAGATACATATACATATACACAAAATTATTATAATATATTATTCTAATAGATAATACCAAGTCAACTTGAATCTAAAATACAATAAAACAAACACGTGGAGTGCACCGCACCCATATCACACTTATTCTATGATACGCTTACGATACAGCTCCACCACACAACCAAACGTATCCCGAAGGACATGCGAAAGTCTAAAATAATAATTATAAATAATACGAAGAACTAATTACTCAACTATGTGTCCGTGTCAAAATGTGACATGCTCAAACTTCCGTGTCAGAGAAAAAAAATCCTAAATTAACCCGTATCGCCAAATTTTCGGGATACGGCCTACACATATCCAATTTTGGATACGACACTAGTCATACACAATCAAACATATGTTAATTTGGTATAATTGACCAATTGACAAACATAAGATGTGCTAATCTCAAAATTTCTCCAAAATTGACACAAAATACCATATAACTTTCTTCATAGGCCTCCTATGAACCAATTCCAATTCCTATGAGTAGCCTTAGCATGTGGGATAATTCCTAATAATTAAATTACAGATTTAGAACATAATAAGAGAGAAAAAATTAAATTATACCTATTGGGAGATGGATTCCCAATAAAATTTCAAAATTGGATGAAAGTAGCCTCCAACTTGTAGATCCTTGCTCCTCCTTGTAGATCATTGCTTCTTCCTTGTAGATCCTTTATCTATTAGCCTCCAATGAAAAATAGGGAAGAAATTAGAAAGAAATTTGAGTAAATATTGGTGTGGGAATGAAGAATTTAGAAAATAAAAAATTCTAGATCTAGATTTGGAATGACAAATGAGAAGAGAGAGAGTCTCTCTCCTCCCTATGGTGGACGGTCCCTTGCCCCTCCTCTAAGCTTCTATGGAAAGTCTAAAATATCCCTTGGGGCTTCTCATGAAGAAATTAATTAAGAAGGGAAGGTTCTAGTCTAATTGGTTTCACTAATTAATTTATCCTCCTAATGAATGAGCTTACTATTGGGCTCAATCTAAACTAGAATTTAATATTGGTCCATGGATCTAACTAAACTAATTAGATCTACTACACAAGTCCAAAAATAAATCTAACATCTAACAATAAATAAATAATATAATAATTAATTTTTATAACATGCACAATATTTAATATTATAATCTTAAAAATACAATTATCCATGCCAAATTACCAAACTATCCTTAATTGAAAAAGTGAGGGTGACAGATCATTTCCAAATTCATAAGGATGACTGTTCTTTCCTAGTCGAGCCAGTTTATCCTTTCTTAGTTGAGCCAGTTTATCTTAGTAAAGCACGTAGGACTGGGCCTACTCTTACTCCAGCTCCTCCTCCTGCTAAAAGTGACTCATCTAGTCATCCTGATGCACCTTCTACTCTTGCTCCTACTACACCAGATGCTCCTCCTGCCACACTAGACTCCATCTAGGCTATGCTTCAAGGTTGTTTCAGACTGGAAGACGATTGATTTCGTGCTCTAGACTATCGCACCACTCTCCAGGCCCAGGCTATATCAAACACTTTGGCGAATATCCAATTTGGTTTATCTCAGTATCCAGCCAGACCATTTCCAATAGCCCGTGATCCTACTCGATCTGGTTATTGAGGGACCGTTATGGCTACTCTAGAGTGAGGATGAATAGAGTGCAACATAAATAATTATCCAATAAAATAATTAAGGCTAAGTTACCAACTGAGATATGCAAAAATATATCAGGTATATTTGGAAGTAGATAAAGTTTAGAGAGCAAACGCAAACACCAATATTTTTTTACTGGTTTTCTTCGTGGAAGACAAGTCCAGTCCTGAGAACCCTTGCTCGGAGTTAAATCCACTATTTTCACAAATAGCGAATACACCACATGCTTTGATTCGAAGGGCACGCCGACTTCTTACAACACGAACTTTGATCCGAATGACTCGCCGACTTCTTTCAACCATAAGCTTTGATCCAAAGAGCGAGCCAACTTCGAACAAAATGGAACTCAAGCTTTATAACTTGAACTGACTTCTAACCGAGATCACACTTAGCACTAAAAGGCTGAGAGTTGATCTTGGGAATAGAAATATTTAAAGCTTAGAATAGAATATGTTTGAAATAAGAGATAAATGAGTAAAAAACTATGGAGGGTTCAATACCTATTTATAGGTTTTTTGGGCACAGAACTCGGGCTCAGTTCAGTCTCCATAATATTCATATTTTTTGAATGTTGTACCCTATTCTGTTGGAGAGAGGAGTCAATTCAGGAACGCAGAATAATTGGTCTCAGGGGACCGAGTTCGGCCCCAGTTCGGTCAGAACTCGGCCCTAGTTTGGTCTCCTTTAGGCCAGAATAGAACCATGGGTTTAGGTCTAGTTTGAGTGATGGACTAAGATGTTTGTATTGATTGGTTTGAGCTTCCTAGTGCCAATCCGACCTGATGTACATTTGTTCCTATAAAATAAATAAAAAATACATACCATATGATAAAACCAAGAGCACTTGATGACGCTAATCTTCTGATATTTAAGCAGCCTTGAGGACGTCTTTTTCTTTGACGCCAGTTGTCCAAAGATAAACAAATACAAAAATCTGAATAACTTTCATGGGCTTCGCCCCTAAAACTCCATGAGGGGTACTGCCCCCCTCAACCCCATCAGCTGACTGGGAAGTGTGAGACTCTGGAGATGTCGTAGGCAGTTCATAGAAATCATCTGGTATAATGTCATCTTTGGTTCATCATTATTTCTTCACTACATATGTCCATATATGATCTTGCTTACTACTTGTCTGCAAATACATATTAGACGAACAAAGCAATATACAGAGTAGCAAATATTATAACATTAATGCATATTTGGACAATATTGAGTTTAAGTAGAAGTTACTATAGTGATTGCACGATTATCATAATGCTAAACTTTAATCGATTAGCTATATTCAAAAAATTCAACTTAAACATTAGGCTAATATTTATCGCATTGACTACCCATTCGTTCAGTGATACTTTGAACCAGCTGCAGCCTACTATGATCCCAACCGTTCAGCAGATACCGGTGTTGATCAGTAATTGTTGCAAAGATTCTGATGCTAGGATATTAGCGAGATTGATCTTAATGATGTTATATTTTAGTTTTAGTTTGGTCTAGTTTATGTTCTAGTTGAATTGACTATGGTGTTATAGTTTTAGTTTGGCTATCTCATGAACTAATTTAGTAGTGACAAGACTATGGTTTGGTTATCTAGTTGTGATTTTGATTCTACTTAATGCAATGATATCTACTTCTTATTTAATTCTTTTGGATCATTATACTTCATATTTTTGTGTTTCTACTTCACTTTTGTGTTTCAATGTCTATATGCTTGACCTTTTACGGGAGAGTAATCCATTTAGATGAAATGATAATAGAGTAGACACACACTGATACTTTAAGTACCAAGTACTACAAGACGGCGATAGATGATACTTTAAATTTCTCAAAAGTTTTTGCCCTACAATTGCGGGGGAGCTATTACTATTATTTGAAGTTCTCTACCAATTTCATATTGCTATATCAGTCGCGGTATGTCAATTGTCAAAATATGGAAGATTGTTAACCCATCTAGTCATGGTCAACTTGATTTAGATAATTAAATAAATTATGGATCTAGACAATGAGATATGATTCAACTGAAGACTGATTATACGTCTCTGCGACAACGTCAAGCTGTCAAGCTGCTACTTTACTGAAGATTACTATCACCGCATCTGGTTATATTTTACATTTTTTTTTTTGTATTTTATACTTTATTTTGAGTCTAGGACTTATATAAATTGGATCATATTTTGGTAACTAGATGCACCATAATCCAATGTTTAAAGTCCACTCAAAATGAGCCAACCTAAACCCAGACTTAACCAGCATTCGAATCCAACCAAAAACCTAGCCCAAACTAAGTCAAAACAGGCTTGAAACCAACCAGAGATATTCTGAAAACTGACTACCCGAACTCGGATCGAGTTCACCCAAACTCTGGCCGAACTCAATTAGGATAAAATTGAAACCCTAGTTAGACTCCTCTTTTAAATGACCAGGCTTATAACGTTCGAATTTATGAATGTTTGAGGACCGAACTCAACTCAAACTCGGTCTCAGAAAATCCTAAAAATAGAAGAGAATTTTATACCATTATCATCAAGCAATTCTCATCTTCTCTTCTATATTCTAAGATATACCCAGAGCCTAAACTTTTCTATTCCCAAGACAACTCCTCAGCTTTCTAGTGCTAAGTGTGATCTGGATTAAAAGTATGTCTTGAGTTGTAACAAGCTTAGAAATTCAAGTCAGCTTTCGTAAAGTCTCAAGTCGGCGTGCTTTTTGGATCAAATGAGTAGGAGGCATATTTTTTACAATATTTGGAGCCAGACATACTTTGCCCCATATATTTATGCCATTTATGGCGTATAATTCTGTCTGTGGAGAAGATTTGGCATACAAAAGTATTCCACAGAGTTCTTTATCAAAAGACATGCCTGACATGGTGGTCAAGGAGATCAGAATCATTAATGCGGAGGATTGGTTGGCATAGTGACCCAGGTTATCGTTTTGTTACCATTGTATTCTGCCAACAAAAGTACGCTAGTGAGCTACTTTTCTATCAAACTACACCAACGTTACTATTTCATCAAAGCATGCCAGTGTTGCTACTACTCCAAAATGTGCCAATGTTGTTACTTTGGCTAAAATACGCCAATAATGCTATCCTCATCAACATATGCCAACAATGCCATCCTCATTAACATATGACAATAATGTTACTTCCTTAAAAGTACACCTATACCTCTTCCATCATAGTGCGCACTTCCTTAATAACCGATAGTAAGCGGTTATGATACCCAAAAGATTGCATGTGTTTGAGACCGTAATTCATAGAGAACGTGCATAAGCAGTTGCTACCATGACATGAGATTTTCTCATACAGGGAGCCACGTGTCAAGCTGGTAGTGAATTATGCGCCTACTAAGCAGAACATGGGTAGTGGCTGTTCATTGTGCGTGCACAAAGTAGCAAACACAGTATAAATTTCTTAAAAGTGCATGCGCATTCATATAACCGTTTTGCATGCTATAAATATGAGATCAGTGTTGTCTCATAGAAAACACACATAGACAGAAAGGGTAGAGAGAAGTTTTTGCCAGTATTGCTAAGAGTTTTCTTGTTGCCGTGTTCTCTAAGTGTTCAAGTGTTTGCATTTGTTCCCCTTCGGGTTGAGTAGTCCAAGGAGTAAAGTGATCGACCACAGATCAGATCTCTACAGCTACTACTTCCTAAGAATTCTTTAGATTCTTGTATAGGATTTATTATACTCTTTTCTTTCAAGTTTGTAATACAAAGTTCGTATAACTTTTTTTTTATGGTAAACAAAATGGAGACTCTGCTGGGGACGACCTTATCCTTTAACGAGAAGGTGGTGGCTCTACTCGACACTACATTGTTTGGCATGACGTAAAAATATTGGTCGTCCAGTTCGACAAACAAGCTTATGAAGAAATACACTATGGGGATTGTTCTAGCCCCTTACCCGCAACCAAGCCGATAAAGACTCGCTAGACTTGGCTGTCCAAGCCTCGCTCCTCCTATCCTGATGTTGTTGCCAACAAAGGAAAAGTGGTGCTGACCGCGTCCAACGAGTAGTTACTCGTTATTTATTCTATTCTTTCATCCCCAGTCTGTGACTTGGTGGACATTTGCCTTAGCCACGCTAATGTGCCAACTAAGGGGAACAAACTACGACGCACTCAGAACAACAAGCGAAGGGCGAGCAAATCTTTTCTAGGCAGAGGAATTCACTACGATGCCAAGTGGGTTGCTAATCCCCAAGCTTCCGAGCCCTTGCATATTCAGTGCAACGTGAAAGGAAATTCCAGCATTGACGCTGTTGTCCAAACTCTCTCTCGGAGAAAGAAAAGTGCGTGCGCACTTTCCTCTACTCGAAATACAGATGGAATGAATCCTTTCAGCATCCATTTGACCTGAAGTTGGAGAACTCCCCAATTCCATGCCAAGAATTCTACGCATGCGCGAAAATAATCTGCAGTAAAGACTCTTCTCTCAAGTATTAAAATTATGTGCACGACAGAAGGAAAATTGTGCACATCCCATTGAGAAGTTCCTGAACATGCGCCTAAATGTGCACACAAAGCTCCAGACTTACGCACAAAATTGTGCGCACATAGGCTTAATACGCCAACTTATTTTGCTTTTCCTTCTTCTGACTTACGTCATGTACTTAAACAAAAGCATAAAGAAAGAGAGAATTTTGTCCCTGAAATGGTGATTCCAAATGAGCATCATTATCACTTTTATAACATTGTAATCAATTGTTATTATACAAAAGTAGTTGAATTATCTACTAAATGGTCTGTGTTTGACTGGTTGCATAACACTTTGTCTATTAGACAACAATATGGAAGACAGGGTGAACAACAAGATAATGATGAAGAACCACTCCTGGCTCCAGTCTATATGGCCTCAAGACTTCCCAACAGTGGGAGACGCTCAAAACGAATCACCTCAAGAATACCTAGCCAAATAAGATTCGACCAACATGTCGAGTCTTTTGAAAAAGTATGCCGGAACACTCGTTCCCGAAGACGAGGACTTTCTCAGATAAGGAGTAGCCACTCTTCAGAATCTGAGGCTGACCTTCCTGGGCGTAGAAATCCTCCTAGATCCGAGAAAGACAATATGGACTCTAGCTACACAATCTACTCCACTACCCCTTATGTCGATCACAAAGAGGTCAATATTTATGCTATTAGGATGCTACTATATCTGGAAACACCAAACAACGCCTCAATTCACTTGAGGCCAAATTCAAAGATACGCACGCCATGATGCAGAATATGCATCAAATAATGATGGCTCAATACGCTACTATGATAGCACCAGTGCGTATTACCGCGACAGTGCAACTACCTCAAGATGTACAACTACCTCTGGGTAATACAAGACTGGATCCCAGTCTCAATAATGAGTCAGTAGCATCGGCTCCTAACCCTTTCAATATTGGGGTGGTCCTACACCTATGGTAGTGCAAGTTCAGTCGATAAAGCTTAAGTCAGATGCGCCACGTCAAGTTGATGACAAACAAGAAGCCATCCGAGAGTTGCATGCTCGATTTGATGCTATGAATAACTGAGACAAACTCTAGAAACTTATAATAAGGCAACCTTATCCCCCCTGAGTGAAACAATGTTATCTTTTTACCTAAGTACAAATCGTAGTCCAGGATTTTGTTTGACGGAAAGACAACTCCTCGTCAATATATGAACTACTTTGACATAATAACGGGGCATTTGCCACGATATGGCGCTCTATTCACTAAGCTATTTGTCGGAGCCTTGGCTGGCGTATCTTATGACTTGTTCTATAGTCTTCCAGATAACTGTATATCATTATTAGAAGACCCGCGCAACCATTTTATTTCTCGATTCTACGATGGAAGAATGGACATGACTATGTCAACCTTTATTGACACCAAATAGAAAGAGAAAGAATCTACTCGCTCATTCTTAGAGCGCTTCAGACATACTGCCCTGAAGATGCCTCCTAGTATTCCAGAGTCCGTTCTTATGGACACCTGTAGGAAAAATCTGTTACCAAGGTTAAAGTTCTGTGTTGGTACAGCTCAATTCGAAGATTGGACGACATTTATTATGAACGACAACATCGCTGAAAAGAATACAAAAGATGTTAATCTAAATTTGCTAGGGATCAGAGTTCCCAGCATAGATGATAAAGGCAAGCGTCTTTTCAGCCTAAAAAACTATAATAACAACAACAACCACAACTATAAATGAAAATAAGTCCTGGCAGTGAATATATCCAAGCGGGCTGCCTCCCCGCCGAAGCAGAAGGCTCCGGAGAATTCAAAGCCTAAAAATAAGTACTCCTTTGACGATGAAAACGTAATCAGCATATTCGATTTGTTTGATAAAAAATATGTTGTAATTGCCTGACATTAGTTGATCAGATGAAGCTAATAAGATAGATGATCCAAAGTAATGTCTGAACCATCGATACGTACATCACCCCACAAAGGCCTGTTACATATTGAAGAGGAAGATATAATAGTTGATAGACGCCAAGTCTATAATACTCCATAATGATAAGAAGATTATCATCGCCAACTTGGTGTATCTTCAATTTGGTGACTTCCTAGCGCAGGAAGTTCCAGACGGTTTCGTATCGATACCAAGAGCTACAATAGAGATTACCAACCTTCCACCAGCTCGTGTTCAAGCCGAAGGGTTGGTACCTCTCACCACTCAGTGTGGCAAGTTCATATGGATCTATCTAGATTTGTTGCAAGACATGGGACAAGGAGCATCGTCTTCGAGTTCTAAAATCAAGCGAAAGGGCCAGAAGATCATATAATGTAGTATGATTTCTGTAGAGCAACACTCAGATGATGATCAAGATCAACTTGGATATAATGCTCCCCTTGAATCTGCTTTCCAAAATCTGATTCTAGTTCTACGAGCCTCTGTAAACAGGCCTCACATGACTTACTAGCAATAGCATTTGTTAGGTAGTATTCCATTATGCATGGCACACTAAATCCTTAACACAAGCTTGAAGAAAGGAGACGAGTCAATCTCCCTTGTGGACACGTCTTGTCCCACTTCATTAGCGTGTTCTTCGGCAACACCAGACATCATTGATGACGAGAGGCCCCAGTTCCATCATTATAGTCAACAGTCACTCCGTATGATGTAGAAGATGGGATACGACTTCTAAAAGGCCAAGGGTCTGAATTATGGAAAATGATGTCGCATTCCTTTACAACCTCAAGGTTGTTCTGGCATATCTCACAATGGGTTGGGATAAGGAAATGCTAGTACGCAAAATTGCCCCAGCCGAACTAAGAGGAGTCACACAAGAAAGAAGGTCAGATCATGTCACATGGTCCTTCTTTCCCCAGTCCCTGAAGAGGCAATGACCGAAGAAACTAGATTCGGCAAAAATAATCTATAGTCATACGAGCCAGCTGTGTTTGATAATAAACGAAAGAAATAAGAAACGATAAGGTTTATGCGAAACCCGCTCTTTGGTTTACAAACAAGATTGTACAATTAATCCTATACGAGGATGTCGAGTATAATTTTTTAATCTGGGTAAATATTGCAATAGGAGTCTGATCTGCAGTCGATCACTTTGTCCCTTGGACCACACGATGATGAAGAAGTGTCGTAGAAGACAGAAAGCAGCTTCGAAGGTTGCTAAAGAGAGTAGGCGCTCGATGCCAAAGTCGTCGATCACTACTCTTTGCTTGAGCTCTGGATTCTTCTCTCTCAAAGACTCTTTGACTCTCAGTTCCTTGGAATCTTTGATCTTGGTTCTGATCTTCAGTTTTTTGACCAATCTTCCACCTTTCGACCTCGGTTCTGATCTTTAATTTTTCGACCTATTTTTCCCTCCTGGACCTCTGTTGATAGAGGTCTCTATTTATAGAGTTTTAGTGATAGTGACCACTCAGTCGACATAGAAATTGAGTAGTAGAAAGTACAACACCCTTTTATACGATGGTTACAATAACCGTTGCCCGCGTATAGATGACCTTTTGAATGAGCGTGTGACGCATGTCCCATTAAGAGACAATGCGTATAACTGCTACGAAGATCACGGCGTAAAAGCCACGTAGGTAGTTATTCCTCGCGTAGAAAAGGCTGGCGTAGAAGCCAATAACTGTCACCATGGCGTAGAAGCCAAGTAGGCATAGAAGCCGAGTAGGCGTAGAAGCCGAGTAGGCATAGAAGTCGAGTAGGAGTAGAAGATAGCTGATCCTCCTCCCCTGACTGAGGCCTTGAGCGAATTCTGGACCGAATAGCCTTAATACGCACCAATGCAAATGTGGCCTGAGTTGGCGTATTCCAAGGAGATAGCGTATAGCGTGCTCCCATAGTTGAAAATAGCCCGATGGCATAATGTGCCAAAGTGATGATGTGGACGTTTTAGCCAAAATTACGGCTTTTGGAGATATAATCAAATCTCTTGCATTAAATGCATAGATCTGCCCCCATCCTGCGCATTAAATATAGAGACGTGCATTCGAAGATTTGCCATTATTTTGCGCATTAAATGCAGATACGCGCCTCGAACCCTGTACGAAGAGCAACTGATGACGTGGCAGTCTGTTTGTCTTCTGCGGAGCGTAAGAAGCTCACGTCTGCCTGTGTAAAACTAGGCAGCGTATTCCAGAGGCGTGTCTCTAAGATCTGCCATTATTCTGCGCAATAAATGCAGAGGCGTGTCTCGAAGATCTGCCATCATTCTGCGTATTAAATGCAGAGACGTGCCTCGAGCTCTGTACGAAGAGCAGCTTTTGACGTGGCAGTCTGTTTGTCTTCTGTGGAGCATAAAAAGCTCACGTCTGCCTGTGTAAAACTAGGCAGCGTATTCCCTTGTATGCGTAAAAGCAGTTTACGCCAAGGAGATGTCACTAAACGACAGTCTGGGTCGCTGTGCCGCACCATCATTATAGTCGTCGTCTGGGTAGTCATGCAGTACTCTTTGTCAGGAGTCAGACGTCAGGTTCACTGCACGATTTGTCAGGTTAATTTCGGGGAATACGAAGCGTCCCTCGTACACTTCAATGCTGTATTAAAAGCAGATGAGTTTTACGCCATAAAGGCGATGTAGCACCCTTTTTACGCTGAAGCAGCCTGGACATACTGCATTACGCGGATGGTCCTTGAGCTTATATTTTACGCTGTGCTCAGCGAAGAAGCTCTGTTTGCATGTCGATGGCTCTGAAGTCATCTTTTTACGCTGCATGGCATCAAAATACTGCGTATAGCTATCCAGCGTATTTTTCATGCTTCTACAAGACCCCCTTCAAAGCTTTCAAATTCCTCGTAATTTGAAACGCTTTGAATGAAGCATGAAACGGTCAAGTCTGACATGTTCTTCAAGGCTGACTTCATGGCGGATTTATTGGGGTTTTGTTAGGATTTGGCGTGATCTCTTTTGCCTATATAAAGGCTGAGGAGTTAACATGTTTCTTCCCATATTTCCTTCACCACACAGAGATGATCGCCGGAGTTCGTCGGGTCGACTCAAGGAAGAAGAAGACCATGTTCTTCCAGCATGTAAGGAGCCGAAAAAGACGGTGTCTTAGAGCAAATATCCTCTGCAACGATGGATCATGGAAGGATATCATAACCTCCTTTGCTCGGGATAATCAGCAACTTTGTATGGTGATTCTTCCGGAGAGAGGAAGGGTCTCATTTGACCACACAGCTTGCAAGCTGTATTTTCCCCTGTCGTTCGTAGAAGAGAGCAGACAAACTAGCTCTGTCCTCGAGTATTGAGTTGGGTGAAATACCTCAACTCAATCTGTCATGGCGTACGGAGCATAGGATCTGCATAATTTAGGCAGGCCCAATTTTGTATCCTCCCTCCATTTATTGTTTTCTTGTTAATCGGTCGCGAAAACTGACTAACTGTTGGAGAAGATGGATGAAGATCTCCGCTCATGCGAGAACCTGGCAGAACAGATTCTGGGCGTGGCCTTCCGATGACGATGAGGAAATCCTTTATAGACGGGATTTCCCTCATATGTAATCATGAAAAATAAAAATAAAAACCCTTTGTAGACTGGATTTCCCTCATATGTAATCATGATTCTAATAAAATCGTCTTCTTCTGTGCATATGATTATTTGCCATATACTTTGCTGTGAAGTCTGAATATGTGTAGTTTTGACACATCTGGTAATTTTACGCCGACTCTGATAGAAAGAGTGCTAGGTCCCGTCCTGTCTTTTACGCATAACTAAGGATGCGCAGAAAGCCGCTTAGCATTCGAGTATTCGAACTGTCCTGCTGTTTAGGAATGAGGAACCGCGTAGGATTCTGAACTGTCACTTCTGATAAACAGAATTCTTGTTCAGACCATCATCTTTCAAGAATGATTTCTCAAAAATCCCTTGGAACAGGACGAGAAATGGCTGTCAAAAACTGAGTCGCCATCTTGAATTGTAGATAAAATTTTTAGACTGGATTTTGGATGAACTTCCAATTGACCCAAGGAGAAGAGTAATTTTTAATGTTGAACCCTGTATGTCATGCCCCAATTTCATGGATAAGGAACCGAGACACGTGGCAATGGCCAGAAGTGTACTTCGGCGGGCTTTCCAATCTAATGGGCCCGTCGGAGTACACTTAAGCTGTGAAGTACAATGAATAACCCATCACATAACACAAGTATACTCAACCTAAATCTCATCCACAGGCGGCAATATAAGAGCACAATAGAAGTAAATACAACTAATGTGCAGGAAGGAAATATCCAAATAAGTATCAAGTACAAATACTAGAGTAGTCATACGGGAACAAACCCGCTAGTACAAATATACTGGAATGAAAGTAAGCAATAAGATAACTTGAGACGGCAGTAGGTAACTAGGTAATGATACCATCCCAAGGAAAGAGTCACTACCAGCGATCAGACGAAGTCCTCAGGAATGACCTCGTCCTCGGTAGTGAGTACAGCTGCTGGATAGATGCCCGGTCCGTACTCCTTCGGGTAATCCTCATAGCCTACACCTGGAAGGGAACCAGGTCCTCAGAGGGACGTAACAAGGTACAGAAATACAACATGCCAGGTAAACAGATAGTACAAGTGCAACAACAGGATAATCTAGCATAACCAAACAAGTGTGACACAGTTTAAAGACAATGTTCGACGCGTGGGCTTTCTAAAATAAACCGTAGCTTCGAACACAGAGACACACGGGTCAGACCGTAGCTCCGAACACAGAGACACACGGGTGATACCACTACACTATAATACAGGATCACTACATATACATATATAAGCGTGTGCAGAGTAGCCCAAACGTCTAGTAACTGTCTTCCCCTTCCCAAGCGGTCAACAATTCTGTGCTGAACCTGAACCTCTAATGTCACGACCCGCACCCGGTGTAGGGATGCAAGTCGGGAACAACGCCCAGCCTACGCCGCAGCATCGGTGGTAGAACGCTGTCTTGGTCAACTATACTATCTAATTATCTCACAAAATGTATAATCCTCCAATAATATCTCAACTCCAAGAAGAGTAATCAACTTAATTCAACACAATACTCAATCACATTTCTATGGCACGAGAGGATATCACAGAAGTCTAACATAACTAAGCAGTTAAAAATATAACAACAACAAATAGAAATAATATCCAAACACAAATATATGCCGGAAACAAATCCGGTACCAACATGCTAAAGAGAACTAACTATGCTAACTAGTGAATCCGGCTAAATCTCTCGACAGTCACTCCAGAACTAGTGGGTCCAAGTCTGCACCATCAATAGGCGGAGGTCCGTAGTATGTCGGACACCAATCTCCCGGATCCTCTGAAAAATGTTTTCCAGTCAGGAATGGAGCGAAGTACAACCCAATAGTAGTTCCAATTAATTGACAAAAACTATAAAGCAGTAGAATAGAAGATGCTATCTACGATGAGGATATAACTGATAATCAAGAACAATGAGAGAATAGGCAATACTAACAACATAATATAATCAATGCGTACAAGAATAAAGGAATGAACTATAATGTCAGAATAGAACAAGGTAATCAATGAACTGAATAATGGAATCTACAATAACTATGTGATTTGAGATACTAACTAAATATGTGATCGGCCTGGGAGATTCAATGATTACACTAAGGAGCTAACTCAACCATACGTGAATTGCATGGTTAATTAGTAGCCAATGATTACACTACTAGCCGATAGTTTCTTGATCACATATTTAATTGGTATTTCCCCCGCCCCGACTGATATGATGGATCGAATCATGACACGTCACTAGCCAATGTATCCAATGTTTAATCTACAATATTCAATGTTATCCAATACCAACAAGGACAGTATCCGATACCATCTCCATAATCAAGGTAACATCCCATGACTAACGATCAAATAACAATACCAATCCGTATACCATCGTGTCAAGAATCATAAGTAACATTTCTAAATACTTGAATTATAGTGGTAATCAAATAATAAAAACTATCAAAGAATGTACTCGCCTGTGGTCCAGAGCAAATGATGAAAAATGATGTCCGAACTGGTGTCACAGACCTATATATAAAATATTGTATTAATACAAGTTTTTGGGAAGAGAAATAAATTAAACTAGTCAACTTTCTAGGTCATAAAGTCATTTCTAAGTTAAAAGTCAAACTAGATCAACTCTAAGTCAACTATGGTCAACTATAGTCAAATTATGGTCAACTACCTATTTTTAGGTTTCATGAGTCTAACTCAAACATATTGGGCTCACACACTATGAATCTAGGCCATACAAACTAAATCTTAGGATACTAAGATACCGTATCTCAGGATACGCAAACAAGGGATAAATATAACACATATGTACATATCAAACAATATTATATATATATAATCCTAATTACAAATGCTAAATGGATACCTTGGTTTCGAACCAACTTGGTATCGCAATACTAAATCTCTATCTTGATATCCAAATCCAATACCTTGATTATCCTCCAATACCTTGATACTTACCTTGGCATCTCAAGGTAAATTCAAAACCTTATTTATACTAACTACCCAACAATAATTATAAACTACTATGTATTTAATATTTATATAATACTATATACCTTATTTTAGTCACCTTAATACCAACCCATAATTAGTTTACAATTATCCTATTACTTATGCCAATACCTACTACTCATACCTTGGTATATCTTGATACTTACCTTGGTATCTCAAGGTAATTGCCAAAATCTCATATATATACTAACTACCCATCAATAATTACATATATCAATCCAATATAACTCTAGTATATACTAATAGAATAATACTAACTACCAACTACACACTAACTATTAATACATATATACGTACATACATACCTACAAATATATAATATATAAAAGATACTCATAACAATTGATAACTAAAATATACTAACTATTCTAATAAATTTATATGCTACAACTAAATATATACATATATAGTATACTATAATACAAATAGCAATTAGGAACATATTTATATATATATTAATTACCATATATATATACATATATATCTATATATATATTAATATCTAATATATTAAAAACTGCCAAACTGTCGCTAAATACCCTGTCTACTGTCACAGAAAGCTGTTGTGTATATAGATACACTGCAGTTTTTGTGACAGTTTCCTGCACTGTCACTAAAAACTGTCGCTGAAGCTTCTGATACTCTGCTGATACACTGTTGTTTCAGTGACAGTTTTCTGCAACTGTCGCTGACTGCTGTCGCTGAAAAGCTGCTATTATTTGCATTTGTTGCTGCTGTTACGATACTTCTGGCTCACTGTGGTCGCTGAAAATATATGTATATATATATACAATATATATATAAATACATATATATATCCCACCATATATATTTATATAATATATATTTAAATACATATATATAACCCACAATATATATTTATACAATATATATATAAAACTATATATAACTATACATACACTTATACATAGTAAATTGTATAAAATACCACATAGTAACATACACACACACACATATAGTAATATGTATATATAACTATACATATATATATACATATATATATAATCATATAATAATATAAATACATAACAATATATAATATAACTATATATATAACCATATATAAATATATCTACTATATTATATATACATATGCTACCACTTATAAATATATATCTACATACATATATATATATATATATATATATATATATATATAAATAATCATATATAAATAATCTAATTACTTAATTAAACATACACATATATTATATAAAATATATACATATATTTATATCCCTAACATATATTATAACATATATATTAATGCATGTAGAAGAAAGCTACATAATATATATTCTATTAATACATATATAATACATAGATCTATGATACAATAAACACTATAATAAATATACATAATACATATATAATATATATAGATACATACACAATTATAATTCAAGAATTAAAGCACAATTAATTAGATCTACACATAAACACATAATAATTGGAGCATATCACACCGTATCCCACTAGATCTAGGATACGCATGCGACACGAGTCCACCACACATCCAATTGCACCCCGAAGGACACAAACAAATCACATATAATATTTATGAACAAAACAAAGTGTCAAATATAGATCTATGTGTCCGTGTCAAAATAAGACATGTACAAAGTCCCGTGTCGGAGGAAAACCCCCCAAAATAACACGTATTACCAAATTATTGGAATACGACCTACATGTACCCAATTATGGACACGACACTAGCCCTAAACACATAAACATATGCCAAATTGATCTATAGGATTAATTAACACACACAACAAAAGTCATTTTCGAATTCCCCCAAAATTGACACAAAAAGCACCATAACTTTCTCCATAGGTCTCCTATGAATACAAAACCAAATCCTATGGGTAGTACATACATATGGGTTGATTATTCATGATTAAATCTCAGATTTAGAAGCTATTTTAAGGAAAAAAAACTAAATTATACCTATTGGGAGATGGATTCCCAATGAAACCTCCAAAATTGGTGAAATTAGCTTCCAACTTGTAGATCATTGCTCCTCTTTATAGATCCTTGCTTCCTCCTTCTAGATCCTTGCTCTTCTAGTCTCCAATAGTAATTTAGAAAGTAATTGGGTGGAAATTTGGTAGAGATTTGGTGGAATTTGGTTAAGGAAAATTCTAGATCTAGATTTGGAATGAAAAATAAAGAGAGAGAAAGTTTTCATCCTCTTTATATAGGCCTCACTTGCCCCCTCCCTCAAGCTACTATGTAAAGTCTAAAATACCCCTTGGGGCCTCTCATGAAGAAATTAATTAAGGAGGGAAGCTTCTAGTCCAATGGTTTAATTAATTTAATCATCCTCCTAATTAATGGGCTTTCTAGTTGGGCTCAATTCTAACAATTAAAACATGTTGGTCCATGAGTCTAAACTAAACTAGTTAGGTCCACTAACACAAGTCCAAAAAATAAATCTATCATGCTAATAATAAATAAATAATATAATAAATAAATATTTAACATTCACAATATTTAATTATTCTAGAAAATACGGTAGTGACAAGTCTATCCCCCTTAAAATAATTTCGTCCTCGAAATTTAAAGGTGATTGTACTCTTTCTAGGTCAAACCCCCAGCAATCATAGTCTAATAAGGTCTTATCTCACTAAGAACAGTCCTATGCAAAGAATAACATGCATGGTCATGGTCTCCACCTGTCTTCTGTCTTATTACTGTTGTCTCTGTCAGGGTATTCTATAGCTACACTAACTATATAACACAAGCATCCAAAAGGTACTAAAGAATCAATCAATCAAAATAGATGAAAGTAACAGAAAGAAAGAATAGACTCTCTAACCCATCACCTGTAGTATTGGTCTCCTCGACCGTCATCGCAAATGCTCCGCCCTGCCGAGGTAGCTCCCTCTGCGGGTGATGAGCAATCTGTGGTGCTACAGGTGGCCTAACTCCACCTCTCTGGCCTCGATCTGCATCCTGGCCTGGACGTTGAAGTGTCCAGAGACAATCCTTTACCATATGCTCCGTTGATCCACAATGTAAGCATGCTCCAAGTCTCTTCCGACACATCTCCCAAGTGTGCCCAGTCTTCTTGCAATAGGTGCATTGAGGAGCTTGTTGCACCTGTCTCTGAGGCTGCTGTGGTATCTGTTGTACTAGAGCTTGTACTGGAGCAACAATAGGTTCTGGCATCTGATATTGCTGCTGATAGGCTCCAAATTATACTAGAAACTGTTGTTGCTGGAACCGCGGCCTCTTTGCCGGTCCCGCACTGCTACTGTCACCCCCAAACGGTCCCTCTTCAGCTTCAAGTTCCACTCCCGCTCGACCTTGCGTGCCTCCGAAAGTATCTCAGAATACGTCTCGTGGAAAGACGGAATGAGAATCTTCACTTCCCAATTCAGACCCTCGCGAAAACGGATAGCCCGAACTTTTGGCTCTCTCACCAAGTACTCCACAAATCGGCTCAGCCTCCCGAACTCTACGGCATACTCCTCTACGGACATGCTTCCTTGTGTAAGGCTCTCAAATTGCCTTCCTAATTCCAATCTGTCCGTCCGAGCAAAGAACTTTTTCTTAAAGAGATCCTTGAATATCTTCCAAGACTGCCCCGCATCAGTAAGAATTGGCTTATTCCTGAACCAAGTGCGGGCAACGTCGAACAGTTGAAGTCCTACCGCCTCAACCTTCAGATCCTCCGCAAGATGGGATACCTTCATGAGTCGCTCGATATCTTCAAGCCAATCGTCAGCATGGACTATACCTTCTGTACCCTTAAAAACTCGAGGCTCAAGCTTCTTGAAATTTTGAATGTTGCCTGGCTTGATCTGAGTATCCTGTGGCTGTGGAGGAGCCTCTCTCTGAACTGCTGCTATAGCTACCTGATGGGCGTTTTCCATACTCTGCCGTATCATATCTGACTGCCTGTGCTGAGCTTCAATCTGTGCCTTCTGTAATTCCATCATCTCTCTAAACAGTGCAACCATCGGTACGGTATCTCCTAAAAATGGAGGTGGTGGATGTTCCTCTGAAGCAACTGGAGTAGTCCTCGGAACAGGTGGAGGAGAAACCCCGAAGGCAGCAGAGACTCCTATATGAACTGATGTCGTAGGAGTTACAAACCCTACTGCCTGAGTAGAAGATTGAGAGGTGGCAGACCTCGCAGAAACTACTCCCGATCGATGGGATCTAGTCTTCGGCGGCATCCTGAAGACAGATCGAAACAAAGGAGATCAATTCGACACAAGATAAGATATCATCAAGGAAGGACAAAAGTATTCAGAAGGAATCAAAAGTAGCGAATCAATTCAGATTGGAATTCTTAGTTGTGATTGAGTATCCCTTTCTCTTCCTAGTATCCTATGTCCTATATCCTATCGCAGGCTCACAGTAGTACAACTAAGTCATCGCACTACCACGACATCGCAATATTGCGAAGCCTGACCTGCATGGGCCACCACTAAAAATGTGTTACGACCCGCACCCGGTGTAGGGATGCAAGTCGGGAATAACGCCCAGCCTACGCCGCAGCATCGGCGGTAGAACGCTGTCTTGGTCAACTATACTATCTAATTATCTCATAAAATGTATAATCCTCCAATAATATCTCAACTCCAAGAAGAGTAATCAACTTAATTCAACACAATACTCAATCACATTTTTATGGCACGAGAGGATATCACAGAAGTCTAACATAACTAAGCAGTTAAAAATATAACAACAACAAATAGAAATAATATCCAAACACAAATATATGCCGAAAACAAATCCGGTACCAACATGCTAAAGAGAACTAACTATGCTAACTAGTGAATCCGGCTAAATCTCTCGACAGTCACTCCAGAACTAGTGGGTCCAAGTCTGTACCATCAATAGGCTGAGGTCCGTAGTATGTCGGACACCAATCTCCCGGATCCTCTGAAAAATGTTTTCCAGTCAGGAATGGAGCGAAGTACAATCCAATAGCAGTTCCAATTAATTGACAAAAACTATAAAGCAGTAGAATAGAAGATGCTATCTACGATGAGGATATAACTGATAATCAAGAACAATGAGAGAATAGGCAATACTAACAATATAATATAATCAATGCGTACAAGAATAAAGGAATGAACTATAATGTCAGAATAGAACAAGGTAATCAATAAACTGAATAATGGAATCTACAATAACTATGTGATTTGAGATACTAACTAAATATGTGATCGGCCTGGGAGATTCAATGATTACACTAAGGAGCTAACTCAACCATACGTGAATTGTATGGTTAGTTAGTAGCCGATGATTACACTACTAGCCGATAGTTTCTTGATCACATATTTAATTGGTATTTCCCCCGCCCCGACTGATATGATGGATCGAATCATGACACGTCACTAGCCAATGTATCCAATGTTTAATCTATAATATTTAATGTTATCCAATACCAACAAGGACAGTATCCGATACCATCTCCATAATCAAGGTAACATCCCATGACTAACGATCCAATAACAATACCAATCCGTGTACCATCATGTCAAGAATCATAAGTAACATTTCTAAATACTTGAATTATAGTGGTAATCAAATAATGAAAACTATCAGAGAATGTACTCGCCTGTGGTCCAGAGCAAATGATGAAAAATGATGTCCGAACTGGTGTCACAGACCTATATATGAAATATTGTATTAATACAAGTTTTTGGGAAGAGAAATAAATTAAACTAGTCAACTTTCTAGGTCATAAAGTCATTTCTAAGTCAAAAGTCAAACTAGATCAACTCTAAGTCAACTATGGTCAACTATAGTCAAATTATGGTCAACTACCTATTTTTAGGTTTCATGAGTCTAACTCAAACATATTGGGCTCACACACTATGAATCTAGGCCATACAAACTAAATCTTAGGATACTAAGATACCGTATCTCAGGATACGCAAACAAGGGATAAATATAACACATATGTACATATCAAACAATATTATATATATAAAATCTTAATTACAAATGCTAAATGGATACCTTGGTTTCGAACCAACTTGATATCGCAATACTAAATCTCTATCTTGATATCCAAATCCAATACCTTGATTATCCTCCAATACCTTGATACTTACCTTGGCATCTCAAGGTAAATTCAAAACCTTATTTATACTAACTACCCAACAATAATTATAAACTACTATGTATTTAATATTTATATAATACTATATACCTTATTTTAGTCACCTTAATACCAACCCATAATTAGTTTACAATTATCCTATTACTTATGCCAATACCTACTACTCATACCTTGGTATATCTTGATACTTACCTTGGTATCTCAAGGTAATTGCCAAAATCTCATATATATACTAACTACCCATCAATAATTACATATATCAATCCAATATAACTCTAGTATATACTAATAGAATAATACTAACTACCAACTACACACTAACTATTAATACATATATACGTACATACATACCTACAAATATATAATATATAAAAGATACTCATAACAATTGATAACTAAAATATACTAACTATTCTAATAAATTTATATGCTACAACTAAATATATACATATATAGTATACTATAATACAAATAGCAATTAGGAACATATTTATATATATATTAATTACCATATATATATACATATATATCTATATATATATATATTAATATCTAATATATTAAAAACTGTCAAACTGTCGCTAAATACCCTGTCTACTGTCACAGAAATCTGCTGTGTATATAGATACACTGCAGTTTTTGTGACAGTTTCCTGCACTGTCACTAAAAACTGTCGCTGAAGCTTCTGATACTCTGCTGATACACTGTTGTTTCAGTGACAGTTTTCTACAACTATCGCTGACTGCTGTCGCTGAAAAGCTGCTATTATTTGTATTTGTTGCTGCTGTTGCGACACTTCTGGCTCACTGTTGTCGCTGAAAATATATGTATATATATATACAATATATATATAAATACATATATATAACCCACCATATATATTTATATAATATATATTTAAATACATATATATAACCCACAATATATATTTATACAATATATATATAAAACTATATATAACTATACATACACTTATACATAGTAAATTGTATAAAATACCACATAGTAACATACACACACACATATAGTAATATGTATATATAACTATACATATATATATACATATATATAATCATAAAATAATATAAATACATAACAATATATAATATAACTATATATATAACCATATATAAATATATCTACTATATTATATATACATATGCTACCACTTATAAATATATATCTACATATATATATATATATATATATATATATATATATATATATATATATATATATAAATAATCATATATAAATAATCTAATTACTTAATTAAACATACACATATATTATATAAAATATATACATATATTTACATCCCTAACATATATTATAACATATATATTAATGCATGTAGAAGAAAGCTACATAATATATATTCTATTAATACATATATAATACATAGATCTATGATACAAATAACACTATAATAAATATACATAATACATATATAATATATATAGATACATACATAATTATAATTCAAGAATTAAAGCATAATTAATTAGATCTACACATAAACACATAATAATTGGAGCGTATCACACCGTATCCCACTAGATCTAGGATACGCATGCGACACGAGTCCACCACACATCCAATTGCACCCCGAAGGACACAAACAAATCACATATAATATTTATGAACAAAACAAAGTGTCAAATATAGATCTATGTGTCCGTGTCAAAATACGACATGTACAAAGTCCCGTGTCGGAGGAAAACCCCCCAAAATAACACGTACTATCAAATTATTGGAATACGACCTACATGTACCCAATTATGGACACGACACTAGCCCCAAACACATAAACATATGCCAAATTGATCTATAGGATCAATTGACACACACAACAAAAGTCATTTTCGGAATTCCCCCAAAATTGACACAAAAAGCACCATAACTTTCTCCATAGGTCTCCTATGAATACAAAACCAAATCCTATGGGTAGTACATACATATGGGTTGATTATTCATGATTAAATCTCAGATTTAGAAGCTATTTTAAGAAAAAAAAACTGAATTATACCTATTGGGAGATGGATTCCCAATGAAACCTCCAAAATTGGTGAAATTAGCTTCCAACTTGTAGATCATTGCTCCTCTTTATAGATCCTTGCTTCCTCCTTCTAGATCCTTGCTCTTCTAGTCTCCAATAGTAATTTAGAAAGTAATTGGGTGGAAATTTGGTAGAGATTTGGTGGAATTTGGTTGAGGGAAATTCTAGATCTAGATTTGGAATGAAAAATGAAGAGAGAGAAAGTTTTCATCCCCTTTATATAGGCCTCACTTGCCCCCTCCCTCAAGCTACTATGTAAAGTCTAAAATACCCCTTGGGGCCTCTCATGAAGAAATTAATTAAGGAGGGAAGCTTCTAGTCCAATGGTTTAATTAATTTAATCATCCTCCTAATTAATGGGCTTTCTAGTTGGGCTCAATTCTAACAATTAAAACATGTTGGTCCATGAGTCTAAACTAAACTAGTTAGGTCCACTAACACAAGTCCAAAAAATAAATCTATCATGCTAATAATAAATAAATAATATAATAAATAAATATTTAATATGCACAATATTTAATTAATTATAAAATGACCAAAATACCCTTTTCTAGAAAATACGGTAGTGACATCTAACTACAGTCTCGACACACAGAAATAACTCAACAGACGCGACCCTAAGGTCATCCCAGTCTCTGGTCATGATGTCAGTATTAGGATATAGGAATCTGGCACGATCACAGTGTATGAGTGTGTCCTGGGGTGTCGATGTACTCAGATACGTGCATCGAGGTGCTATGAAGCATCTAGCCATTACTCTAAGACGTTATGTCGAATGTCAACGCAAATACGCGCACGAAGTACATAAAGAACAACAAATATCTGTAAACTGAAATACAGGGTGGCAAGGTACACTTGCCTGCGTGCGGCTGCTGATGACAGGGATCTGGTACAGCGTCCAAGTCCTCAGGTCCCGCAGTACCTAGAGAAGAGATACAAACCAGAATTAATAATCTATTTTACGACTCACAAGGGCAAGATACTAGAGGGCTGACTACAACTGACTAACAGTACGATAGAACATCAACTAGTCATCTGTACACTCTCCTCGACCAATCCTCATTCTTACCATATTCTTCACGTGGTTCAGTAGTTTAGGTATGCTCACTCCCTGACCGTATTTACTCATTAGATATTAGGTCTTCCTCAACCCTCAGGATCATTTCATCATATATACTACTCCTCAATTAACTTTTTATTATTTTCCAGCTCTCAACTATTAATTATTATCTATTAAAATCTTACAACAACTATTTTAGTATTCAAGCCCTTCTCATACATGCACAGTTCACAAATACATATTTGTATTCCTCAATCGACTTCATCACTGTTAATCTAATCCTCAAAATAACGAACAACTTAATGATAACACACACCATTTCACCATAAATTATTGTCCATCGATAATAATTAATATACATATAAAACAATATGATAAACCCTAAACCTCAATGCCTTCAAACCTTAAACTCCACCTAGCATATATAATCCCTCAACTAAATCTAAATCTTTCACATGTATAATTGATTTCTTCATTTATACAAAAGTAAGGGCAAGCTCTCATGAGACAACCCTTCTTCCTACTGTTCATCTGAATTTCTTTCCTACCATAATTTCCATAGCAATATTAATCACCACGGTTAGGATCCTCAACCACCACTTGCACTCTTGATGATTTGGTAAGCATACTCTAGTAAAACATATACATATAAATACCATTCGTTCCCTGTTTCTCCCATCATAACCTACTCTATACTCTTATGAATCCCACCCATGCACCACACTTTATTCTCTTCAATATACCACTCTTCTCTCTTACTAAGCCTAGGAAACAATATGGAGGTTAAGGTGAGACATCGCCAATGGTAGCTAAAGAAATTTCATGAAAATGTGTGGTATAAGAAGGCATCTAAAGCTCACCAGCCTGGGAAAGGATGATGACAAAGCAGAGAAACGGAGCCCCAAGGTTTCCTCGCTGCAAAGTCATTGGTGACGTTGAGGACGTTGCGACAGAAGATCCGCACAGCAGCCCCGCTCCTCGGCTCGATGGAGGAACTAGAGGTAGGGTGCTGACTGATTGAAGGGAAGAAAGAAAGGAGGGTAAAAGACCAGAGTCGGCTGGTTCTCTTCTCGGTGGGGGAGTTGAGGAAAAATAGGTGATCATTTATAGAGGAGAGATTAGGTTAAGCTAAGGTGATCGAACGGATGAGGAGGGGGAGGGGTGATCTGATGAACGGTTGGATGGAGTTTCTAGTGGAGTAGGTGGTTGCCCCCGCCGTACTGTATGTACTGGCCTTGGCAGAACAGCTGGAGACCTAACGTGAAGAAGAACATGGGACAGCAGCTACGCTGGGTTGGCACTGCTTCAAACGCTTGCATGGTTTTAGGTTATGGTGCTCCACCCGAAAACCAAGGCCAGGATTATTCTGCCTTTGGTTCAGCTTCAAGAGTGAACAGCCGAAATGAAATTGCTACTCCCTCACAAAAGTCAAGCACTTTGTTTTGCTCAAAGAGTCGTTGGGCCAAGTGAAGGTAGCCTTGATTTCTTGAAGTGGTGTGTTGGCTTCTAATAGAGATAGCCAGGTGGCTGGTTGTGTTGAACTTGATAGTCACAATAAAATGATGTGACCGGCCATGCAACCATAATAAACCTTTAAATACACGAGAACCAAGGATAAATTAATAGGCATGAAATTAAATGGGGATTAACCTGGGATTTATCAAAGTTGGTATCATCCATTTAATTAGAATAAAAGTATCCTGCGCTTTTAAATTAAATGGGGGCACTTGGGATCTAAATTTGGAATTGACACAAAGGTCAAAAATGGTGAGGGCTTGGAGTCAGTCATGGACCCTTTAGTTGGTCCGGCTCAACGAGTTATGTTGGTATCCCAAAATTTAGGGTAACGACACAGGTATCCGACACGAAATTAAATATGGGTTACAATTTTCGGAAAGTTACGCAATTAAATTAGAGCATAATTAAAAACTGATTTTAAGTGATGGAAAAGTCCAGTGCCTAATTTGGCGAGTCAAGTCAAAAGTACAATAGTCCGATGAAATTTATGGGCTGATATTGGGCTCCGATTATTTTAGGAATGATAGGGCACGCCAAGGGTTTTAATTAAATAAATTAAATACTAGATAAAATTATCTCCACTCTAAATCTCGACATCTGCTACCAAAACCAAAATTTTCCAAATCTACCCTAACTATCTACAGAATAAATCGAGGGAGTTTACATTCTTCCCAACTTAGAAAAATTTCGTCCCCGAAATTAAAAGTAAAGCACGATAATTTCTAAAAGAATTTTAAAACAAATAGTAATCAAATGCCGTACGTAAATTCGTACCTTGCTCCTCAAATAAGTACGGAAATAGCTGTCGAATAGAATCCTTGCGCTCCCAAGTAGACTCGCTTGGTGAATGGTGCTTCCATGCCACTCTGACTAGTCGAATCGTCTGCCCTCTCAAAGTCTTCTCGCTGCGATCGAGGATCTCGACTGGCTGCTCTACGTAAGACAGACTGGGCCCGACTGTAATCTCCGAATGATCAAGCACGTGGCTAGGGTCTACGACATATCTTCTCAGCTGCGATACGTGAAATACGTCTTGTACTCCCTCTAATGATGGAGGTAATACAAGACGGTAAGCCACTTCGCTAACTCGTTCCAAAATGTCAAAAGGTCCGATGTACCTCGGACTCAGCTTGCCTCTGCCTCTGAATCTGATGGTACCACGAGTGGGCGATATCCTCAAAAATACGTGGTCACCCTCCTTGAACTCCAATGGTCTGCGGTGCGCATCTGCCCAGTATTTCTGTCTGTCCTGTGCTGCACGCAGGTGGCTCTGAATCTGCTTGACCTTCTCTATTGTCTGTGTCACCAACTTTGGACCAAGTATCTGACGCTCTTCCATGTCACTCCAACAAACTGGCGACCTATATTTTCTGTCGTATAGTGCCTCATAAGGTGCCATCTGTATGCTGGCCTGGTAACTGTTATTGTAGGAGAATTCTACCAAGTATAGGTGGTCCTCCCAAGATCCTCCAAAATCAATCATGCACGCTCTCAACATATCCTCTAATATCTGTATCGTGCGCTCTGACTGACCATCAGTCTGTGGATGATATGCAGTGCTGAACTTGAGTCGAGTTCCTAGGCTCTCCTGCATACTCTGTCAAAAATGTGACGTGAATCTGGAATCACGATCCGATACGATGCTGACAGGCACTCCATGTAATCGTACTATCTGCCTCATATACATGTCAGCTAGTATCTCTATGGATTGCCCAACTCTAAAGGGCAAGAAATGTGCAGACTTGGTGAGTCTGTCTACGACAACCCAAACTGCATCCTTCCCGCTAGGGCTCCGCGGAAATCCTGTGATGAAGTCCATGGTAATGAGTTCCCACTTCCACTCGAGAATGGGAAGTGGCTGCAATAATCCTGCAGTCCTCTGATGTTCAGCCTTGACTTGCTGAAAAACTAAATACTTCGCCACAAATCTTACAATTTCTCTCTTCATCCCATGCCACCAGAAATGCTGCCTCAAGTCTCGTTACATCTTCATACCCCCGGGATAAATAGAATAAATCGAGCTATGAGCCTCGGTCATCAACTCTTGGCGTAGCTCGCCACTCGGAACATATAGGCGATCTTCGCACCTCAACGTTCCGTCTTCATGAATCCTGAGTCCTGTCTACATGCCGGCTTCTGTTCTCTCTCGCAGACGTCAAAATCTTGCATCTGTAGGCAATACTGACTTGATCCTCTCAATCAAAGTAGACTGAACCTCAAGACTGGCCATCTGTCCATCCATGCCTGGCAATACGATCTCTATCCCAAGATCCTGGAGATCCTCTAGCAATTGTCGCTGCGTCGTCAAAAAGTATGCCATGGGCTTCCTGCTTAAGGCATCTGCTACGACATTCGTCTTGCCAGGGTGGTACTGCAACTCAATGTCATAATCCGTCATCAACTCTAGCCAACGTCTCTACCTCATGTTGAGCTCCTTCAGCGTGTAGACGTACTTCAGGCTTTTATGATTTGTGTAAATCTCAACACGCTCACCATAAAGGTAATGTCTCCATAGCTTTAGTGCAAATATCACTGCAGCTAGCTCCAAGTCATGAGTCGGATAGTTCTTCTCATGAACTCTCAGCTGTCTCGATGCGTAGGCTATCACCTTGCCGTGTTGCATCAGTACACATCCTAATCCGCTTCCTGACGCATCACTGTACACTATAAATCCTCCTGATCCTGAAGGTAGTGTCAAAATCGGTGCTGATGTCAAACACTTCTTCAGCTCATCGAAAGCCGCCTGACACTCGTCGGTCCAGATAAACTCTTCGCCTTTACACGTCAGTCGCGTCATAGGCGCAGCTATCCTCGAAAATTTTTCCACAAACCTCCAATAATATCCGGCAAGTCCGAGGAAACTTCTAACCTCCGTAACTGATGTAGGGGTAGGCCAGGTCTCTACTGCGGCTATCTTCTCCCGGTCAACTGATAGTCCATCTCCGGTGATTATGTGCCCCAGAAATGGTATTCTATCCAAGCAGAACTCATATTTGCTGAGTTTGGCGTATAGCCTCTCATGTCTCAGCGTCTCCAACACGATCCTGAGATGCCTCTGATGCTCCTCCTGGCTCTTGGAATATATTAAGATGTCGTCTATAAATACCACCACGAACTTATCCAAGTACTGGTGAAAGACATTGTTCATCAAACACATAAATACTGCTGGCGCGTTGGTTAAACCAAACGGCATGACTAAAAACTCATAGTGGCCATACTTCGTCCGAAAGGCCGTCTTCTGGATGTCCTCTTTCCGTACCTTGATCTGATGATAACCGGATCTGAGATCGATCTTCGAGAATACACATGCACTGCTAAGTTGATCAAACAAATCATCGATGCGCGGCAGTGGATACTTGTTCTTTATCATTACAATATTTAGCGTCCTATAATCGATACACAAGCGTACCGTCCTGTCCTTCTTCGGTACAAATAGAATGGGTGCTCCCCATGGAGATATACTAGCCCGTATGAAACCCTTATCTAAGAGATCATCTACTTGGACCTTTAGCTCAACCAACTCCTTCGGTGCTAGTCTGTAAACGGGGGAAGTAACTGGCTCGGCTCCTGGAGTCAACTCTATAGTGAACTCAATCTCTCTGTCAGGTGGCAGTCCTGGGAGATCCTCTGGAAACACATCCTCAAACTCTGCTATAAAGTGAGGGTACGTTGGTTCTCCTTCTGCAATGTGTGTCGCTAGGGTAGGTTGGACACTATGCTCTCGGGCTCCCCGAAAAAACTTAAACTCTAGGTGATCTGGGGGTCTAAAGATGACACAACCACGATGGCAATCTAGCATTGCATGGTATTGGCTCAACCAATCTGTAAACCCCCTCGACCAGAAATTAGGGCTAATTAAATTCAAATAACCTAATTAGGGTTAACTGGAATTAATTATGATTTATTATATGGTGTTATGATACTTGTACAATGATTTGATTATTTGGGATGATACCATAGCTGTTACCCTAAAGCTAATGCAACATATTTGACCTAGACCTGTAAACCCATTATATTGAACCTAGAACAAACCCCGAATACCAATTTTCGTGCCCGATTCTAGTCGCACAAAAGTCGTTACAAACGTCCGTGCGCAAATTAATTAAATTGCGTAATTACGTTCGCTGCCCGTTCCAAATGACATTGAGACCCAACCTCAACCAGTTTTGACCAACCCAGATCATGATAATATTGTACACTGAGCCTACTACACCAATGACCCTTGTCCAACCTAATTTAGACTCCCGGTTTTTAATTAAATTAAATTAGAAACACCGTTGCATTAATTATGAATTAATTAATGGGGTGACCTAACCTAAATTAAATTAGACCCAATTCCAACCCAGACCCACACCCACACCCACAAGCCTCATACAAAACACCAAACACCATCATAGACCAATGAGGAACACCAAATATGGTGTTTGGTCACATTAAATCCCAAATACAAATTAATTGTGCAAATACCAAATTGTCAGGGGCCTAATTGCAAAATTGCAATGAGGTGCCCCCCCTCTCATTGGCCCAAACCATCATGGAGAAAAGTAATGGTCATGACCAACCATGAGCATTTAATTTCCCCCCATTTTCATGTCCTTACATCACCTTTTTGGGAACCCATCATGACCCTACAATTTGAATGGCCTATTCCTAGCCCTCCACTCATCTTGATGAACAACCCCACTCCCCAAAAATGTTAGTCCAGCCGGCCCTAATCCCTAGGAAGCCCCCTCACTCTCTCTCCTACATATACATGCATATTTACACCTTAATTGAAGAAAAACAAAACCTAAAATAGCTAAACCCTAATATCCCCAACCAGCAGCCCGACCCTACCCGACCACCCCGAGCTCGACGCCGGCCACCAGCCACCTCCAGGCGCCGCCACCCTAACCCGACCCCTTCGTCGGACCCTTCCCTACCCTCGGCCACCGCCACCCGGCCACTACGCCGCCGGCAGCCACCCCCCAACAACCCCACACCAACCCGAGCCTCCCATCCCGCACAGCACAGCCGACCTCCCCTCTGCTTCGTGCTCCGCCACCACCGTAACTCCGATAACCAAACTTGGCCGAGCCCTTCCCCAGCCAGTCCTCCACCACCCCGTCGAGTTTCAGCCGACGCCGCCGCCGCCTCGAGGAGATACCGGACCCGCAGCATCAACTGTACCAAACCGCGGCTGCTGCTGCCGATCCTCCCCGAGCCTCGCCGGAGCGCCGTCCGGCCACCCCCGCCGGCGACGACCGACCAACTCAACCCCCTCGACCCGAGCTTCGCTGAGGTATAATATGTTATGTATAATTATCCTTATTTATATACGTATTTCTATATGCATGGGTATTGGGTTAGTTTAGGTGTATTTTCGTATAAATAGAATAATATTCTGTATTAATGATATGTGTATTTATACCTTCTGTATAAATACCTTATTTACTGTTTTTAGTATTATAAATTATAAAATATATATATTTATTATACCTATAAAATATCTATAAATACATGTATGTACGTATACGTTTCAGTGTACTCAGTAATACTTATATGTATACTTATATGTGTATTTTTGTATAAATAGGTATTTTCTGTAATTATACCTATTATATATTGTTTTATATATTAATAATAATTTCTGTGAATTTGTAATATATATAATATAATATTATTTTTATATTATATTTTGTATTAGGAATTTATACGCATGTATATATGTATCTATGTATGTATCTATGTATGTATGTAAGTATATTTTAATATATATGAAAAATATTAAATATATAATATATATTAAGCTTAAATATATTTTCTGGAAATTAATAAATGTTATGTATATTGGTATATATATTAAATACTTATACGTATTAACCCCTCTATTATGTATATGTAAATAGGTATATATGTATATTTATAGGTACCTAAATGTATGTGTATACATTTTTGTTATGTTGTATATATTAATTTATGTACATATTTTCTATCTAAAAATATGTATATGTATAAAGATATAAATTTACGTTATTATCAATTATGTACAGATATTTAATAGGTGTATTATTAGTATATACTAATTAATACTTAAGTACTATTTTCGTACTATTAAACAAATATAATGTTTTATTTAATATAATTAAATATGATTTAGTATATATGTATATACTTGTAATAACTATATATATATACAGTCCCGACCCTTGACAGCTGTAGATACGATCAGTGTGTCTTAGTCGTGCTATTGTAGCGAATAATTTGGACATTACTGTATCCTATATAGGATTGCTGGACACTACTGCCGAGGCATCAGGAGCAGGGCTTTGGATTTTGCAGCTACCCGGGACAGGCAAGTATACCTTGCCTTGTTATACTGTTTAATTTTCTGTATTTTAGCTTCCTGTTCATTGTTTTAGATATTATAACTGTGCGCGTCTGAGAGAAACTCGGGTGCAGTCAACGAATGCGTTGACGTTAGGACTTGTGTCTGACTTAGTGTCTAGTAGACCCACCTAAAGTTGTGGAGTTATTGGTATGACTCCCAGGCCTTGACACATCTCGTACACGTGTTGTGAGTCTCATGTAGGGCACGGTCCTACATATGTGGTTGGCCACCTGTACGTGTAGGCGTGCGACGGATAGGAAATAACTGCTATTAGTGATGCATGATAGAAGACTTAGCAGTTATTAGTAGGTGGATCATAGACTAGCGTGGTACAATGGTCCTATCCCTGTCCTTGTTTGGTTGTAGGGATGGACCCTTGCGCTAACGTTGACTATGAGCCAGAGTTAGGACGCCCCGGCGTAGTAGCGGAAGCGTGTTGTGGATACAACATGCTTAGATCATGGGGCGGGGAGGACGACTAGTAGGCGTATGGGACACCCACTCCTTCTATGCAGATACCGCACTCGACGGAGTGATACGGACGTATATATATTACAGATACCACGTTCTCTCGAGTGTTGGACGTTACTTGTTACATATTGCAGATACCATACTCTAAAGAACGTTGGACGTTATACTATTTCAGATACCATGCTCCTCGGAGATGGATGTTATCAGGTGCCCGTGTTATAGGGGGCATATGTGGCATACACTAGCCGGTTATCACGATTGGTGAATTACGTCAGCATATGTTTAGCCTACACTTTCCCATACACTCAAGTTGTCCTTAAATTGCATTCACTTAGATGGTTAGCACACCCCCTTTATTTACTCAGTACTTACTTTATGGCATGTATTTTTTTTGTATCTTGTTACGTCCCTCTGAGGACCTGGTTCCCTTCCAGGTTGTTTGTGCAGTTGCAGGATACTTGATCTAATAGAGTGTGGACATCATTGCAGGTATATTTACATTTTTAGCTATTTCAGTCTTGTAGTACTTCCATTTTATTCTGCTTATATAGCCTAGTGTTTATAGACCTATATTGTTCTTCTAGTCTATTCGAACGGATGCGTTATTGGGCTGCAGACTGATGATGCGTATCGTTCTTTCTTGAGATTACTTACCCTGGATTGAGATTTAGATTTAGTTGTTATATATTAGAAATAGACTATTACTTGGATCACTTGACCATGGACAGCGTAAGTGCACTTCGTCGGGTCCATTAAATTAGAAAGCCCTGCGAAGTCGTACCAGCTGGCCATTGCCACGTATCTGGTCTCATAGATTTTGGGACTGGGGCGTGACATGGTTTTAGTGGTGGCCCATGCAGGTCCTCTGAGCAAATCGTTTCAGTTACGTTACTGTACCGAACGAGCCTGCAACTTAGGATTAATGTGAATAAGATCTCAATCCATAACCGAATTTAAAACTCCTCTTGTATGTGATTATCGCCCTTGGACTTCCAATTTGTATTCGCTCAATTTCCGTCAATATCGTTATTATTGTTTCTCATCCCCTATTATTCGGAAGACGGACGCTTGCGCCTGATGGGTTACTCCAGAAGAAGATCGCAGTTCAGACGGCAGAAGACATGATTGTGCAATAATCTCTAAGAAGAATGTTACCCTCAGTAGGGTAGGCTGATAGGTTCTTTTGGATCCTAGAACTAGTATGGAAGGGTAGCAAGAGAATTGGAGCCAATAGTACCCTATTCGTACTCGAGATAGCAGTGATCTTGGAAGTACAAGAAGCTGGAAAGATTGTTGATCAAGACCTAGAATAATCTAAGGAATGCATAGCCCAATGCTGGAAACTAGTGGTTGTATATGATAGCAATATCAGGAATGATATTATGGACTAGAGGAGATGAAATTTTAGGATCTCACTTGGAAGATAATGATCTGATTTCAGGAATTCTAGTATGTGCTTGAGTGATACCATTATTGTACTATGTGACTTGGGGAGATAAATAACGAAAAGAAGGAATTTGAGGAATAAAATTTTAGGGAAAACCTTGAGGAGAAGAGAATTATACATTAGGCGAGAAAATTTTTCTTTTGAGGATTGATGTTGCAAACAGAACGGGAGAAATTATTTTAAGGTTTACTCTACACTATGACCTTATCCTAGACATGGATTGGTTGAGCCAATACCTCACGACGCGAGATTGTCGACGCGATTACATTATTTATGACCACCAGATTACCCTGAGTTTGAGTTTCTTCAAAGAGCCTGGGAGCATGGTGCCCATCTACCTTAGGAGTATACAACGCATGAGGTGAACCAGTGTACCACCATATTATATCAGGGTTGAGGATGTGATTCTAGATAATCTTCCAGGCCTGCCACCTGACAGAGAGATAGAGTTGTTATAGACTTGACTCCAAGAGCCGAGCCAGTTAATTTTCCGTCTTCAGACTAGCACCGATAGAGTTGGTTGAGTTGTGGGTCCGTCGTGGAGGATCTTTTAGACAAGGGTTTCGGTCGGGCTAGTGTTGCTCCATGGGGCAATACCCATCTTAATTATGCCGAAGAAAAATGGGACGGTACAGTTGAATCAGCTAAGTGGCGCATATGTATTTTGAAGATCGATCTCAGATCCAGCTATCATCAGATCTAGGTACGGAGAGAGGGCATTCCTAAGACGACTTTTCGGACATAGTATGGACACTATGAGTTTCTAGTCATGACGTTTGGTTTAACCAAGCGCCAGCAGTATTTGTGAGCCAAATGAACAATGTCTTCCACCAGTACTTGGATAAGTTCATGGTGGTATTTATAGACTACATCTTGATATATTCCAAGAGCCAGGAGGAGCCTGAGAGGCATCTCAGGATCGTGTTGGAGACGCTGAGACATGAGAGGCTATACGCCAAACTCAGCAAATGCGAGTTCTGCTTGGATAGAATACCGTTTCTGGGACACATAATCACCGAAGATGGACTATCAGTTGACCCGGAGAAGATAGCTGCAGTAGAGACCTGGCCTACCCCTACATCAGTTACAGAGGTTAGGAGTTTCCTCGGACTTGCCGGATATTATCGGAGGTTCGTGGAAAACTTCTCGAGGATAGCTGCGCCTATGACGCAACTGACGCATAAGGGCGAGGAGTTTATCTGGACCAACGAGTGTCAGGCGGCTTTCGATGAGCTGAAGAAGCGTCTGACATCAGCACCGATTTTGACACTACCTTCAGGATCAGGAGGATTTGTAGTGTATAGCGATACGTCTGGGAGTAGATTGGGATGTATACTGATGCAACACGGCAAGGTGATAGCCTACGCATCGAGACAGCTGAGAGTTCATGAGAAGAACTATCCGACGCACGACTTGGAGCTAGATGCAGTGATATTTGCACTAAAGCTATGGAGACATTACCTTTAGGGTGAGCGTGTTGAGATTTATACAGATCATAAAAGCCTAAAGTACGTCTACACGCAGAAGGAGCTCAACATGAGGCAGAGACGTTGGCTATAGTTGATGACCGATTATGACATTGAGTTGCAGTACCACCCTGGCAAGGCGAATGTCGTAGCAGATGCCTTAAGCAGGAAGCCCATGGCATACTTTTTGACGACGCAGCGACGGTTGCTAGAGGATCTCTAGGAGCTTGGGATAGAGATCGTATTGCCAGGCATGGATGGACAAATGGCCAGCCTCGAGGTTCAGTCTACCCTGATTGAGAGGATCAGGGCAGCCCTGCCAACAGATGCAAGATTTCGACGTCTGCGAGAGAGAACAGAAGCCGGCATGCAGACGGGACTCGGGATTCATGAAGACGGAACGCTGAGGTGCAGAGATCGCCTATATGTTCCGAGTGGCGAGCTACGCCAAGAGTTGATGACCGAGGCTCATAGCTCGATTTGTTCCATTCATCCCGGGGGTACGAAGATGTACCGAGACTTGAGACAGCATTTCTGGTGGCAAGGGATGAAGAGAGAAATTACAAGATTTGTGGCGAAGTGTTTAATTTGTCAGCAAATCACAGCTGAACATCAGAGGACTGCAGGACTATTGCAGCCACTCCCCATTCCCGAGTGGAAGTGGGAACACATTACCATGGACTTCGTCACAGGATTTCCGCGAAACCCTAGCGGGAAGGATGCAGTTTGGTTGTCATAGACAGACTCACCAAGTCTGCCCATTTCTTGCCCTTCAGAGTAGGGCAATCCACAGAGATACTAACTGATATGTATATGAGACAGATAGTACGACTACATGGAGTGCCTGGCAGCATCGTATCAGCTCGTGATTCCAGATTCACGTCATATTTTTGGCGGAGTATGCAGGAGAGCTTAGGAACTCGTCTCAAGTTCAGCACTGCATATCATCCGCAGACTGATGGTCAGTCAGAACGCACGATACAGATATTAGAGGATATGTTGAGAGCATGCATGATTGATTTTGGAGGATCTTGGGAGGACCACCTACACTTGGTGGAATCCTCTTGAAATAACAGCTACCAGGCTAACATACAGATGACACCTTAAGAGGCACTGTGCGACAGGAAATGTAGGCCGCTAGTTTATTGGAGTGACGTGGGAGAGCGTCAGATACTTGGTCCAGAATTGGTGACACAGACAGTAGAGAAGGTCAAGCAGATTCAGAGCCATCTACGATCAGCACAGGACAGGCAGAAGCATTGGGCTAATATGCATCGACGACCCCTAGAGTTCCAGGTAGGAGAACATGTGTTCCTGAAGATTTCACCTACCAGAGAAACTATCAGATTTGGAGGCAGAGGGAAGCTGAGTCCGAGGTACATCGGACCCTTCGATGTGCTAGAGCGCGTCGGAGAAGTTGCTTACAGATTGGCCTTGCCGCAGACACTAGAAGGAGTTCACGACGTCTTCCATGTATCCCAGCTGAGGAGATACATACCGGATCTGAGCCATGTGCTTAACCACTCGGAGATCACCGTTGGTCCAAGCTTATCATACCAGGAGGAGCCGGTAGAGATCCTAGACCGAAGCGAGAAGGTACTGCGAGGCCAGACTATCCCTCTAGTTCGTGTCGCATGGAGGCATCATGCACCAGGTGAATCAACCTGGGAACGAGAGGACGATATTCGGCAATATTTTCCCCATCTCTTCGAAGGCCTAGGTATGTGATAGTATTTATTTCATTCAATAGTTTTGATATATGTCTGTTTTAATTTCGAGGACGAAATGCTCTAAGGAGGGTATGTTGTAAACCCCCTCGACCAGAAATTAGGGCTAATTAAATTCAAATAACCTAATTAGGGTTAACTGGAATTAATTATGATTTATTATATGGTGTTATGATACTTGTACAATGATTTGATTATTTGGGATGATACCATAGCTGTTACCCTAAAGCTAATGCTACATATTTGACCTAGACCTGTAAACCCATTATATTGAACCTAGAACAAACCCCGGATACCGATTTTTGTGCCCAATTCTAGTCGCACAAAAGTCGTTACAAACGTCCGTGCGCAAATTAATTAAATTGCGTAATTACGTTCGCTGCCCGTTCTAATTGACATTGAGACCCAACCTCAACCAGTTTTGACCAACCCAGATCATGATAATATTGTACACTGAGCCTACTACACCAATGACCCTTGTCCAACCTAATTTAGACTCCCGGTTTTTAATTAAATTAAATTAGAAACACCGTTGCATTAATTATGAATTAATTAATGGGGTGACCTAACCTAAATTAAATTAGACCCAATTCCAACCCAGACCCACACCCACAAGCCTCATACAAAACACCAAACACCATCATAGACCAATGAGGAATATCAAACATGGTGTTTGGTCACATTAAATCCCAAATACAAATTAATTGTGCAAATACCAAATTGTCAGGGGCCTAATTGCAAAATTGCAATGAGGTGCCCCCCTCTCATTGGCCCAAACCATCATGAAGAAAAGTAATGGTCATGACCAACCATGAGCATTTAATTTCCCCCCATTTTTATGTCCTTACATCACCTTTTTGGGAACCCATCATGACCCTACAATTTGAATGGCCTATTCCTAGCCCTCCACTCATCTTGATGAACAACCCCACTCCCCAAAAATGTTGGTCCAGCCGCCCTAATCCCTAGGCAGCCCCCTCACTCTCTCTCCTATATATACATGCATATTTACACCTTAATTGAAGAAAAACAAAACCTAAAATAGCTAAACCCTAATATCCCCAACCAGCAGCCCGACCCTACTCGACCACCCCGAGCTCGACGCCGGCCACCAGCCACCTCCAGGCGCCGCCACCCTAACCCGACCCCTTCGTCGGACCCTCCCCTACCCTCGGCCACTGCCACCCGGCCACTACGCCGCCGGCAGCCACCCCCCAATAACCCCACACCAACCCGAGCCTCCCATCCCGCACAGCACAGCCGACCTCCCCTCTGCTTCGTGCTCCGCCACCACCGCAACTCCGACCACCAAACTTGGCCGAGCCCTTCCCCAGCCAGTCCTCCACCACCCCGTCGAGTTTCAACTGACGCCGCCGCCGCCTCGAGGAGATACCGGACCCGCAGCATCAACTGTACCAAACTACGGCTGCTGCTGCCGATCCTCCCCGAGCCTCGCCGGAGCGCCGTCCGGCCACCCCCGCCGGCGACGACCGACCAACTCGACCCCCTCGACCCGAGCTTCGCTGAGGTATAATATGTTATGTATAATTATCCTTATTTATATACGTATTTCTATATGCATGGGTATTGGGTTAGTTTAGGTGTATTTTCGTATAAATAGAATAATATTCTGTATTAATGATATGTGTATTTATACCTTCTGTATAAATACCTTATTTACTGTTTTTAGTATTATAAATTGTAAAATATATATATTTATTATGCCTATAAAATATCTATAAATACATGTATGTACGTATACGTTTCAGTGTACTCAGTAATACTTATATGTATACTTATATGTGTATTTTTGTATAAATAGGTATTTTCTGTAATTATACCTATTATATATTGTTTTATATATTAATAATAATTTCTGTGAATTTGTAATATATATAATATAATATTATTTTTATATTATATTTTGTATTAGGAATTTATACGCATGTATGTATGTATCTATGTATGTATGTAAGTAAATTTTAATATATATGAAAAATATTAAATATATAATATATATTAAGCTTAAATATATTTTTTGGAAATTAATAAATGTTATGTATATTGGTATATATATTAAATACTTATACGTATTAACCCCTCTATTATGTATATGTAAATAGGTATATATGTATATTTATAGGTACCTAAATGTATGTGTATACATTTTTGTTATGTTGCATATATTAATTTATGTACATATTTTCTATCTAAAAATATGTATATGTATAAAGATATAAATTTACGTTATTATCAATTATGTACAGATATTTAATAGGTGTATTATTAGTATATACTAATTAATACTTAAGTACTATTTTCGTACTATTAAACAAATATAATGTTTTATTTAATATAATTAAATATGATTTAGTGTATATGTATATACTTGTAATAACTATATATATATACAGTCCCGACCCTTGACAGTTGTAGATACGATCAGTGTGTCTTAGTCGTGCTATTGTAGCGAATAATTTGGACATTACTGTATCCTATATAGGATTGCTGGACACTACTGCCGAGGCATCAGGAGCAGGGCTTTGGATTTCGCAGCTACCCGGGACAGGCAAGTATACCTTGCCTTGTTATACTGTTTAATTTTCTGTATTTTAGCTTCCTGTTCATTGTTTTAGATATTATAACTGTGCGCATCTGAGAGAAACTCGGGTGAAGTCAACGAATGCGTTGACGTTAGGACTTGTGTCTGACTTAGTGTCTAGTAGACCCACCTAAAGTTGTGGAGTTATTGGTATGACTCCCAGGCCTTGACACATCTCGTACACATGTTGTGAGTCTCATGTAGGGCACGGTCCTGCGTATGTGGTTGGCCACCTGTACGTGTAGGCGTGCGACGGATAGGGAATAACTGCTATTAGTGATGCATGATAGAAGACTTAGCAGTTATTAGTAGGTGGATCATAGACTAGCGTGGTACAATGGTCCTATCCCTGTCCTTGTTTGGTTGTAGGAATGGACCCTTGCGCTAACGTTGACTATGAGCCAGAGTTACGATGCCCCGGCGTAGTAGCGGAAGCGTGTTGTGGATACAACATGCTTAGATCATGGGGCGGGGAGGACGACTAGTAGGCGTATGGGACACCCACTCCTTCTATGCAGATACCGCACTCGACGGAGTGATACGGACGTATATATATTGCAGATACCACGTTCTCTCGAGTGTTGGACGTTACTTGTTACATATTGCAGATACCACACTCTAAAGAACGTTGGACGTTATACTATTTCAGATACCATGCTCCTCGGAGATGGACGTTATCAGGTGCCCGTGTTATAGGGGGCATATGTGGCATACACTAGCCGGTTGTCACGATTGGTGAATTACGTCAGCATATGTTTAGCCTACACTTTCCCATACACTCAAGTTGTCCTTAAATTGCATTCACTTAGATGGTTAGCACACCCCCTTTATTTACTCAGTACTTACTTTATGTCATGTATTTTTTTTGTATCTTGTTACGTCCCTCTGAGGACCTGGTTCCCTTCCAGGTTGTTTGTGCAGTTGCAGGATACTTGATCTAATAGAGTGTGGACATCATTGCAGGTATATTTATATTTTCAGCTATTTCAGTCTTGTAGTACTTCCATTTTATTCTGCTTATATAGCCTAGTGTTTATAGACCTATATTGTTCTTCTGGTCTATTCGAACGGATGTGTTATTGGGCTGCAGACTGATGATGCGTATCGTTCTTTCTTGAGATTACTTACCCTGGATTGAGATTTAGATTTAGTTGTTATATATTAGAAATAGACTATTACTTGGATCACTTGACCATGGACAGCGTAAGTGCACTTCGTCGGGTCTATTAAATTGGAAAGCCCTGCGAAGTCGTACAGCTGGCCATTGCCACGTGTCTGGTCTCATAGATTTTGGGACTGGGACGTGACACAATCCATGCCTAGGACAATGTCATAGTCCGGCATGGAGAAAACCAAAAATCGGGCACGCATCTCTCGCCCGCAGACAACTACTGAACATGATCTACAAGTGTCGCTAACAGGTACTATTCCACCTCCCGTAAGAATCCTCTTGACCTTCGAAAGGGGTGCGGTGGCTATTCTATGGGTTGCCACGAAACTAGCAGCTATAAAAGATTGTGTGGCACCAGAATCAAATAGAACTAATGCTGGTAATGAAGCTACTAAGATTGTACCTGCGATCACTTCTCCGGCTGTCTCAGCCTCCTCTATAGTCATAGCATAGGCCTGTCCCTGTCTCGGTGCCGGTGCCCTCGGCTGATGTCGATCCTGGTGGAACTGACCTGCCTGTGGGGCCAAGGGTGGCCTCCTCTGGTTTCCTCTGGTGCTGGTGGTCGCTGTTCTCCAGCTCCTGCGTAAGGTGGCCTCGGTCCAAGAGGCTGCTGATAAGGCCTCGGCGCTGGCAGGGCTGGCCGATGAACCATCTGTACTGGATCTCTCTGTTCAGGGCAATCTCGGATGGCATACTGGGCTGATCCATATCTCAAACATACGCCCAACCTCCGTCTACTGTCCCTCATCAAATGTCCCCTCTTGCCGCAGAAATAGCATGTGGGAATGACGGCTCCCTGTTGTGGTGCTGCCCTCTGTTGCTGCTGTTGTACGAGAGGGCGCTTCGCAGGTCCTCCCTGTGGGGCTTGGACTGCTGATGACGATGCATAGGAGCGCTTTTAGCTAGCCTCCATCTTGTTGATGCGGTCCTGGCGTCGTGCTGCAAGTAGTACCTCGGAGTAAGAGGTGGGGGCTGTGGACCCGATAAGCCTCTGGGTATCATAACTCAGGCCCTCATAAAACTTCTCGGCCTTCGCTTCCTCAGTGGGGATCAGGTATGGTGCAAATCTGCTCAGGCGGAGGAACTCAGAATTGTATTCCTCAACAGTCATACTCCCCTGCCTGAGGTTCTGGAATCTGTCCCGAAGCTCTGCTCGGGCGGTAGAGGGTATGTACATCTCCTGGAAGAGTCTAGAGAACTCTTCCTAGGTGGCACGATCCGGTCCCAAACGCTGCTCCTCAGAAAGCCACCAGTGATGCGCATTGCCGGTAAGCTGCATCCTGACAGCCATCATCCATCGGTGTCGGGGGAGGTCAGTAGCCTCCAACTGGTGCTGAATGCTGGTGAGCCAAGCGTGGACCTCCGTCTGCTCCTCGGTGCCCGCAAAAGGTTGCGGCATCAAACGACGGAAGTCTATGACAGATCCTCGCGTCAGCTCGTATGCTGGTGGTGACGCCTGCCCCAAGGCCGTCACGATGCTCTCTCTCAAGGTCTCAGCCTGGTGCTGCTGGGCCTGCTGCTGAGCTTGCTGCTGGGTCTGCTGCTGGGTCTGCATCATCGAATACATCATTTGGAACATCTGGGTTCCATCCATCGGTTGCCCTGTGGGGAATGGCATAAAGGGCATCTGGGGCGGGAATGGTGGAGGAGGTGGTAGCTGCTGCTCCTCCTGACTCGGGATCCTCCGATCCTCAGGTCCTGCCTGATGTGGAGTCTGGTGTCCGTCTGAAGGCACCTCGGGATGTCCTGATGACTGCCCCATGGGAGCTGGAGTCAGTAGAAGGACCTGCTCCAGATCCGGTTCTCCGAATGATCCCGTGTCTCGGGGAACGTCGCCAGGCTGCACGACACGTCCACTACGGAGATTCATAACTCAGAAAAGAAGTCATAACTGCGATCAGCGTTTGAGGAAAATAAATAAGATGCAATTTGGTAAAGGATATCGAGATAGAGGTATCATGAGAAGGTTTCAAACTTTACAGATGAGATTTCTAACTATATTCCTAATTTGCAGGCTCGCTTGGCACAGTCAGGTGACCAAGACGATTTAGATGAGACCTGTATGGGCCACCACAAAAACCTTGTCACGCTCCGGTTCCATGGATAAGGAACCGAGACACGTGGCAATGGCCAGCAGTATACTTCAGCGGGCTTTCCAATCTAATGGGCCCGTCGGAGTACACTTAAGCTGTGAAGTACAATGAATAACCCATCACATAACACAAGTATACTCAATCTAAATCTCATCCACATGCAGCAATATAAGAGCACAATAGAAGTAAATACAATGACTAATGTGCAGGAAGGAAATATCCAAATAAGTATCAAGTACAAATACTAGAGTAGTCATACGGGAACAAACCCGCTAGTACAAATATACTGGAATGAAAGTAAGCAATAAGATAACTTGGGACGGCAGCAGGTAACTAGGTAATGATACCGTCCCAAGGAAAGAGTCACTACCAGCGATCAGGAGAAGTCCTCAGGAATGACCTCGTCCTCGGCAGTGAGTACAGCTGCTGGATAGATGCCCGGTCCGTACTCCTCCGGGTAATCCTCGTAGCCTACACCTGAAAGGGAACCAGGTCCTCAGAGGGACATAACAAGGTACAGAAATATAACATGCCAGGTAAACATATGGTACAAGTGCAACAACAGGGTAATTTAGCATAACCAAACAAGTATGACACAGTTTAAAGATAATGTTCGACGCGTGGCCTTTCTAAAATAAACCGTAGCTCTGAACACAGAGACACATGGGTCGAACCGTAGCTCCGAGCACAGAGACACACGGGTGATACCACTACACTATAATACAGGATCACTACATATACATATATAAGCGCGTGCAGAGTAGCCCAAACGTCTAGTAACTGTCTTTCCCTTCCCAAGCGGTCAACGATTGTGCGCTGAACCTGAACCTCTAACTACAGTCTCGACACACAAAAATAGCTCAACAGACGCGACCCTAAGGTCGTCCCAGTCTCTGGTCATGATGTCAGTATCAAGATACAGGAATCTGGCACGATCACAGTATATGAGTGTGTCCTGGGGTATCGATGTACTCAGATACGTGCATCGAGGTGCTCTGAAGCATCTAGCCATTACTCTAAGATGTTACATCAAATGTCAACACAAATACGCGCACGAAGTACATAAAGAACAACAAATATCTGTAAACTGAAATACAGGGTGGCAAGGTACACTTGCCTGCGTGCGGCTGCTGATGACGGGGATCTGGTGCCGCGTCCAAGTCCTCAGGTCCCGCAGTACCTAGAGAAGAGATACAAACCAGAATTAATAATCTATTTTATGACTCACAAGGGCAAGATACTAGAGGGCTAACTACAACTGACTAACGGTACGATAGTCCATCAACTAGTCATCTGTACACTCTGCTCGACCAATCCTTATTCTTACCATATTCTTTACATGGTTCAGTAGTTCAGGTATGCTCACTCCCTGACTGTATTTACTCATTAGATATTAGGTCTTCCTCAACCCTCAGGATCATTTCATCATATATACTACTCCTCAATTAACTTTTTATTATTTTTTAGCTCTCAACTATTAATTATTATCTATTAAAACCTTACAACCACTATTTTAGTATTCAAGCCCTTCTCATACATGCATAGTTCACAAATACATATTTGTATTCCTCAATCGACTTCATCACTGTTAATCTAATCCTCAAAATAACGAACAACTTAATGATAACACACACCATTTCACCATAAATCACTGCCCATCGATAATAATTAATATACATATAAAACAATATGATAAACCCTAAACCTCAATGCCTTCAAACCTTAAACTCCACCTAGCATATATAATCCCACAACTAAATCTAAATCTTTCACATGTATAATTGATTTCTTTATTTATACAAAAGTAAGGGCAAGCTCTCATGAGACAACCCTTCTTCCTACTGTTCATCTGAATTTCTTTCCTACCATAATTTCCATAGCAATATTAATCACCACGGTTAGGATCCTCAACCACCACTTGCACTCTTGAATGATTTGGTAAGCATACTCTAGTAAAACATATACATATAAATACCATTCATTCCCTATTTCTCCCATCATAACCTACTCTATACTCTTATGAATCCCACCCATGCACCACACTTTATTCTCTTCAATATACCACTCTTCTCTCTTACTAAGCCTAGGTAACAATATGGAGGTCAAGGTGAGACATCGCCAATGGTAGCTAAAGAAATTTCATGAAAATGTGTGGTATAAGAAGGCATCTAAAGCTCACCAGCCTGGGAAAGGATGATGACAAAGCAGGGAAACGGAGCCCCGAGGTTTCCTCGCTGCGAAGTCATTGGTGACGTCGAGAACGTTGCAACAGAAGATCCGCACAGCAGCCCCGCTCCTCGGCTCGATGGAGGAACTAGAGGTAGGGTGCTGACTGATTGAAGGGAAGAAAAATAGGAGGGTGAAAGACCAGAGTCGGTTGGTTCTCTTCTCGGTGGGGGAGTTGAGGAAAAATAGGTGATCATTTATAGAGGAGAGATTAGGTTAAGCTAAGGTGATCAAACGGATGAGGAGGGGGAGGGGTGATCTGATGAACGGTCGAATGGAGTTTCCAGTGGAGTAGGTGGTTGCCCCCGCCGTACTGTATGTACTGGCCTTGGCAGAACAGCTGGAGACCTAACGTGAAGAAGAACATGGGACAGCAGCTACGCTGGGTTGGCACTGCTTCAAATGCTTGCATGGTTTTAGGTTATGGTGCTCCACCCGAAAACCAAGGCCAGGATTATTCTGCCTTTGGTTCAGCTTCAAGAGTGAACAGCTGAAATGAAATTGCTACTCCCTCACAAAAGTCAAGCACTTTGTTTTGCTCAAAGAGTCGTTGGGCCAAGTGAAGGTAGCCTTGATTTCTTGAAGTGGTATGTTGGCTTCTAATAGAGATAGCCAGGTGGCTGGTTGTGTTGAACTTGATAGTCACAATAAAATGATGTGACCGGCCATGCAACCACAATAAACCTTTAAATACACGAGAACCAAGGATAAATTAATAGGCATGAAATTAAATAGGGATTAACCTGGGATTTGTCAAAGTTGGTATCCTCTATTTAATTAGAATAAAAGTATCCCGCACTTTTAAATTAAATTGGGGCACTTGGGATCTAAATTTGGAATTGACACAAAGGTCAAAAATGGTGGGGGCTTGGAGTCAGTCTTGGACCCTTTAGTTGGTCCGGCTCAACGGGTTAAGTTGGTATCCCAAAATTTAGGGTAACGACACAGGTGTCCGACACAAAATTAAATATGAGTTACGATTTTCGGAAAGTTGCACAATTAAATTAGAGCATAATTAAAAACTAATTTTAAGTGACGAAAAAGTCCAGTGCCTAATTTGGCAAGTCAAGTCAAAAGTACAATAGCCCGATGAAATTTATGGGCTGATATTGGGCTCCGATTAATTTAGGAATGATAGGGCGCGCCAAGGGTTTTAATTAAATGAATTAAATACCAGATAAAATTATCTCCACTCTAAACCTCGACATCTGCTACCAAAACCAAAATTTTCCAAATCCACCCTAACTATCTACAGAATAAATCGAGGGGGTTTACACTATATGCTTTGGGTACTTGGGATATTTTGAGGTCAAGAAGGAGTATCTTCTGTGTGAACTCTTGCAATTAACCACCTTGAGAATTATTCAGATATACGCATATTCTGGCCTGCGTATTCTCAGATATGTGGAAAGTCATAGATCTGTAATTGTAGATGAGCATAAAATCATAAGTTCATAGCCTCTCGAGCGTAAAAGCTGCTGAGCATGAGAGCATCCGGGCGTAGAAACTGTAGATTTGTAGCCTCTAAAAAGAAAATCTTTTGAGCGTGAAGTTGTGGATCTATTGCCTCTGAGCGTAAAAGCCACCGAGCGTGAAATCATAGATTTGTAGCTGCTGAGCATAAAGTCGTAGGTTTGTAGCCTTTCGAGCATAAAAGCTACCGAGCATAAAAGCATCCGGGCGTAAAACCATAGACTTATAGCCTGTAAGCGTAAAACCGTAGATCTGTAGCTGTCGAGCGTAGAAACCTCCTTAGCGCAAAAACTACGAATCTGCTTTGCACGAAAACTTTTCGAATTCGCTGACTGTCCGCCTTCTCTGAGTAATAGGCTGACGTAGTCCCCAATCATAACCGAATATTAAATATGAGATTTGGTTCGGGATTCGAGGAGTCCATCCGAACTCTATATATACCCCAAGCTTTTCAGAGAAAAACTTTTCATCTGTCTTTTGCAAAAGAAAGCCTTCGTCCGTTCGAGTTCTCTCCTTTGTCTCCTCTCCGAGCATTCAAAGCTTTCAACAATGGCCCCGAAACCGATCTCCTCCTCTAAGGGAAAGAAGACCGACTCTTCTTCTCGCTCTTCTGCCCAAGCGAGAGCGACTTTCGTCGGGCAAGGCAAGCTTCATTCTGAGCGAAGTATCCCGCCGACGAGCAGTGCACCCGGCCTTAAAGGTAGAGCCTTTGGGACGAAAAAAGAATGACTGAAATCCTTCGCACACGTTGTACGTAAACGCGCTAGGTCGTCTTCTGTGCTGATAGCCTCTTCGAGGAAGATGATGCATAGAGATGTTTCATCTTTTATGCCCATATTTCTAATGTGTCAGCGCAAAAACTCCATATTTTCGCAGTCTGGCGTAAAGCACAGACTGTCGAAACTTGGCGTATACCATAAAATTTGAGTTTTACGCTTCTGGATGAAAATTCTGGCATAATAACTCAAATTTTGGCAGTCTGGCGTAAAACACAGACCGTCGAAACATTGCGTATACTGCCAGTCTTGAATTTTACACCTTGGAATAAGTGTTCCAGCTTAAAGATCAAGTTTTTACAGTCTTGGCGTAAAGCACAGACTGTTGATTTTTGGCATATGCTGCAAGATTGTCTAGTATAGAAACTGACTTGTCTTTCTTGTATTTTGCAGTTAACTTGCATGCGTCTCCATTGGCTGAGGTGATGGGTTCCGCTGCCGGGATGCTGCACTCCAACTAATTGGAGGATTTGTCCTACGTGACATTTCCCATCTCTGGACCCCAATATCCTGAAGGAAGGGGAATCCTGATATCGGCTCAAGGTGAGCGAACGCTGTTGAACATGATCAACGGAGAGCCCCTGACGTACATAGACGGGGACCAATACATAAAGCCGGCTTTTCTTTTCGGGGAGATGATTGACAAGCAGTCCCAGACGAAGCCCAAGAAAGAACTTTGGGTTTTCCCTGCCGGGGGCTTGGTTTTGTATCTGCTCAAGATGCTGAGAGACTATCCATCTCGGCATTCTTCATGCTACACATCCCAGGAGGATGTCGTGGACGCTGACTCCCGATCTTCACGGCCGGGCGGAGAAGATATTTTATCTGAAAGGAGCTGACCAGGGGTCGTTTGTCAGCCTCCCTTCCGGCTCTGTGATGCCGTTCAGGGGACTGTACCCGGTAGTGTCCCGAGTGAAGACAGTTTAGTGCTCCAGCCGGTCCAATTACCGACTTTCTGTAACGATTTCATGGGGCACGGGGGAGTATACCCTAAGGTGAACCCTCGGACAAGTGGGTGGATCACCCCTACAAATCTTCGATGGGCTCGCTTAGCTGAATGGGCCTTGAAGCATTTTCAGACCGAGCTGGAGAGCATTGGTCTGTACGCAGCTGTGAGTGCTACCAGTGTTGGGTTACCTCTCAACCCTAACCTGTTTCTGGCACTGATGGAGCGATATATCTCGCTCACCGGGACTTTTGCCACTCCACTGGGGGAGTTGGGATTGACCCTCCACGAGATGGCAGAGATCTCGAGACTACCGATGGGGGATACTCCATATGAAGAGTATGTTCCCACGAACCGGGAGTTGGGGGATTCAGACCCTCGGATAGCGGCAGTGTACCAGGAGCTGATGTGCCACTACCTTGCTTGCACCACTTTTTATGGTGAGCCTTCAGATTTGGCTCATACCAATAAATTGGCGTCCTACCTCTTCTTTCACCGGGCCAGGACTGCTAAGCCGGAGAAGGTCTTGGATACGAAGGATCAGTCTTTGAATTTTTTGAGCGTGCTTAGTGCTCAGGTAGTCGACGATCTTATGGAAGACGCTGGGGCTCCGGACCAGATCCTCGACGAAGGAATAGGGAAATATCCTGCAGGCACTAAGGCCTACAGTTTTTTGAGGCATTGCCGCAGGCCTCTGTCCAAGGAAGCTCAACTGGCTGGCTTCCTCTCCATATGGCTGCGCCGACTGGTGGTGCCCGGGATTGCATCTGCGGACCGCATTCACCGCAACACGCTATGGCCTGCTGTGCGTCTGGTGTTTGGGGCAAGACTGGGCTTGCTCCCTGCCATGGTGTGCCGCATACAAGCTGGCCTGAGGGCCATTACTGATGGGCTGCTCGCCGATGAAACTCGGCATGATAGCTTTCCCAGGGTAGAATTACCATACCTGTATTTGATAGGATGGTTAATTCTCCATAACCCCAGGGTGATGTCTCCCGGCTCTGGCAGTAGTTCGGGGGGTAGTTTCTTGCTGAACTACAAGAATTTCTCCTGGAACGTGACCACAGTTTTAGACTGTCGGCGGGTGCTGAACTTCAGTCACAGCTGGAAGCTTTTCTGCACTGTCCCCTCTGTACATCTCAATCAATAGGGGATCAGACTTCAGGATATGGGCGACGGGAAGACCGTTGTTTCTCCTGAGGCTTTTAATTGGTTGGTCTGCAGTAGACCTTCCCATTTACTGTATAGAAGTGAAGACCATTGCTTCTTTGAGCCCTACCTGCCTAGTCGGTTTGTCAGGCAATTCGGGTACGACCAGTTGCACGTGGGCAATGCCGTCACCAGCTTCAGGTCCAGATGTGGACTCATTGATGGAGCGAGAGGATGGCGATACTTCATCATAGGTTACACTGGAGCAATTTTTACCGTGCCCGTCATTTCACTCTCCACGGAGCTGCGCATTCTCCACTCGTATGCCCAGTTCTATGTGGCAACCAACACCTTCCATCGCGATTTTGAAATGCATGGAAGTTTTAGGGTGCCTCTTCCAAGCCTGGGGGAAGAGTCGAAATACCCTCGGTCTCTTCTGACGAGGGTGAAGATTCCGTCAATCCAGATGAGCCTCTGTTGGCGGTACCGAGGGCTGAAATACCTCCGCCTGCAGGGCCTCTGGTAATCTCTGGGAAGCGAAGGACTCCTGCTCTGAAGGAGACTTCCCCTCGTAAGAGAAAGAAGAAGATGGTTACTCGTCCTCTCCGGATTCCCGACAATGAGGCTCCTAGAAGTGAGCGTGCTTCTTCCCCCGTTGGGGATGATTCTTTGATTAGAAGTTCCTCGCCTTTTAGAGAGGGACCCTCTACAGTTCCGGCTGGCGGTGCCGGAGAATCTCTGTTTGAGACTACTGTCGCTGCTACTGCTTCGGGCAGTAGTACGAGATCGCCTTCGGGGCCAAGCATAATAAGATTCCGTATACCTTTATCCAGATCAGAATCGGGAGAGGCCCCTGCCGTATCTGTAAGCGCACCTAGCAAGATTCCAGCCGATGAGCCTCGGTTGGAACTTGACGAGGACCTGGAAGACTATTTGCCAGTGTCGGTTGATACACCGTCTTCTCTAGGTATGACAGCTTGCTTAGCATCATTAAGAAATGATTTAGTTGTACTGGCTGCAGACGCGACATATATGCCATCGGCCATGGGTAAATGTCGTCTTCACGCCTCTTTTTTTTTAGGAAAATTAACATCATGTTGATATTAACTTTCTTTTGTCTTCTTTTCAGGGAAAGACATCCACGGGGAGGGCAGCGTTGACGCGCCTTTTGGCACTATTTCAGGTCCAGGCGGCGACACGGAGGTGCCTGACTTTGAAGAGGAGACACTTTCGGGTGCCTGCTCACCCGCCGAAGAGATTCCGATATCTCAAGAGGAGGACGAGCCTGTCATTGCGACAATGCCTCCTTTGAGTACGCCGGTCACTTCGTCCGGTGTTGGCGCCTCTTCTTTTGTCGCACCACCTGTTGAGGCGACGACTGTGGCAAAGTCGTCGGCAGTCATTCCTGGAGGGGGATTCTCTGATATTGCATCCACCCCCAGCACCCATTTGAATCTCACCAAGTTGGTTGAGCAGTTTTTAACCATTTTCTATGCCACTTTGAAGACGCTAGTATCAATGGTGCTGGAGAAGAATTTAGGCTTCGAGACTATGAGGACGTCCTGCAACCTTACTATAGCGCAGATTAGATATTTCAGTGACACTGGAAGAGCTGATGCGCTAGAGTAGATAGTTAATGGTTTGGAACAACCCATTAACAAATATTTGCAGCTATCTTGAGGCAGCGTCGACGATCTCGTTCAAGCTAGGTTCAACTCCTTGACTGCAGAGCTTGCTGGGCAAATGAAAGCTCTGGACAAATTCGTCCAGGAACAGCAACAGAAGATGGATCACGATCGTGCCGAACTGGAGTATGTCATTCCTCAACTGGCTCAGTGCGAAGTCGAATATGAGGAAGTGACAGCAAGGGTCCGCAGATTGAGAGATGAACTCGCTTAAGCGGAGGAACTGGCTGTCTCTTTGTTGGCAACTCGAGATATGCTAACGAATCGGAGGGAGACCGCCCAGCAGAATCTGACGCATGTGGGTATTGTCCACACGGGTTCTGTACATGCTCGGTCCGAGCTAGCTGCTTTGAATAATGATGCGGCAAGGTTGGAACGGGCTCGTGCCGACGTCTTGAACTCCAGGGATGAGAGAATGGCTGCCCTGGCACGGCAGATTTATGACCTAACTGCTCCTCCCAAATGATGTACTTTTCTGCTTTTCAATGTACTTTTGCTCTTTCTGGGAATAATAAAGAGGCTTTCATCTGACTTTGTGGACCCATCATTTTGGAGTATAAATGACAGGTTTGGGTGGAAGTGATATCAGAGGTAATATGGACGTGATATACTCTCGATATGTTTTAGCAGGACATATCTATTCAGAGGTTATATGGACATGATAGAATATGCTTCAGCTAAAATTTGTACACAAAATACTATCATAGGTAATATGGACGTGATATGTCTTGAAGTTCCAAATTAGTTAAATATATCTATTCAGAGGTTATATGGACATGATAGAATACGATCCAACTAGTTTTGTTTTGGAAGTAGTTTTGTCAGAATAAGATTTTTGCCATATTCTACTTTGAGCAAAGGAGGTTAAGTATAGTACCTCTTCAGGAATTTGCCATTGATAGGAGCCATCAATAAGTCTCCGTTAGGCTTGGCTAACATGTAAGCGTCATTTAAGAAAGTCGTCTCGATCACATAAGGGCCTTTCCATTTGGGCTGGAATTCACCCTTACTCCTGTGAGTAAGAATCATCGGCCTTCTCACAGCTAAAACTAGCTCGCCGACTTTGAACACTCTTTCCTTTACTTTTTGGTTAAAAGATCTAGAAATACGTGCCTGGTAGAACGCGATGCGTTGTTGATCTTGGAGGCGTTTCTCCTCTAATCCTTCTAACTCTTGAAGCCTTAACAGGTCATTCTTTTTCTTGAGTCAGCTCATTAGCCACTGCTATCCTGAGTGACGGAATTTGGACTTCGATGGGGAGAACTGCTTCGCTCCCATAAACCAATGAGAATGAGGTGCAACCTGTTGGTGCTCGTACCGTTGTGCGGTATGCCCAGAGACATTCTCCTAGCTTCTCATTCCAATCCCTCTTGTTCGAAGAAACGAATTTTTTCAAGAGCTTGATAATGGTTTTGTTGAAAGCTTCCGCCAAACCATTAGCAGCAGGATTATATGTCGTAGAGGCCACATTTTGTATCCGATTTTTATTGCAAAATCGATAAAACGCTTGGCTGATGAGCTGAGGTCCATTATCATGAATTATCCTTCGGGGTATCCCAAAGCGATAAATGACATGATGCTTGATGAAGCTGATCACATTAGATGCCTTTACCTCAGCAAGAGGGATCGCCTCTGCCCATTTGGAGAAATAATCCGTGATGGCCAGTATGAACCGGTAGCCTCTGAAAGAAGACGGGTGAATAGGACCAATGATATCTATACCCCATGCTTCGAAAGGCCAGGATGCAACCGTAGAATATAGGTGTTCAGGAGGTTGATGGATAAAGTCTGCGTGGACCTGACAGGCTCTGCATTATTTTGCATACTTTATTGCATCCGTGATCATAGTAGGCCAGTAATAGCCCATCCTCCTGATACGATCCTGTAGCTTAGGACCGGGTTGATGCGCTCCACATACGCCGTCGTGAGCTTCACGGATAATCTTTTGTGCCTCGTCATCGGAGAGACATCTCAATAGCAGTCCGTCGTAGGTCCGGCGATATAGACACTGTGAAGATGCATCAAAATAGAAGCGTAATGATCGTCTTTTGACGGATACTGCTTGTTTAGGGTCCTCCGGCAAGATTCTGTATGCCACAAAATCTATAAAGGGACTTCTCCAGTCTCTCTTGGGAGGATCTGTGTTCACAGCGTAGCTGCTTTCTATGTGAAAGTTATTTTTCACACAGAATAAATCTCTGTTAAGAAGGATCACCAAATTCTGCCTTCTTATAGGAGTAGCTAAATCTGCAGCTAGACTGGCTAAGGCATCAGCTTCCAGATTCTGAGATCGGGGCACATATTCTAGGAAGAATCCTTTGAATGTCATGGCTATCTCGACCGTTGCTCGGTGATAGGGGATGAGGTCTGGATTCCGGACTTCATATATTCCTCTGACTTGATTGACGATCAGCAGAGAATCACCAAAAGCTTCCAGAGATTCGACGCCCAATTCTTTAGCGACTTGGAGCCCGATTAGTAGAGTGTTATACTCTGCCACATTATTAGAATAGGGCTCGGTAAGAGAATATGCTCGGTAGATGACAAGTTTATCAAGAGTAACCAGGATAATCCCTACTCCTGAAACCACGTTTCCCCTGGGACCAATCCTGGAGGCACCATCGAAGAATAGTTGCCATGCATCACCTTCCATTGCGGAATTATATTCTGTAACTTCGTCGGGAATGTCCTCGTATAGTTTAGAGGTCTCCGGGATCGGATGAGCAGCTAGGAAATCAGCCAATGATTGGCCTTTGATGGACTTCTGAGGGACGTACACCATGTCATACGGTGTTAATAACATCGTCCAAGTCGCGAGTCAGGAATTAAGAATACTTGGCTTGTTCATTAGTACCCGAAGAGGATTGATCCTGGAGATAATATGGATGGTTTGGCCTGTGACATAGTGCCGCATTTTCTGGATAGCGAACATTAGAGCCAAGCATTTTTTTCACTAGATTGTACCGGTGTTCGGCTCCGACCATCATCCTGCTGAGGTAGTAGATAGCCTGTTCATGACCCATATCGTTCTTCTGTGCGAGAAGAGCTCCCAGTAAATGATCCATCGCTCGAATGTACAGCAAGAATGGTCTTCCTATGATGGGTGGTACCAGAACTGGCGGACTAGTGAGGTAGCATTTGATATCACTGAACGCTTGCTGACAGGCTTCGTCCCATACGAAGGATACACCTTTCTTCACGAGACGAGAAAAAGGCTGACATCTCCCAGAGAGGTTGGATATGAATCTCTGGATATAAGCCAGACGACCTTGAAATCCCCTAAGTTCTCTCAGATTACGGGGTGGTCGCATTCCTAAGATGGCCTTGACTTTATCAGGGTCCACTTGAATGCCTTTGGCAGTAATGACAAATCCCAGGAATTTGCCACTAGATACACCCAGAAAGGACTTTGTAGGATTCATTTTGAGTTAATGTTGGCGCATCAACTCAAATACTGTCTTCAAGTCTTGGATGTGATCATCCTTGAGGCGGCTTTTGACAGCTACATCGTCCATGTAACATTCCACTGTCTTGCACAAATGCTCATAGAATATGTTACTCATAGCCCGTTGGTACATAGCCCCGGCATTCTTCAATCCGAAGGGCATGACCGTATAGCAATATACCCCCAATGGTGTCTGGAAGGCAGTATGTTTCTCATCTTCAGGATGCATCTTGATTTGATTGTATCCTGAAAATCCGTCCATGAAAGACATACGTTCAAAACCGCATGTATTGTCAATCATGACGTCTATGATGGAAAGAGGAAACTCATCCTTGGGGCAGGCTGCATTCAGATCTCGGTAATCGATGCAGACACGTACTTTTCCATTTTTCTTCATGACTGGGACAACATTGGCGACCCAGTCGGGATGTTGTTCTTCCCGGATGAAACCACAGGCTATCAACTTCTTGATTTTAGCTTCAATGGTGTCCATCATATCCGGGCGGAACCGACGTTGGTGCTGCTTCACAGGCTTCGAATCGGGCAATATATTGAGTTTATGAGTAGCCACCTTCGGATCAAGACCTGGCATATCTTCATAATTCCACGCAAAGACGTTGATATATTCTTTTATCAGCTGGATAATTTCTTCCCTTTCTTCTTCGGAAAGATTGTTACTGATAAATATCGGCTTCGGCGAAAGTTTATCCCCAACATCGATCCGGATAACTTCATCTTCAGTGGGAGGTTCTCTCTGCTCGAACCAAAATTTCCATTGTGTATCCATTTGTTGAGCCCAAGAGTCATTCTCAAATGGTTCGGATTCTTACTCATCTTCTTCGAAAGGATCTGCCACTACCGTATTTACTGATAATGTTCGTTCGAGAGCATCAGATGAGTCGGAGGACGACGAGCCATTTTGAAAAGAGGAAAAGATATCCTCGTTTGACTGAAAAGTTGCAAGGGAGGTGGTATACCCTAACCCGAAATGAGTTCGTTGACAGTAGGGATCACCGTGCAGCGGTATTCGTCTGTCTTTCCCGTAGTTGAGACCTGGTTTCAGCTTCAAGTCATAACCCATACTTTGCATGATCTTCAAAGCTTGCGGGCTGTATCTGTGAACTTGCATTTTGCCAGCATCGTCATCGAAAGAATCTTCCTGTACAGTCGGTGCGTTGTGCATGCGGCCAAAGACTATTGAATGCTGACTGCTGCAAGTAGGCGAGATAATGAAGATAGAATCCTCATGTGGTCCATATATCGTGGTGACATTGGATGATGATGCTACTTCCCACATATACGGATGATAGGAATCTATAGCTTCCAAGAATTTTTGTGCTATAGGTTCTATATCGTCATGGGGTAAGGATTCCTGATTTGGAATTTGAGCGTCAATATACTGGAAAAGATGATCTTTATTATCATCCGAAACCGCGTTCCTGGTTGCATTTACATCAATCGACTGCCTGTTGCGCCGAAGGTTGATGACCAAGGGTGGAGGCTTCTGGTTCAGAGTGATCACTAGAGGATCACCTCATTTTCCTGACCTGGTTTTATTCAGGTGGATAGCCATAGGCTCGATGACTTTTGGATGAGCAGTCCGCCCTTTCACCTTGATTGACAGAGGTTGCTCGGCAGAGGGTTCTTCTGGCTCCCAGTGGGATTCCTTCTCTGCTTCGCCTGACACCTCTTCCATGTAGTCTTGAGAGTACAACACGGCATCAGAGTAGTAGGATTCTACTCCTTTAAATGGGTTCAGGTCAGCAAACTCCATTTGTACTGTTTCTTGGGCATCTACATATTTAAAGCATTGATGTAGAGTCGAAGGAACGATGTTGTGGTCGTGGATCCAAGGTCTACCCAGCAGAATATTATAGGACACCTCTGAATCAATGACATAATATGTGGCCACTGATCTGAGGTCATCAATCTGGATTCTCAGGCAAATTTTCTCCAACGATTTACTTTTCTTGGCATTGAAACCTACGATTGTACGTAGTGGTGGTGTAAGCCAATTCGCTGGTAGGAATCCTCAGCGGTCTGAGCAGACTATGAGGAATGATGTTGATTGATGATCCCGGATCTATGTGAATCCGGTCGACCTCCAAGGAACCGACGTATCCGGTATAATAGAGGGGTCTATCATGCCTGTTATGCTTTAACAACATGTCATCTTGAGTGAAAGTGATATTCGGGACCACCTCCATTACACTGTGGCATTGAGGACATTTTATGGGTTCTTCGTCAGGGGACTTAAGCTGGGTCAAGTATGCATTCGCCTGTATTAAGGCTTCACTCAGGGCTTGACGAGTGTCTTGAGAGAGCCTGAGTAGTTCGAAGATAGACAACCTGGCTGGTGTATTAGCCAATTGGGCCAGGATGTCAAAGTTGTATGGCTTCTCTAAACCTTTGTTTTGAATGTTCTTCAAAGGTTTATCGAAACGCACTTCTTTTTGCTTCCCTTTGTCCGCCAGAATTGGTCTCGAAGGACCGGCCTCTGGTATGGCGGGCTCTGGTTCTGAAGGCTTGGTAGCTGAAGGGTCTGCCGGTGCATCTTCCTGACTTGCTCCATAGTCCTTGAGGTAAGCTTTCCCTGAACGGGTTCCAGTAGCCAAGACCTCATCTTCTGATGTCGAGTGTACCGCAACCATGTGATATGGTTTAAGCTTCGAGTTCTTTTTAGACTTAGCCTTAGCAGCTTGAGTCTCCTCCTCGATCTCTGGCACCAGATCTGGATAAACCCATATAATCTTGCCTCGTTGGGTAGTTAGGGGTACCAGGTCATGATTTTGACCTCTAGCTGGAGGGAGATTAACGATGTTCATCGTTGTCTGGGACATAAGTGTAACACCATCCGGGACTTCTTGGGGAGGCAGATCGCCAAATTGCAGAAAGATCATGTTGGCTGTGACCGTCTTCTCGCTGTTGCGCAGAGTGATGGCCTTAGCATCGATTAGCTACTGGATCTTCCTCTTCAGGACATAATACGCCTTTGTAGGGTGGTGTATGTATCTATGGAAGATGCAGTACTTGGGGTTGTTAGTACTGCCAACTTTATTAGGCCGCTTCTCTTCAGAAAGGGTAATCTTGCCGCTTTTGATGAGACATTCGAACATGCTTGGATATCGTTGTCGTCGAAAGAGTATACTTCAATGGGCCTGGAAGTCCCAGGTTTCGTCTGTGTGATTGCCGCAGTCTTTTGCCTGGACGTATTGATTGTCAGAGCTTCTTTTTCTTTAGAACCACGAGGATGGTCGCTGTTGGGGGATGACCTCTTGCCTCTATCTGAGGCAGAGATCACGATGCCATTATCACGCGCCTTCCGACTGTTGTCCTCGGCGGCTACCGCTGAGATGATGAACGAGGGCCAATCATGGAACTGATATGGTCCTGTGAACACCGAGATTACGGGAAGAAGGTTCTTCTTGCAAATGTCCACCAATGCCGAGTCTGGAACTCCGGGAGGCATTTGCAAAGTGGCTTGACGAAAACATTCGATGAAGGTGTGAACATCCTCTTTTTCCCTCTGCTTCACTTCGATGAGAGAGGACATAGACATGTCCATCCCTCCCTCGTAGAATCGTACGAAGAATAAAGCCTTGAAGTCTTCAAAGGAAGTAATGCAGTTGTCTGCCAGGCTGCGGTACCACTGGTAAGCCACTCCCGAGAGACAGCCCTTGAACACCCGAGTGAGGAGGGCGTCATTCCTTTGTAATAACACCGTCATCATACTGAAGTAGTTCATGTACTGACTCGGTGATGTTTTTCCCTCAAACAAAGCCATAGTCTATGGTTTGTATTTAGGAGGAAAAGGGGCCTCTTCCTAGATAGCCGGGTAAGGCTGGTTGATTTCCAATTTCTTGAGCTGATCTTTGTGCTTCAAGGCATCAAATTGGGCTTTCAGCTCCCGTACTGCCTGCATCGGATTTTCAGCCGGTAGCGGGACCACGGAGTGGTGAGGAATTGGTTGCATTAATACATTCTCCGAGTGGGGACGCGGGGGAACTGCTGACTCCTGATCTAGAGCAGGCTCTTGGATCGCGTTGGATGGTGGTAAGTCCACCCCCACACGTATCTGAGTTTGAGGGACCGATGCTTGAGCCATTGCAGCTGTATGTTGAGTCAGCATCATCTGGTGTATGTTCTCCATCATGGATTGTATTTCTTTCAGAGATGTCTCCAGCATAATAATGCGTTGCTCAGCGCTCCCGGACGGGGAAGCTTCCTCGCGTTCATCCCCAATGGCATAAACTCCCATCTCCCTGGGTGTCATTGATGGATCAGTATAGGTATATGTAGAAGTTGACTCTATACTTTCAGCATCTGATTCGGGAGACTGGCGACCCCCAGCATCAGAATCAGAAGAGTACAAAGTCGGTTGTCGTGACCTCGAACGGGTGTTTCGAAACACCCCAGCTTCAGTGTTCCTAAGGAGTTGGTTGAATCTCCTTCGGCTCGGAGTTCTAGAGGGATGACGTCTTGAGCTCGATCTTCCTCTTGGTATGTGTGAAGCCATGTTCACAGATGCATGTGTAGGCTCTTCTTCCTGGAAAGATGAAGAGTAGCTCAACCGGTCGAAAACTGACCGTTTTGCTTCAGAACAGCAATAATTAATTACAATCCTATGACTATTACAATAGTGCTCGTTAGGAGGCGTAATAGACATGCTGGAAGTTCCCCTATCCTTGCGTTTCTGGATCAGATACTCACGCAGGTCAGGAGGATTTACAGAAGAAGAAGGCTTGTTCCTTCTGTTCACATTAGTGGGTATGCGGATGTTGGGAACCATAGTTTTTCGTGTGCCACCCGTATACAACAGGTTGGCCATCTGAGTAGCGGATAATCCCCGAGGAGTTTGTCTTTCCGCAAACTGAGCCTGCTTTACGCTGAGGGACTTCCTTTGGCGTAATTCTGGCTGGCGTAAAGCTAAGGAGGTCCTCAGTCGTCCATCAGCTCCTCGCGTAATCCGGAGGGCGGGCAGATTCTTCCCTTGCTAGCGTAAAGGCCGAGAAGTTGAGCAGTCTGCCACTTGCTTTCCCTTGCGTAGATTGTAGGGATCATCTTCCTTTCCGCGGAGGGCAGATGCATTTTTACGCGTGGAGCGCGTTTGGAACTTCTGATTTGGCGCTAAGGCATTGTTAGAAATTTTGTCTGCCATGTCATCGACGGAAGACTGGATTTTACGCGCAGAGCGCGAAGTAGGCTTTGGGACTAGCGCTGAGGTATTGTCCGAAGTTTTGTCTGTTCCGTCAGTGACGGGAGACTGAATTTTACGCACAAGGCGCGGAGTATACTTCTGGATTAGCACTGAGTCATTGTCCTAAGTTTTGTCTATTCCGTCAGTGACGGGAGACTGAATTTTACGCGCAAGGCGCGGAGGGAGCGATGCTACAACCTCGTTGGTCGGAGAGGTCAGAGAGTCGATAGGAATGGTAGGGGATGTCTTGGGCATCCAGACCTTACGCAGCTTCCTGTTGTCTTGGACAGAGACAGAGTGAGATCTACCCCCTGTTCGAAGCATGTCTTCGTAGGCAGACTGGTCGAACTGGACGACCAGTGTCTTCTTTACGGATCCCACGGATACCGCATCGTGTTGAGCAATTGCTTCCTCATCAGAAGAGAAAGATGTCCCCAGCAGAGTCATCATCTTGTGTTTGATAATAAATGAAAGAAATAAGAAACGACAAGGTTTATGCGAAACCCGCTCTTTGGTTTACAAATAAGATTATACAACTAATCCTATACGAGGATGTCGAGTACAATTTTTTAATCTGGGTAAATATTGCTATAGGAGTCTGATCTACAATCGATCACTTTGTCCCTTGGACTACACGATGATGAAGAAGTGTCGTAGAAGACAGAAAACAGCTTCGAAGGTTTCTAAAGAGATTGGGCGCTCGATGCCAAAGTCGTCGATCACTACTCTTTGCCTGAGCTCTGGATTCTTCTCTCTCAAAGACTCTTTGACTCTCAGTTCCTTGGAATCTTTGACCTTGGTTCTGATCTTCAGTTTTTTGACCAATCTTCCACCTTTCGACCTTGGTTCTGATCTTCAGTTTTTTGACCTATTTTTCTCTCCTGGACCTCTATTGATAGAGGTCTCTATTTATAGAGTTTTAGTGACAGTGACCACTCAGTCGGCGTAGAAACCGAGTAGTAAAAAGTACAGCACCCTTTTACACGATGGTTACAATAACCGTTGCCCGCGTATAGATGGCCTTTTGAATGAGCGTGTGACGCGTGTTCCATTAAGAGACAATGCGTATAACTGCTGCGAAGATCACGGCGTAAAAGCCACGTAGGTAGTTATTCCTCGCGTAGAAAAGGCTGGCGTAGAAGCTAATAACTGTCACCATGGCGTAGAAGCCAAGCAGGCATAGAAGCCGAGTAGGCGTAGAAGCCGAGTAGGCATAGAAGCCGAGTAGGCGTAGAAGATAGCTGATCCTCTTCCCCTGACTGAGGCCTTGAGCGAATTCTGGACCGAATAGCCTTAATACGCACCAATGCAAATATGGCCTGAGTTGGCGTATTCCAAGGAGATAGCGTATAGCGTGCTCCTATAGCTGAAAATAGCCCGATGGCGTAATGTGCCAAAGTGATGATGTGGACGTTTTAGCCGAAATTACGGCTTTTGGAGATATAATCAAATCTCTTGCATTAAATACAGAGATCTGCCCCCATCCTGCGCATTAAATGTAGAGGCGTGTCTTCGAAGATTTGCCATCATTCTGCGCATTAAATGCAGATACGCACCTCGAATCCTGTACGAAGAGCAACTGATGACGTGGCAGTCTGTTTGTCTTCTGCGGAGCGTAAGAAGCTCACGTCTGCCTGTGTAAAACTAGACAGCGTATTCCAGAGGCGTGTCTCTAAGATCTGCCATTATTCTGTGCAATAAATGCAGAGGCGTGTCTCAAAGATCTGCCATCATTGTGCATATTAAATGCAGAGACGTGCCTCGAACTCTGTACGAAGAGCAGCTTTTGACGTGGCAGTCTGTTTGTCTTCTGCAGAGCGTAAGAAGCTCACATCTGCCTGTGTAAAACTAGGCAGCGTATTCCCTTGTATGCGTAAAAGCAGTTTACGCCAAGGAGATGTCACTAAACGACAGTCTGGGTCGCTCTGCCGCGCCATCATTATAGCCGTCGTCTGGGTAGTCGTGCAGTACTCTTTGTCAGGAGTCAGATGTCAGGTTCACTGTACGATTTGTCAGGTTCATTTCGGGGAATACAAAGCGTCCCTCGTACACTTCAATGCTGCATTAAAAGCGGATGAGTTTTACGCCATAAAGGCGATGTAGCACCATTTTTACGTTGAAGCAACCTGGATATACTGCATTACGCGGATGGTCCATGAGCTTATATTTTACGCTGTGCTCAGTGGAGAAGCTCTGTTTGCACGTTGATGGCTCTGAAGTCATCTTTTTACGCTACACGGCATCAACATGCTGCGTATAGCTATCCAGCATATTTTTTATGCTTCTACACCAGCTCATGAGGATCCTTCCACCTCTTCAACTCTGGTTGCTACAGCGGCTGTTGAAGCGGGTCCGTCGAGGCCTACTGTAACAAAAAAAGCTAAGCAGAAGGAAATGCATTTTGACAAGTCTTTGAAGAAAAACCCATCTCAAGGACTTGACAAGCCATACAACTTTGACATATTGGAATAGCTTGCCAATACATCGGCTCGACTTTATATTTTTGAGTTACTTCATCTTTCGAAGGAAATTTGTGATGCTTTGAGCGATGCACTGATCCACACTGACTCATATCTAACTCAGCTCAAGTCTCCAACTGAAGATACAGTGACATGCCCTAATTGTCACAGTGTGATGGAGAAGATCCTTAATATCACCTTCACACAAGATGATATGATACTGAAAGAAAACCGGCATGACATGCCTTTATACTATATTGGTTATGTCGGTTCCATCAAGGTGGGCCATATTCACATAGATTCGGGCTTGTCACTCATCATCATTCCCAGGATCTTACTGCGAGCTCTGAATATTCCAGTGCATAACCTGTCAACAACCAACACTACGATCTTAGGCTTCAATACTGGACGAAGCCATCCCCTTGGGAAGATATGCCTAAAAATTTAGATATGTGATCTTTGAACTGAGGTCATATGCTATGTGATCGAATCTGAGGTATCCTACAATGTCCTGCTTGGACGTCCATGGATACATGAGAACAAGATCTTGCCTTCTACTCTACACCAATATTTTAAGTATGTGGACAGCCAGGGACATGTTAAGATGGAGTTTGCTGACATCAATCCGTTCAAGGGTGTTGAGGCATACTACTCTGACTTTGTCCTCTATATACCAAATTTCTAGATAAAGAGACCAATAAGCGGATGATAAAGCTGAAAGTACTCCAAGTGAGGAACCACTCAAGATCTGGGTCAAAGGGCGTGTCACTCGCAGGAGTCATCCAGAGCCTCTTGTTATCAACTTTCGCAAGTCAATGCGCGAGGAAAAGGCAAAGGAATTTCTACCTCTAGAGTCTCTTGTTATCAACCTCTGCAAGTCAATGCACGAGAAAAAGGCGAAGGGACTATTAGTGATAGACATCACCAAAACTAAGCAGAAGGAACCTCAACTTGTTATCAATCTGAGTCTTAATAAGAACCCTCCTCTAATAAATAAGCCCTTAGTTATTGACTTAACTAAACATGTTATTAAGGATAAACCTTCAGTTGACTTTGTAGAAGAGGAGGAATATCATGACCCATACCCAAAATTTGTGTATGATTCGTGGATACGTCCAGCCTACACCGCAGCATCGATGGTAGAACCCTATCTAGGTCACAATACTATCTATCACAGCTTACAATAATATATATAACTTGTCATTGATCTCAACTCCATAAGTAGAACAAGACGAATATAAATATGACAAAAAAATTAATACTCAATTATATAATTCTATAAGAAAGAAAAATGGCACGATAATGATGTAAAGGAAAAGAGAAGTCTAAAAATAATACATCACACGTTCATGAGTCTAGGATCTAAACAACAAAAACAACATAAGTATCCCATAAAATATACAAATCAGATTATCTCAAGTATATAATCCAACTACAAATGAAAGCTAGACTCTAAGTCTCTACTAATAGATCCAATACTGGAATGGGATCCTCATAAAGCTCCTGGGTGAAATCCTCGTCTACTCCGGGTCCGTAATAAGTCTGGCAGAAAGCCTCAAGATCCTCTAAAAAATATTATTCAATCAGGATTGGAGCGAAGCACATAAACTAACAACAATTCCATTAATTTAACCAATACTATAAAATAGTAAGCAATAAAAATACAAGATAGAAGAAATATTGGACAATAAAAAAATTGGTATGCAGATAATCATCTCACAGGTAATAATGAACTGTAAATGAATAAGGAATAACTGTATCAGCAGGTGTAAACTGGAATAGGGATATGAACAACTACTAAGTATCTTAAAATATTAATTATTATGTAATCGACTTAGAACGTGTCAGGCTCTTCCATATATGATTGACTATACACAAGTACAGTAAGGGATCAGGTTAATCAGGTATGACTGACTATGCATAAGTACAAGTAAGGTGATCAAGCCAATCATATACGTAGAGCTATGCATAATTAATAAGATCAGGCTACACCCTCGTGTAGTGAGGGTGAGCTATGCACAAGTAGGTAGTTTATGATCACAAAATCAACTAATACTTCTCCATCCCCGATTAGTACAATGGATCCAATCATGACTCCTCATGACAGGTATCTATGATACTAACCCGTGTATCCACTGTGTCGCGAATCAAGCATAACACTATATACTAGAATCATAGTAATAATCAAAATAAGAAAACTGTCAGCGAATGAACTTACCTGTGGTCCTGAGCAAAGTGTCAGGATCAATGCCCAAAATAAAGTCACAAACCTAAATATCAAGTATTACTGTTAAATGGGTGAAATAGAGAATGCGCATGATGAACTAACTAAAATATAAGGCTTCTAGGCCATTTCTAGGTCTATACAAGTTTAATCCTCAAGTTAGAGTCTATACTTATCTATAGAGTGGGTTTCTTGTGTGATACTAGGTCTAGACTATACTATACTAGCTAGTTTAGCTATACTAAGTTAATACTTGGTGTTCTAGGTTAATTAATACCCAAATACCCAAATACCCCATACTATACTAATACCTTAGTTCCTATACTTAACTTACTGATACTGAACTTAACACCTCACTCACTTAACTAATCACTAATAATATATACTAATTCCTACATACTTATTATCTTAATACCTACCTTATAATGTAACTTGCATCAATACTGGCTACTAACCCCAATTACCTTAATTGCTACTTGAGTACCCAACATCCTTGTACTATGCACTGTTCTATGACTGAAGACTAACACCTAATACCTTTGACTGATACACTCTAACATATGACTGATACTAACTAACTAATACCTTAGCTGATACACTCTTATTTGCTTGCTACTGTTTATATGACCCGACACACTGCTAAGTAGAGTTACAACTATTGTTTAGATGCATTATATATATTGTCATTGCTCTTCCTACTGCTGCATACCTATGCTGGACCATCACTAACTGCCACTGTCTTTCCTATTAACTGCTAACAACCTACTCCTAATTCTACTGATACAAGTAGCAATTCAAGGCACTGTTGCATGTCTTACTTTATCCAAGCCACTGAAATATGGGATCCAAGATAAACTCAACTGCAAGTTCAGAGCAGCTGCTATATGTAGAACCCCAAGCTTGCACAGGTCAAACAGTGAACCTCCCTCACTTGATGTTGCTCTAATTCCCCTTACCTGCAACACAACACAATACTCACATACTAAAATACAATACACGAGCCCATACATTCAGTGTTCCATGCTCCCTAGGTCTGGTACATCCCTAACCTCAAGTTACTACTACCTGAGCTTCACTTATTATACATGGGCTTCCTCTACTGCAATATGGGCTACCTGTCATGACCCGCACACGGTGAAGGGGCCCGAGTACGTGGGTATGTCGAGCCTATGCCGCAGCATCGACGGTAGTACGCTGTCTATGTCAACTATACTATCTAATCTATCTCACAATAATATATAATCTGCCAATAATATCTTAACTCTAAGAAGGAAGGCAAAATACTTAATGCAACACAATACTCAATCACAAATCTATGGTACGAGAAGATATCAAAGAAGTTAACATAACTATGTAGTTTAAAATATAATAACAACAAATAGAAATAATATCCAAATCTTAAATATACGCCGAAAACAAATTCGGTACCAAAATGCTAAAGAAAACTAACTATAAAAGACTAGTGATACGGATAAACCTTCCGGCAATCACTCCGGAACTAGTGGGTCCATGTCTGCACCATCTATAAGTCGAGGTCCGTAGTATGTCGGACACCAATCTCTCGAATCCTCTGAAAAATATTATCCAGTCAGGAATGGAGCGAAGTATAACCCAATAGCAGTTCCAATTAATTGACAAAAACTATAAAACAGTAAAATAGAGGATGTTATCTACGATGAGAATATAACTGATGATCAAGAACAATGAAGGAATAAGCAATACTAGCAACATAATATAAATTAATGCGTGCAAGAATGAAGGAATGAACTATAATGTCAGAAATAAAATAGGGTAATCTATGAACTGAAATGGAGTCTAAAATATACTTTGTGTTTGAGATACTTACTAAATATGTGATCAGCTTGGGAGATTCAATGATTACACTAATGAGCTAACTCAACCATACGTGAAGTGCATGATTAGTTAGTAGCCAATAATTACACTACTAGCCGATAGTTCTTGATCACATATTTAATTAGTATTTTCTTCTCCCCGACTGATACGAAGGATCGAATCATGGCACATTACTAGCCAATATATCCAATGTTTAACCTATAATATTCAATTTTATCCAATACCAACAAAGAGCAGAATTTGATACCATCTCAATAATCAAGGTAATATCTCATGACTGATGATCCAATAACAATACCAATCCGTGTACCATCGTGTCAAGAATCATAAGTAATATTTCTAAATACTTGAATTATAGTAGTAATCAAATAATGGAAACTATCAGAGAATATACTCGTCTGTGGTCTAAAGCAAATGATGAGAAATGGTATCCGAACTAGTGTCACACAGACCTATATATGGAATATTGCATTAATACAAGGTTCGGAATGAAAATGAGTTAAACTAGTCAACTTCTAAGTCATAAAGCCATTTCTAAGTCCAACAGTCAAATTAGGTCAACTCTAAGTCAAAGTAGTTAAACTTGGTCAAACTAGCTATTTCTAAGTTGTATGAGTCCATCTCTAGGATATTAGGTCCATACACTATGCAACTAGGCCATGCTAGCTATACTAGGATACTAGAAAATCAATAGGATACCGTATCCTAAATACGCTATTAACAATATACTATATATTATATATAAATTATATAAACATAATATATACCATATCTTAATACTAACTAACACTAGGTGGATACATTGGCTTTGAGCCAACTTGGTATCCACTACCTAACCCATCTTGATGTTCAAACCTAATACATTGAGTATCCACCAATACCTTGACATTACCTTGGTATCACAAGGTAATGTTAATCCTAACCTCTAACTAATTACCCAAAGCTCTTAAACTATAACTATCATGCATGAATTAATACCATATTACTAGTTATACTAACTAACAATACATATAAACATATATACACATACAACTACATACATAACACTAACTAGTAACAAGTATATATGTATATTTATAACTACTAGATAACCATATGTACATATATATATCTATAATTACTAATTTAATAATAAGTACATATATATAGATAACTAAATAACAAGGTAACTAACTAAACTATCTACTAAACTATTAATAAACTAACTAACTAGACTGTCAAATAAACTAGCTAACCAACTACTAAACTACCCCCTTACCTGCTCTGTGGCTGCTGCCCTCTTGCACTTGATGTTGCTGCTGCATTTGTTGTAGTTGTTGCTCAAACTGCTGCTGTTGTAGCTACTGCAGGCTGTTGCCACTGCACTGCCTTGCTGCTGCATGCTCGAGCTGCTTGCTGCAGTGCATTGCTGTAGCTGCTGCATGCTACTGCCTTGTTGTTGTTGTGCTGCTGCATGCCACTGCAGTACTGCTACAAGCTGCAGTTGATGTGGCTAATGATGATGTTGCTGTTGTTGTCTACTTCAGTTGTACTGCACTACCCGACCCCCTCTCAAACACACAAATCTACAAACACAAACGCACACACACACACACACACACACACACACACATATATATATATATATATATATATATATATATATATATATATATATATATATATATATATATATATATATATATATAGCTCTCACTCACACACATAAACATATATAAATACATAACTATACATATACACATTCATATATACTTATCCATACATATATATCCATATCGATCTATACACACACACACACACACACACACACACACACACACATATATATATATATATATATATATATATATATACATATATATATATATACATATATATATATATATATATATATATATATATATATACAAGTACATATGTAAACACACACACATACATATATACCACTCTCTATGTATATATATAATCACCACCAACATATATATCTATGTAAATATATATCCACAACTTACATATATATATATATATATATATATATATATATATATATATATATATATATATATATATATATATATATATATATGTATACATACACCTATGTATATATAATTACATATCTATAGATATACACGTACATATATACATATACTTAGAGACACACACACACACACACACACACACACACACACACACACACACACACATATATATATATATATATATATATATATATATAACAATGATAAATATAATATTCTAATAGCTATAAACAAGATAAATTAAATCTAAATATGCAATAAAACAAACACGTGGAGTGCATCACACCCGTATCACACTAGATCTATGATACGCTTGCGATACGAGTCTACCACACCACCAAACGTACCCCGAAGGACACGAGCAAGTCTAAAATAATAATTATGAATAATACAAAGAGTTAAATATATATCTATGTGTCCATGTCAAAATGTAACATACACAAACCCCCGTGTCAGAAAAACCTCCCCAAATTAACCCGTATCTCCAAATTATCGGGTACACGTATACAATTATAGACACGACACTAACCACACACAATCAAACATATATTAATTGGTCAAATTGACAAACACAAGATGTGTCAATCTCGAAATTTTTCCAAAACTGACACAAAACCATACATAACTTTCTCCATAGGCTTCCTATGAACCTAATTCAAATTCCTTTGGGTAGCCTTAGCATATGGGGTGGTTCTTAATGATTAAAACACAGATTTAGAGTCTAATTATAGGGGATAAACTAAAGTGTATCTATTGGGAGATGGATTGCCAATGAAACTTTTAATTGGGATAAAAAAGCCTCCAACTTGTAGATCCTAACTCCTCTTTGTAGATCCTTACTTTCTTCTTGTAGATCCTTACTCTAATAATATCTAATAATAATTTAGGAAAGAATTGGAAAAAAAATTGGGTAGAATTTGATGCAGGAATGAACAAATTTGGTTGAGGGGAATTCTAGATGTAGATTGGAAATAGAAAAAAAATGAAGAGAGAGAATTTATCCGCCTATTTAAATATGGACAGCCACTTGACCCCCTCCCCAAGATTTTATATAAAGTCTAAAATACCCCTTGTGGTCTCTCATGAAGAAATAATTAAGGAGGAAAGGTTCTAGTCTAATGGGTTTAACTTAATTAATCATCCTCCTAAAGAATGAGCTTCTAATTGGGCTCAATTCTAACTAGATTTAAATATTGGTCCATGGATCTAATCTAAACTAGTTAGGTCCACTAACACAAGTCCAAAACAAAATCTAACATGCTAAAAATAAATAAATAATATAATAAATAAATATTCAACATGCATAATATTTAATTAATTATAAAATGACCGAAATATCCTTTCCTAGAAAATGTGGTAGTGACAAGTCTACCCCCTTTAGGAAAATTTTGTCCTCAAAATTTAAGGGTGATCGTACTCCTAGGTCAAACCACTAGCAATCATAGTCCAAGAAGGTCTTATCTAAAATCACACAAAGAAAGTCTTATGCAAAGAACAACATGCATGGTCATGGTCTCCGCCTGTCTTATTACTGTTATCTATGTCAGGATATTCTACTGGCTATACTAACTATATAACACAAGCATACAAAAGGTACTAAAGAAGCAATCAATCAAAATAGATGGAAGGAACAGAAATAAAGAACAAAATTCGCTAACCCATCACCTGTAGTATCGGTCTCCTCGACTGTCATCACAAATACTCTGCCCTGTCGAGGTAGCTCCCTCTGCGGGTGATGAGAAATCTGTGGTGCTACAGGTGGCCTAACTTCACCTCTCTGCCCTTGATTTGCACTCTGGACTATACGATAAAGGGTCCAGAGACAATCCTTCACTATATGCTCCGTTAATCCATAATGTAAGCACGCCCCTACAATAGGTGGATTGAGGAGCCCATTGCACCTATCTCTGAGGGTGTTATGGTATCTGCTATACTGGAGCTTGTATTGGAGCAACAATTGGTTTCTGCATCTGATATTGCTGCTGATAAGCTCCGAACTATACTGGAAACTGTTGTTGCCGAAACTGCGGTCTCTTCGTCGGTCCCGCACTGCTACTGCCACCACCAAACATATCACGGTCCCTCTTCGACTTCAAGTTCCACTCCCGCTCGACCTTGCGTGCCTCCAAAAGTATATCAGAATATGTCTCATAGAAAGACGGAATGAGGATCTTCACTTCCCAATTCAGACCCTCGCAAAAACGAATAGCCCAAACTTCTGGTTCCCTCATTAAGTACTCCGCAAATTGGCTCAGCCTCCCGAACTCTGCAACGTACTCCTCTACGGACATGCTCCCTTGTGTAAGGCTCTCAAACTACCTTCCTAAGTCCAATCTGTCTATCCAAGCAAAGAACTTTTTCTTAAAGAGGTCCTTGAATACCTCCCAAGACCGCCCCGCATCAGTAAGAAGTGGCTCATTCCTGAACCAAGTACGGGCAATGTCGAACAGTCCTATCACCTCGACCTTCAGATCATCCGTAAGATGGGATACCCTCATGAGACGCTTGATATCCTCGAGCCAATCGTCAGCATAAACTATACCCTCTATCCCCTTGAAAACCTAAGGCTCTAGCTTCTTAAAATTTTGAATGTTGCCTTGCTCGAGCTGAATATTCTGTGGCTGTGGAGGAGCCCCTCTCTGAACTGCTGTAATAGCTACCTGATGGGAATTTTTTATACTCTGTCGCATCATATCTGAATGCCTGTGTTGGGCCTCTATCTGTGCCCTCTGTACCTCCATCATCTCTCTAAACAGTGCAACCATCGGTGCGACATCTTCTTACAATAGAGGTGGTGGAAGTCCCTCCGAAGCAACTGGGGTAGTCTTCGGAACAGGTGGAGGAGAACACCCGAAGGCAGCCGAGACTCCTACGTGAACTGATATCTTAGGAGGTACAACCCCTGCTGCCTGAGTAGAAGATTGAGAGGTGGCAGACCTCGCAGAAACTGCTCCCGATCGATGAGATCTTGTCTTCGGCGGCATCCTGAAGACAGATCGAAACAAAATAGATCAATTCGACACAATATAAGATATTATCAAGAAAGGACAATAATATTCAAAGTATTCATAAGGAATCAAAAGTAGCAATTTTAAATCAGACTGGAGTTCCTAGTGGTGATTGAGTATCCCACTCTCATCCTAGTGTTCTATGTCCTATAACCTATCGCAAGCTCGCTATAGTACAACTAAGTCGTTGCACTACTATGACTTCGCACAAATTTTAAAGTTTGAGACCAACATGGGCTACCACAAAAATGTGTCACGACCCGTACCCGGTGAAAGGGTACGAGTACGTGGGTACGTCCAGCCTACGCCGCAGCATCAGCGGTAGAACGCTGTCTATGTCAACTATACTATCTAATCTATCTCACAATAATATAAAATCTGCCAATAATATTTTAACTCTAAGAAGGAGGGCAAAATACTTAATGCAACACAATACTCAATCACAAATCTATGACACGAAAAGATATCAAAAAAGTCTAACATAACTATGCAGTTTAAAAATATAACAAAAAAAATCCAAATCTCAAATATACGCCAGAAATAAATCCGGTACCAAAATGCTAAAGAAAACTAACTATGAAAGACTAGTGATCTGGATAAACCTCCCAGCAATCACTCCAGAACTAGTGGGTCCATGTCTGCACCATCTATAGGTCGAGGTCCGTAGTATGTCAGACACCAATCTCTCGGATCCTTTGAAAAATGTTATCCAGTCATGAATGGAACAAAGTACAACCCAATAGCAGTTCTAATTAATTGACAAAAATTATAAAACAATAAAATAGAGGATGCTATCTATGATGAGAATATAACTGATGATCAAGAACAATGAAGGAATAAGCAATACTAGCAACATAATGTGTACAAGAATGAAGGAATGAACTATAATATCATAAATAGAACAGGGTAATCTATTAACTGAATGGAGTCTATAATATACTATGTGTTTGAGATACTAACTAAATATATGATCGGCTTGGGAGATTCAATGATTACAATAAGGAGCTAATTGAACCATACGTGAAGTGCATAATTAGTTAGTAGCCAATGATTACACTACTAGCCGATAGTTCTTGATCACATATTTAATTGGTATTTCCCCCGTCTCGACTGATACGAAGGATCAAATCATGACACGTTACTAGCCAATGTATCCAATGCTTAACCTATAATATTCAATGTTATCCAATACCAAGTATTTTATACCATCTCAATAATCAAGGTAACATCTCATGACTGACGATCTAATAACAATATTAATCTGTGTACCATCATGTCAAGAATCATAAGTAATATTTCTAAATACTTAAATCATAGTAGTAATCAAATAATAAAAATTATCAGAGAATGCACTCGCATGTGGTCCAGAGCAAATAATGAGAAACGGTATCCGAACTGGTGTCACACAGACCTATATATGAAATATTGCATTAATACAAGGTTCGGAATAAAAATGAGTTAAACTAGTCAACTTCTAGGTCATAAAGCCATTTCTAAGTCAAACAATCAAACTAGGTCAACTCTATGTCTAACTAGTCAAACTTGGTCAAACTAGCTATTTCTAAGTTGTACGAGTCAATCTCTAGGATATTAGGTCCATACACTATGCAACTAGGCCATACTAGCTATATTAGGATACTAGAAAATCAATAGGATATCGTATCCTAAGATATGCAATTAATAATATACTATATATTATATATAAATTATATAAACATAATATATACCATATCTCAATACTAACTAATACTAGGTGGATACCTTGGCTTTGAGCCAACTTGGTATCCACTACCTAACCCATCTTGATACTCAAACCCAATACCTTGAGTATCCACCAATACCTTGACATTACCTTGGTATCACAGGGTAATGTTAATCCTAACCTCTAACTAACTACCCAAAGTTCTTAAACTATAACTATCATGCATGAATTAATACCATACTACTAGTTATACTAACTACCAATACATATGAACATATATACACATACAACCACATGCATAACACTAACTAGTAACAAGTATATATGTATATATCTAACTACTAGATAACCATATGTACATATATATATGTATAACTACTAACAAGTAATCAAAGTATTTATATAATTACTAATCTAACAATAAGTACATATATATAGATAACTAAATAACAAGGTAACTAACTAAACTATTAATAAACTAACTAGACTGTCAAATAAACTAGCTAACCAACTACTAAACTACCCCCTTACCTGCTCTGTAGCTGCTGCCCTCTTGCACTTGTTATTGCTGCTACGTTTGTTGTAGTTGTTGCTCAAACTGTTGCTGCTGTAGCTGCTGCAGGCTGTTGCCACTGCACTGCCTTGGTGCTGCATGCTCGAGCTGCTTGCTGCAGTGCATTGTTGCAGCTGCTGTATGCTACTGCCTTGTTGCTGATGTGCTGCTGCATGCCACTACAGTGCTGCTACAAGCTGCAGTTGCTATGGCTAATGATGATGTTTCTGTTGTTGTGTGCTTCAGTTGCATTGCACTGCCCGACCCCCTCTCAAACACACACATTTATAAACACAAACAAACATCTATATACTCTCATATATATATATATATATATATATATATATATATATATATATATATATATATATATATATATATATATATATATATATATATATATATATGACTCTCACTCACACACATAAACATATATAAATACATAACTATACATATACACATTCTTATATACATATATGTATATTAGAATGTGTATATGTATAGTTATGTATTTATATATGTTTATGTGTGTGAGTGAGAGTCATATATATATATATATATATATATATATATATATATATATATATATATATATACACACACACACACACACACACACACACACACACACACACAACACTCTATATATATACATACATACACGTACATATGTAAACACACATACATATATATATATATATACCACTCTCTATGTATATATATAATCACCACCAACATATATATCTATGTAAATATATATCCACAACTCACATATATATCTATACATACACATATGTATATATAATTATATATCTATAGATATACACATACATATATACATACACTTAGAGATACACATAATACACTTGTGATACGAGTCCACCACACCACCAAACGTACCCCAAAAGACACGAGCAAATCTAAAATAATAATTATGAACAATACGAAGAGTTAAATATACATCTACGTGTCTGTGTCAAAATATGACATACACAAACCCCCGTGTCAGAAGAAAACCCCCAAATCAACCCGTATTTCCAAATTGTCGGGATACGACCTACACGTATCCAATTATGAACATGACACTAGTCACACACAATCAAACATATGTCAATTAGGTCTAATTGACCAATTGACAAACACAAGATGTGTCAATCTCAAAATTTCTCCAAAATTGACACAAAACCACACATAACTTTCTCCATAGGCCTCCTATGAACCTAATTTTAATTCATATGGGTAGCCTTAGCATATGGGATAGTTTTTAATATTTAAAACATAGATTTAGAGTCTAATTAAGGAAAAAAAACTGAATTTTACCTATTGGGAGATAGATTTCCAATGAAACTTCCAATTTGGCTGAAAATAGCCTCCAACTTGTAGATCCTTGCTCCTCCTTGTAGATCTTTGCTTTCTACTTGTAGATCCTTGCTCTAATAACCTCCAATGATAATTTGGGAAGGAATTAGAAAAAAATATTGGGTGGAATTTGATGTAGGAATGAAGAAATTTGGTTGAGGGGAATTATAGATCTAGATTAGAAATAGAAAAAAATGAAGAGAGAAAATTTCTTCCCCCATTTAAATATGGCCGGTCACTTGACCCCCTCCCCAATCTTCTATATAAAGTCTAAAATATCCCTTGGGGCCTCTCATGAAGAAATAATTAAGGAGGGAAGGTTCTAGTCTAATGGGTTTAACTTAATTAATCATTCTCCTAATGAATAGGCTTTAAATTGGGTTCAATTCTAACTAGATTTAAATGTTGGTCCTTGGATCTAATCTAAACTAGTTAGGTCCACTAACACAAGTCCAAAACAAAATCTAACATTCTAACAATAAATAAATAATACAATAAGTAAATATTCAACATGCACAATATTTAATTAATTATGAAATGACCACAATACCCTTTCTTAGAAAAAATGGTAGTGACACTACCCGATCCCCAACTGGATTCCTGTAATAGAAATCTAACCCCCAGGTCCTACAATAAGGACCTAGGAACACTGTTGTTAATACACAACAGGAAAAAGCTCACCTCTGATACCTCAACGCTCTAGTTGCACATCACTGGAACCCAAAACCTTCATACTGTTGATACCCTATTCTGCAGATACTATACTTGGTTACATCAGTTAACTTCTAGTCCCCATACCAACTGATTAACATCATTCCTAAACTTGAGCATAAACTGGACGCCTGAAAGTAAATTCCCTAATACTGCACTCGAGCTCACTACGCAAAAGGGTCCCCTTAATTTCCTTTGTTTGTCTGATACTTTCCTTTACCCCTTACAATCCATCCGCACCAGGGACAGACGTACACAGTACACAGATGTGTGCACACAAGCCCACACTTCTTGAGTCCCCCACCATTCTCATCCAATATCAACCCACACATTAAATATAGATACACCAATATATATATACACACATATACTTATCAATCTATCCATCCATATATATTAACAGTGAATATAGCATATAATGGACACATTTCCAGTAGAAGTCAATTATCAAACACTTGGCATGCATGCTCCTTGCCCATGCACCAAAATTTGATGATACGCAAAGATATACCCCACTAAAAATCATGAATCACCCCACATATATAAATTATATTATCTAAAAAATTATACTAATTAATTATAAAGCAATTAATGAAGAATTATCTCCATGTGAACAAAACCCTATAAATGACTCTCGTATCACTCCGTATCATACCGTATCATGACACGACCTACCCGTATCCAATCGTGGACACAATTCTAACCCCAAATAACCAATCTAACTCTAATTAGGTCTAACAAACCTAATGACAATTACTTGGTGTCCCAATATCGGATTCCCAAAATGGATACCAAACCCAATGTAGAATTCACAAATAGGGTCAATAGGATCTAAAACTTCTCCCTTTGGGTAGCCCTAATGCATGGGTACATTCTAAATGCTCCAAAATACTAAATAGAACTAATTAGAGAAGTAATTTCAGAATTTACCTATTGGGAGATGATTTTTTAATGAACAAGCCAATAGGATACGATTTGGACAAGAACACCAAGCCAAACTCCTTCTTCTCCAAGCTTCTTGCAACCACTAGCTTCTAATCTCCTAAGATGACGATGATGAGAAAATTTGAGGTAAAAATTAGGGTGAAATTGATGGTGGGATGAACTATTGGGGAAGAACACTAATGGGGAATAAAATGGAATGAGTGAAAGGAGAGAAGAGAGAGAGAGAGAGAGAGATCCACACTCAAAATAGGGCTGACCCCCCTCTTCCCCCTTTCCCAATTAATATGACTAGTCTAGAATGCCCATAGTGGGTTGTCATAAAGGAATTAATTAGTGGAAGCTTCTAATCCTAATGTGAGTTCAAGCTAATTTCTAATTAAGGAGGAGGGTTAACTTAGATTGAGTCTATTGTGACTAGTCCATTAAGTTGGTTAAGTCCACTACCATAAGACCATACGTGCTCTCTCAGATACTGATATATCTTATTGGCACCTGGATACATCAAGTACTGAGATCGATGCGCCTCCTCCAGAACCTTCTCGCGCAACTCTCCACTCAGCACACATAATCCTTTACCGTGCCGTAATGATCCATCATCAGTGATGGTGAAATCCTTCGATAATCCTATATGAATATGTGCTCTGATGCTCCTCAGAGTCTCATCATCAAACTGCATGGTCCTGATTCTATCCACCAGCTTAGCCTATATATACAATCCCCATATCTGTATCTCGATACCAGGAACTAGCTTCTCAATCTCCAAACTCTCAAGATCGGCCAACAAATGTCTGTCTGTCGTCAAGTACATAGCCACTGGATACCGGCTCAAGGCATCGGCGACTACGTTCGCCTTTCCAGGATGGTACTATATGAATATGTCGAAGTCTTTCATCAACTCCAACCATCTTCTCAACCTCATGTTTACCTCTTTTAATATGAATATGTACTTCAAGTTTTTGTGGTCTGAAAATCTCCACACGCTCTCCATACAGGTAGTGTTTCTACAATTTTAGAGCAAAGATGACTGCTTGCAACTCCAAATCGTGGGTGGAGTTATTCTTCTCATAAGGACGTAATTGTCTGGAAGAAAAGACAATCACCTTCCCGTGCTGCTGAAGAACGCAACCAAAACCCTTCCCTGAAGCATCACTATAGATAGTGAATCCACCTGTCCCTGATGGCAACGTCAACACTGGAGTTGTCGTCAATCTCTTCTTCAGCTCATCAAAAGTGACATGACAATCCTTCATCCTGACGAACTCTACATCCTTCCTGGTCGGCCTAGTCATTAGCTCTACAACCTTGGATAAGTTCTGTACAAATCTCCTGTAATACCTGTCAGCCCCAGAAAATTCCTGACCTCTGCCTCTGAACTCGTAGTAGCCCACGACTCCACTGCACGATCTTCTTTGGGTCAACTAAGATCCCGTCACCTGTCACCACATGCCCAAGGAATTCAACCTTGTTAAGGAAGAAGTCACACTTTAAAATCTTCCCGTAAAGCTCCTCCTTCTTGAGAGTCTCCAAAACTATCCTTAGGTGCTCCTCATGCTCATCGGGGTCTTCGAATACACAAGGATGCCATCAATAAAAACTACCATAAATATGTTAAGGTACTGATGGAACACCTTATTCATCAGGTTTATGAATATTGTCATAGCGTTAGTCAACCCAAACGATATCACCATGAACTCGAACTGGCCATACCGAGTCCGAAAAGCTATCTTCGGAATATCTTCCTTTTTCACCTTTACCTGGTGGTAGCCTGACCTCAAGTCTATCTTCAAAAATACCTTCTCTCCACTCAACTAATCAAATGGATTATCTATCCTCGACAATGGATATTTATTCTTGATAGTGAGGCTGTTCAGAGCCCTGTAGTCGATACACATGCATACCGTCTTATCCTTCTTCGGTATAAATAATACCAGAGCACCCAACGATGATGAACTGGATCTTATGAAGCCATTGTACTGTAACTCATCAATCTGATTCTTCAACTCTGTCAGTTAATTGTTGTTTACTCTATAGATGTGCTATGATATTGGCTCTGCGCCTGTCACAAAGTCTATAGAGAACTCAACATCTCTGTCTGGTGGCAATCCTGGCAACTTCTCTAGAAAGACATCCAGGAACTCCGCTATGAAAGGATGTGGCATCTCCTTCTCTTTTACCATGGCTCCACAAAAGATGCCCTTGCTCTGCTCTACTGCTCCTCTAGAAATCTTGAACTCTGGCTCTTCTGGCGGTTGAAATATCACTCTACCTCCACGATAATCTATACTAGCATAGTGCCTACTTAACCAATCAATCCCGTGTACAGTATTATTTCCTGAAAGTGGTATTACGAGTAAGTACGCGCTCAACTCTCGGCCTTCCAATAAAATTCTTTGATCCTTGCAAAAATTGCTGACTAGGATAATGTTTCCCTTAGTCGTGATCATGTAAGTCCTAGCCAAGGGTTTTGCCTCTAAATGATGCTTAAGAGCAAAAGATACAGATACAAAACTATGGGAACCACCAAAATTGAATAAAGTAAATGCTAGAATGGAATCAAGAAGATCTGAACCTGTAATCAAGTCTCCCTCCGGCTCGGTCTCCTCAACCGTCATGGCGAAAGCTCGCCCCTGAGGTGCACCACTCTGCTGCTGTTGGTGCTGAGCGAACCTATGTTGCTGTGGCGGATGTGGAGGTCCCCTCTGCTAAAATAGGGTGGCCTCACTGGTGCTCCCTGAATCGGTGCTCTAGCTGGTCCTCCCTGATCTGGATGAGCTAGACAATCTCTCAGCTGGTGTACGGGTGACCCATAGAAAAGGCACACTCCCAACCTCTTTCGACAAACCTTCCTAGTATGTCCTAGATCTCCACAAAATATATAATGAACCGCCTGTTGTGCCTGTCTCTGTAGCTGTTGCTGGTGATGACTACGAGCTGGTGCCTGGTGCTGCTGGTGATGGTGCTAGAACGATCTCTACTGCTTCTGAAAGTGGGGACGCTTGTCTGGTCCTGTGCTACCACCCACTCCTCTAGAAATATCGTATCCTCTCTTGGGCTTGAGATCTAGATCATCCTTAGCAATCTGAACATCCATCAAAATTCCCTCAAAGGTAGCAGTGTAACGTCCAAAAGTATGAGACTTGATCTCTCTCTCCCCTTCTTGAACTTTCAGGCTCGATATCTTGGGTCTCAAAATATTGACGGCTCAAAATGACTCAAGCGGCAAAACTCTGCAGCGTACTCGTCGACCGACATATTTTCTTGGACCAAGTTAGGAAATTGACTCTCCAAGGCTCCCAAGGCTACGTCAGAAAAAAACTTTTTCTTGAAGAGCTCCTTGAAGGCCTCCTAAGTAAGTCCTTGAGTAGAAAGTCTGGCTTCGTGCGATACCATATGAGTGCAATATCGAACATCTGACTGCTGGCGGACTCAATCTGCAGGCTCTCTGGAATCTGAACCAAATAGAGGTTCCATTCTATGTCTTCTAACCAGTCGTCGGCATAGAGTATCCCCTCGATACCCTTGAACTCCCAAGGTGACATCCTCTTGAAGTCCACTATAGTGCCTGGTCTCTGCTGCTAGTGCTGGCCAGGGTGCTGCTGCTGGGCGACTCTCTCTACCGCCTTTAGAGCCACCTGGTGAGCATTCTGCATGCTCTTCCTTATCCGCTCTATTTGTGCTTGGTGCGACTCTGCCTGAACCCTCTGGGCCATAGCCTCAACTTACTGAGTCTCTGCCGATATCCTCTATGCATCCACCATGCCTGGGATTAAGGCGAACATATGTGCCCCGCCAGCAGGCATACCTCCCGAAAATAGAATCTGTGGTGGTATTGAAAGGTCCTCTGTAATAGCCGGGACAACCCTCCTGACAGGTGAGGGAGAAGGAGCCCTGAAGGCTGCTGAAACTCCAACATGAGCAGGTAAAATAGGAGGAGCGGCTCCAGCTATCCTGGTGGCAGGTCAAGATATGGCAGACCTCTCAGAACTTGCGGATCCCAATCTCTGCGACCAGGTCTTTACCGGCATCCTGAAAATAGATTGAAACAAGAAGAAGTCAATTAAGGTAAAAGATACGATATCATCAAAAGGACAGTAAAATTTAAAAGAAACAATTATTCATAATGATAAGAATATTAGAATTAATAAATAGAAAATTTTCCTAGTTATGATTGAGTATAATGTCATCCTATATCTTGTATCCTATAGCAGGCTCATAATCGAACTCTGAGTCTGAGCACCACTACGATATCGCATGTTGCGACTTCGACTTACTCAATGACCTGCATGGGCCAGCATAAAAATGTGTCACGACCCGTACCCAAAATTTAGGCATGAGTTATGGGTACGTCCAGCCTACGCCATAGCATCGACGGTAGAACACTATCTAGGTCACAATACTATCTATCATAGCTCACAATAATATATATAACCTGTCAATGATCTCAACCCCATAAGGAGTACAAGATGAATATAAATATGACAACAAAATCAATACTCAATTACATAATTCTATAAGGAAGAGAAATGACACGATAATGATATAAAGGAAAAGAGAAGTATAAAAATAATACATCACACATCCATGAGTCTAGGGTCTAAACAATAACAACAACATAAGTATCATATAAAATATACAACTCAGAGTGTCTCAAGTCTATAATCCAGCTACAAATGTAAGCTAGACTCTAAGTCTCTACTAATGGATCCAATACTGGAATGTGATCCTCCTGAAGCTCCTGGGTGAAATTCTCGTCTACTCCGAGTCCGTAATAAGTCGAGCAGAAAGTCTCGAGATCCTCTGAAAAATATTATCCAGTCAGGATTGGAGCAAAGCACATAAACTAACATCAGTTCCATTAATTTAACTAAGACTATAAAATAGTAAGAATAAAAATGCAAGATAGAAAAAATACTTGACAATAAAAAAACTGGTACGTAGATAATCATCTCACAGGTAATAATGAACTATAAATGAACAAGGAATAACTGTATCAGCAGGTGTAAACTAGAATAGAGATATGAACAACTACTAAGTGCCTGGAAATATTAATTATTATGTGATCGGCTTGGGACGTGTCAGGCTCTTCCATATATGATTGACTATGCACAAGTAGAGTAAGGGATCAGGTCAATCAGGTATGATTGACTATGCACAAGTACAAGTAAGGTGAACAGGCCAATCATAAACGTGGAGCTATGCACAATTAATAAGATCAGGCTATACCCTCGTGTAGTGAGGGTGAGCTATGCACAAGTAGGTGGTTTATGGTCACATAATCAATTAATACTTCTCCATCCCCGATTAGTACAATGGATCCAATCATGACTCCTCATGACCGGTATCTATGATACTAACCCGTGTATCTACTGTGTCAGAAATTAAGCATAATACTACATACTAGAATCATAGTAATAATCAAAATAAGAAAACTGTCAGAGAATGTACTTGTATGTGGTCCTGAGCAAAGTGTGAGAATCGAAGCCCAAAATAGAGTCACAAACCTAAATATCAAGTATTACTGTTAAATGGGTGAAATAAAGAATGAGCATGATGAACTAACTAAAATATGAGGCTTCTAGGTCATTTCTAGGTCTATACAAGTTTAACTCTCAAGTTAGAGTCTATACTTATCTATAGAGTGGGTTTCTAGAGTGTTGCTAGGTCTAGACTATACTATACTAGCTAGTTTAGCTATAATAAGTTAATACTTGGTGTTCTAGGTTAATTAATACCCCAATACCCTATACTGTACTAATACCTTAGTTTATATACTTAACTTACTGATACTAAACTTAATACCTCACTCACTTAACTGATCACTAATACCATATACTAATTCCTACATACTTATTATCTTAATACCTACCTTAAGATATACCTTGCATCAATACTGGCTACTAATCCCAATTACCTTAACTGCTACTTGAGTACCCAACATCCTTGCACTGTGCATTGTTCTATGATTGAAGACTAACACCTAATACCTTTGACTGATACACTCTAACATATGTCTGATACTAACTACCTAATACCTTAGCTGATACACTCTTATTTTCTTGCTAGTGTTTATTTAACCTGACATACTGCTAAGTAGAGTTCAGCTGTTGCTTATATGCATTGTACATGCTGCCATTGCTCTTCCTATTGCTGTATACCTATGCTTGACCTTCACTAACTGCCACTACCTTTACCCTTAACTGCTAACAACCTACTCCTAATTCTGTTGATACATTCTAGGCACTGCTGCATGTCTTACTGTATCCAAGCTACTGAAATATGGGATCCAAGATACACTCAACTGCAGGTTCACAGAAGTTGCTATATGTAGAGACCCAACCTTGCAAAGGTCAAACAGTGAACCTCCCTCACTTGCAGTTGCTTTAATTCCCCTTACCTGCAACACACTGCGATACTCGCACACTAAAATACTATACACGAGCCCATTCATTCAGTATTCCATGCTCCCTAGGTCTGGTACATCCCCAACCTCAAGTTACTACTACTTGAGATTCACTTATTAAACCTGGGCTTCCTCCACTGCAACATAGGCTACCCGATCCCCAATTGGTTGCCTGCAACAGATGTCCAACCCCCAGGTCCTATAGCAAGGACCCAGGAACACTGTTGTTAATACACAGCAGGCAAAAGCTCACCTCTGATATCTCAAGGCTCTAGTTGCACTTCACTGCAACCCAAAACCTTCACCCTGTTGGTACCTATTCTGCAGATACTATACTTGGTTACATCAGTTAACTTTTAGTCCCCAAACCAACTGATTAACATCAGTCCTAAACTCGAGCATCAACTAGATGCCTGAAAGCAAATGCCCCAACACGGCACTCGAGCTTATTGGTCAAAAGGGTCCCCTTAATTTTCTTTGTTTGTTTGATACTTTCCTTTATCCCTTGCAATCCATCCACACCAGGGACACACGCACACACAGTACACAAATGTTTGCACACATGCATACACTGCTCGAGTCCCCTACCCTTCTCTTCCAATATCAACCCACACATTAAATATTGATACACCAATATATATATATATACAAACATACTTATCTCTCTCTCTCTCTCTCTCTCTCTCTTTATATATATATATATATATATATATATATATATATATATATATAGTGAATATAGCATATAATGGACACATTTCCAATATAAGTCAATTGTCAAACACTTGGCATGCATGCTCCTTGCCCATGTACCGAAATTTGATGATACGTTGAGATACACCCCTCTAAAAATCATGAATCACCCCACACATCTAAATTATATTATCTAAAAGATTACTAACTAATTATAAAGCAATTAATGAAGAATTAGCTCTATATGAACAAAATCCCTAAAAATGACTCCCGTATCATACCGTATCATACGGTATCATGACACGGCCTACCCGTATCAAATTGTGGACACGATTCTACCTCCATATAACCAATCTAACTCTAATTAGGTCTATCAAACCTAATAACAAATACTTGGTAGAATTCACAAATAGGGTCAATAGGATTCCAAACTTCTCCCTATGGGTAGCCCTAATACATGGGTACATTCTAAATGCTCTAAAACACTAAATAGAACTAATTAGAGAAGGAATTTCAGAATTTATCTATTGGGTCAATAGGATCACAAACCTAATGTACCCATATTCTCATATTAGTACCCATATTCTCGGATTTTCCCAAAATGGATACCAAACCCAATGTAGAATTCACAAATAGGGTCAATAGGATCCCAAACTTCTCCCTATGAGTAGCCCTAGTGCATGGGTATATTCTAAATGCTCTAAAATACTAAATAGAACTAATTAGAGAAGGGATTTCTAAATTTACCTGTTGGGAGATGGTTTTCTAATGAATAAGCCAATAAGACACGATTTGGACACGAACAACAAGCCAAACTCCTTCTTCTCCAAGTTCCTTGCAACCACTAGCTTCTAATCTCCTTTGTAGTGAGGATGAGGGAATTTGAGGTAAAAATTAGGGTAGAATTGATGGTGGGATAAACTATTGGGGAAGAACACTAATGGAGAATAAAATAGAATGAGTGAATGGAGGAGAGAGAGAGAGAGATCCACCCTCAAAATAGGGCCAGCCCCCCTCTTCCCCCTTTTCTAAGTAATGTGAATAGTCTAGAATGCCCCTAGTGGGTTATCATGAAGGAATAAATTAGTGGAAGCCTCTAATCCTAATGTGAGTTCAAGCTAATTTCTAGTTAAGGAGGAGGGTTAACTTAGATTGAGTCTATTGTGATTAGTCCATTAAGTTGGTTAAGTCCACTAGGGTCTTATCTAACTAAATAATATAATCCCTAACCAATTATAACATATGGCTACACATCTATATAAATAAATATAACCACATTATTTACAATAATACACAATAAAAAAAATACTCCTATTCTAAAAATATGATTGTGACAAGGAAATATTATATTTTATGACTAAAGATGACACTCATTCGCACTACATTAATGTCGATCCTCTTGCTAGAGAATTTCTAGAAGCTACGGATGATTATGAGCCTCTGTCCATTCTAGTGGCACCACCATTTCAGACAGGCACATCATATGGGTCATGTGATGGCATATGCTTTATGTTCCCAGCAAGGCAAAATGGTGAGCAACATACACTCTTTGGCAAGGCTAGGATTAAAAGTATCACGCAAGCCGATGACTCAGAAGAGGATACCTGAAAAATATAACTCAATCGCTATAGTCGATCGGCCAAAAATATTATTCAGAAGATGGGTTACAATTTGAAGTCCAACAAAGACCTCAACTATGGAAAAAGTTGTTGTCTGCCAATACGTAACTCCTTTCCAAAAGGAAAACCTGAAACCTACTACCACCAAACACGTAGTGGCTTAGGTTACGTCACTCCTCCGACGAATCCTGAAAGCTCAGAGTTATATGAAATAACACCTTCTCATTCTTCTGAATCATCATTCTGGGATTCTGATGGAAACAAGGAAGAAGTATTCAAGCATGCTCTTTCTATCAATATGGTATCAGCCGACTTGATTGACGAAGAATAATAATCATTAGACCCTTTGAGGATGATTCATAGACACAACAGATGGAATCACAATGGGAGCTACGGTTTAATAAATACGAACCATCTACAGAAGATAAGATTGTTCATATCGATGTAGGAGAGCAGTCTTCTCCGAAACCAAAATTTATAAGTAAAAGTCTCTCTACTGAAGATAAACAAGCCCCAGTGGGGCTTACAAAGGAGTATATTAACATCTTCTCCTGGAGATATGAGAATATGCCTGGTTGGGATCCTCAGCTAGCTACATACAAGCTCAATATCCTCCATAATGCCAAACTAGTGAAATAACAGAAGCGACAATTCCGCCCCGACGTGATGGATGCAATTAAAGCTGAAGTTAAAAAGCTGATAGCATACGGATTTGTTCGGAAAGAAGAATATCCTAATTGGATAGCCAATGTGGTACCGGTCATGAAGAAGAATAAGAAGATCCTGTGGTGCCCCGTTCCCCCTATTCGGGGAGCGCGGCTAAGAAATACAAGACGGTATCGTTCGATCGGGATAGATTGAATCAAGAACTCATCCTCGTTATGGATTTGTCTCTTCGGAATCGATTCCCATATTCAGAGGACCGTGCCCCAAGGATCGGCTTAGCGGCAGAGTCAGGAGGGACCTCTCCGCTGCATTCTTTTGTTGCCTAGTTTTCGTTGTCGCTTGTTGCTTTCGTCCCTTGAGTTGGTTTTTGAATTTGCTTGGGTTTTCTTGAACGATTTTGATGGATTTTATTGCTTTCGTTCGAAGGACTGCACTTCAATTCCGATAACTAAAAGAGAAGAAGAAGTACTGATCAGCTGTTCGTGGAAATACAGGTGATCCAGCAGTAGGCGTCGCTCGAGCGGACTCCTAAAGCACTTCTTTCCTTCTTTCTTCCAACTACTAAAGTGAGTGGCTACCAACCCGATTAGCTAGCCCTTCTTGCTAGTCTTCACATCTAAATCTTGTGTTCGTGCTTGCCCCGATCAAACGATACCAAGTAATAACTAAAAGACTTTAAGATAATAAAGGGAATAGACTTGGGTAAAGTTATGCTTGTCAAATGAAACTTGTGAACGGTTACTTACTTACATGCTTGTTCGTTCGAAATGTTCATCATATGCATAAATACAAGTTAGAATACATATTTCTTCTTAAAAATTGTGCTATGTATAGAACTCATCTTGAATGCAATAAACTGATAAGGAAGACTATGCAAAAGTAAATCTTGCCCTGTTACTGCCATGCTCCTGATATGTCCTGATTTGCCTCGATGTTAACTTAGTGTACTGCGTTAATCACGGACAACTTGTGCACAAGGTCTTAGTTCCTGCGGACGGTCGCTGGGGCACCGGCACCGATCCGATCCGGACGGAACTCATGATAGTCGCCTGCTATAGGACGGAATGCCTTGGGACGTCCTGATCTATGCATCGCACGGCACTCTGTACTGAGACTAGCCCGTCCACTATGGCAACGTGCCAGTGATCCCCTCGTATATTTAAACCTGTTGCTACTAACTTATGTCTTCTTGGCAGGGAAGGCAAGGTAAGTATTATGCAGGTGGTTCAGACGGGCAGGTAAATGTCACCGAGCGGTGGCGGGTTATTTTATTGATTTCCTATATCTATTTCTTGCTGTAAAATGAACTAAGGCAAGATAGAAACCCACAAAATATGCATGCTTCATTAAAACAACGTGTTGATTGGTATAGTTGGGTTAGCTTGCCTTCACCAGTATGTTTCGATGTACTGACCCTCGTTGAAACAGGTTCCTCGCGCTAAGGAGAGACGAGCGAGGAGCAGGAGACAAACCCCCAATCCAGTCCAGCTGTACGCACGCCTCGACCGTGCCACCTTTTGAAGCATTTTGAAGAAGAAACATTTTGAAGAAGAAGCTAGCCACCAAGCAACCATGCAGCTTCGTGGCAAAGCAGTCGTTCCGACACAAGGTCTTATATTTTGAGTTTAGTAAGGATGTAATGTACAGGACTGCTATCTCATTTTGTGTCAACACTTTTGTAAGCCCATAGAGGCAATCCTTATGACTCAGTTCAAGGAGTTTGTAATAGATGTTCATATTATCAATAAAAGAGAACTTTTCCATGTTTCAATATGTGTTTCAATTATCTACGTACTCTGAATATGTGCTCGCTATGCAAAACAAAATACTTAGCCTTGTGGGTGCGCAACCTAGGCCCGCACGGCGGTCACGCCCGGGGGACGACTATCGATTCCACAGAATCGGGGCGTGACATGTTGGTATCAGAGCACAGCTTCAAAGTTCCTTTGACTCTTGAACTGGAAAAGTTCCCTTAGCGATAATTCCTGTACGAACTCCTAAACTCGTTAAGGCCAAAATAAGATACGTTCATGCAATAAGTCCATAATACATTATGATCCTGATGTAATTTACCTTCTTTTCAAGGAACGGCGCAAGCGCAACCATCGGCGCTAGCACCAGGCGAGACAAGGACTCAAGAGAGCAGTTCTGGAACTTCAGGAAGCTCTCGGAGCCAATGGGGCATGTCTCGATCAGATTCGCTTCAACAGGTGATGCAAATGTTAACGGAGCAACGACAGAGGGATGATGCCCGCCAAGCCAAGTTCGAGAGCAATCTTGAGGCATTACTCTCAGTCCAACAAAAACAGGTAGATACCCTACAGCAGCTTGTTAAGACCCTGGCCTCCAACCATTCCGTCGCGACAACAGCTACCCCGGTGGAGCAGCCAGCAATTGAAGTCGAGACACCACTAGTGCCGAGGACGAGGGAAGTGACTGCCTTCACCTTTGGCAACTTCAAGAAGGTCTGTAATACGCCATTTAATGGGACTGAGGACCCGAGCGTGGCCCTAGATTGGCTCGCCGAGCTTGAAGGTCATTTTTCTCTCCTAGAAGTGCCGAAAGACAAGCGCGTCACCTGTGCCCAACTACTACTTTGCCTCAATGTGCACGACTGGTGGGGCGTGCATCGACGATCTCTTCAACTTGGCCATGGAGAGGAGACGATCGCGTGGACGACTTTTCGTGCCGCGTTTGAGGAGGAGTTTATACCCCCGCCTGTATGCCGTCAACGAAAAAATGAGTTCGTATAACTACGGCAGGGCAGCATGACAGTTAAACAATACTCTGCAGAATTCAACAAACTGGCCAAATTTGCTAGTGCTTATCTGCCAGATGCAGCGAGTCATGCCAGACGATTCAAGGGAGGGCTACGTCCTGGCATCCACGGGCACGTAGTCGTTCCACAGTATCAGACCATGCGGGAAGTGTTGAACCATGCCCTCTCCCTGGAACCGCAGTATCCTCACGTTGTCGCCGGCGCTGTGCAAACTTCCAATCACAAATGCCAACGCAATGATAGAGGAAACAACGCTACAAAGTGTCCAAATAATGGCGATAAACAGCGTGGAGACACCAACAAGACCTGTAACTTTTGCAGGAAGCCCGGGCATATCGAAAAAGATTGTCGCCGCAAGCTTGGGACTTGCCTCCGTTGCGGCTATCCAACCCATCAGATTAGCAGCTGTCCGCTCCTTCCACCTCAACAACAACAGAATCAGACTCTGGCGCCTCAGGCAAATTGAGCGGTGCCTCAGCAAGGGCGTAATCAAGCTCAGGGCCGGGTCTACACCATGACACGGGAAGAAGCTCTAGCTTCGGATACCGTCGTGTCAGGTACCTTACTTTTCAATAATATATCTGCTCGCGTTCTATTTGATTCAGGTGCAACCCATAGCTTTATTTCTACAAACTTTGCCACGGAGAACAATGTGAAAATGACTCCGTTGCATTTAGATTTAAGCGTTAGCACCCCGTCTGGTACGAAAATACCTGTCTGTTCAGCATGCCTAGGCCGTTATATCTGTATTGGGGAGAGAAAGCTGTCACTTGATGTTTTAGTTCTTGATGTGCGGGACTACGATATCATTTTGGGAATGGACTGGCTCAGCGCGTGCTCGGCAACTATAGAGTGTGCAGAGAAATGAGTCATTTTCCACCTGCCTGGAGAAGTCGAGTTCTGTTACACAAGTAGTCCGACAACTAGCGCGACTGGGTCCTGCATGGTAATTTCGGCAAAATATGTTCGACGAATGCTCCACACAGGCTACGAGGGATTCTTAGCGTCGGTTCGGGACACACGGCAGGGCTACGCAAACGTCGAGTCTACTTCCGTTGAGGCGGAGTTCCCCGATGTGTTTCCGAGCGAACTACCCGGCATGCCGCCAGATCGAGAGATTGAATTCACTATCGATACATTCCCAAACACGCAGCCGATCTCCAAGCCTCCGTACAGAATGGCACCTGCAGAGCTGAATGAATTAAAGTGCCAACTTCAGGAATTACTTGATCGTAGGTTCATCCGTCCGAGCGTGTCTCCTTGGGGTGCGCCCGTGCTCTTGTGAAGAAGAAGGACGGAACTCTACGCCTCTGCATAGACTACAGAGAATTGAACAAAGTCACAATCAGAAACAAATATTCTCTCCCACGGATTGATGACTTGTTCGATCAGCTACAAGGGGCAACAGTGTTTTCTAAGATTGATCTTCGCTCAGGTTACCACCAGCTGAAGATTAAGCCAGAAGACGTGCCCAAGACTGCTTTTCGAACCCGCTACGGCCATTACGAGTTCTCAGTGATGCCGTTTGGACTGATGAATGCACCTGCTGCATTCATGGATATGATAAACCGTGTATTTAGGCCCTTCATCGATAAATTCGTGGTGGTGTTTATCGATGACATCTTAGTGTACTCGAAGAGTAGGGATGAGCACGCAGGACACCTGCGGATGGTGCTGCAAACCCTTCGAGACCACAAGTTGTATGCCAAATTAAGCAAATCAAAATTTTGGCTAGACAGTATCTCCTTTTTGGGGCATATCATCTCTTCGGAAGGCATCTCAGTTGATCCGAAGAAAGTAGAAGCAATTACACAGTGGAAACGTCCGGAGTCAGCTAGCGACATCCGAAGTTTCCTTGGTCTGGCAGGGTACTACCGGAGATTTATACAAAATTTTGCTAGAATTGCTTCGCCCTTGACTCAACTCACACGGAAGGGTGCGAAGTTTACTTGGACGGACGACTGTGAAGCTTCGTTTACGGAGTTAAAGCAGCGCCTCATCTCTGCCCCAATTCTCACTCTGCCGAACGGACCAGATGACTTTAAAATATATAGTGATGCCTCAGGAAAGGGTCTGGGATGTGTCCTGATGCAACGGGACAAGGTGATAGCCTATGCGTCTAGACAGCTAAAGCCTCACGAGCAGAACTACCCAACGCATGATCTCGAACTTGTCGCGGTAGTGTTTGCATTGAAGCTGTGGCGTCACTATCTTTATGGTGTACCGTGTGAAATCTATACAGACCATAAAAGCTTGAAATACTTATACACTCAAAAGGATTTGAATCTTCGGCAGCGGCGATGGCTTGAAGTCCTAAGCGACTTTGATCTCACGATCAGATACACGCCTGGAAAGGGAAACGTAGTAGCTGATGCATTGAGTCGAGTGTTTGTAGGGAGTTTGGTTATTGATGATAGGCTGCGCCAAGATCTTGAATCACTGGACATCACACTAAAAATAAGGTATAAAAAGTGGGCGCAAGTAGCTCAACTGCGCCTCGAACCCGACTTGTTACATAAAGTGAAGGCCGCTCAGAAGGACGACCCGTTCCTGCAAAAGATTCATGCCCTTATCTCAGCAGGAAAGGCGTCCGACTTTGCGGTAAGCACGGACGGGATGCTTCGAGTAAAGGGGAGACTGTGTGGTCCGAACGACGCGGCCCTCAGACAAGAGATACTCACGGAAGCCCACTATGCTAGTTATACTTCTCATCCGGGTAGCACTAAGATGTATCGGGATCTTCGTACGATATTTTGGTGGCACGGCTTGAAACGGGTTGTGGCGCAGTTTGTGTCGCATTGCATGGCTTGTCAACGAGTAAAGGCCGAACACCAGAAACCAGACAGAGAGCTTCAGAACCTTGCTATTCCGGAGTGGAAATGGGATGATATAACGATGGATTTTATTGTTGGCTTGCCAAGGACGCAACGGGGACATGATGCAGTCTGGGTTATCGTCGATCGACTCACCAAGTCAGCTCACTTTCTGCCTATCAAATCTACTTGGAGTGCCGACCGCCTGGCTCAGATATATCTCAACGAAATCGTTCGGCTCCATGGCGTGCCAGTATCTATAGTCTTCGGTAGAGATGGTCGATTTATATCACGTTTCTGGGAAAGCCTGCAGTCAGCAATGGGGACGAAGTTGAAATTTAGCTCCACCTACCATCCACAGACCGATGGACAAACAGAACGCGTCAACCAGATCCTCGAAGACATGTTGCGACTCTACGCCTTCGACACGAAGACTAGTTGGGACCTTCATCTACCTTTAGCCGAATTTGCTTACAACAATAGTTATCAATCAAGCATTCAAATGGCGCCGTATGAGGCGTTATACGGGCGAAAGTGTCGATCTCCTATCTGTTGGGACGAAGTTGGTGAACGGCAAGTACTTGGCCCTGAGCTCGTAGAGCAGACCGTCCAGAAAGTTCGGCTGATTCGGGACAGATTAAAGATAGCTCAAAGTCGTCAGAAGAGCTATGCAGATGTACATCGGAGACCGCTAGAGTTCTAAGTAGAGTTCCAAGTAGGCGACCGGGTATTCCTCAAGGTCTCGCCCATGCGAGGAGTCAGCAGGTTCGGGGCAAGAGAAAAGCTAAGTCCGAGATTTGTCGGTCCGTTCAAAATACTCAAGCGGGTTGCCTCAGTTGCTTATCAGATCGCACTACCACCATCCCTATCTGACGTACATGATATATTTCATGTTTCTCAACTTAGAAAATATGTGTACGATCCAAGCCACGTGGTAGACCTTGAACAACTGAATCTCCAGGCCGACTTGACGTATGTAGAACAACCAGTATAAATTTTGGATAGAAAAGAAAAGCTGCTTCGGACCCGTTCGGTTCCTCTAGTGCGCGTGCTTTGGCGGAATCACTCTGTCGAAGAATCTACTTGGGAGCTCGAATCAGAAATGAGGGAAAGGTTCCCCTCATTATTACCTAGTGGTAGGTTCTAATCTTAAGTTTTGGGACGAAACTTCCAATTAGTTGGGTAGGATGTGGTGCCCCGTTCCCCCTATTCGGGGAGCGCGGCTAAGAAATACAAGACGGTATCGTTCGATCGGGATAGATTGAATCAAGAACTCATCCTTGTTATGGATTTGTCTCTTCGGAATCGATTCCCATATTCAGTAGACCGTGCCCCAAGGATCGGCTTAGCGGCAGAGTCAGGAGGGACCTCTCCGCTGCATTCTTTTGTTGCCTAGTTTTCGTTGTCGCTTGTTGCTTTCGTCCCTTGAGTTGGTTTTCGGATTTGCTTGGGTTTTCTTGAACGATTTCGATGGATTTTATTGCTTTCGTTCATAGGACTGTACTTCAATTCTGATAACTAAAAGAGAAGAAGAAGTACTGATCAGCTGTTCGTGGCAATACAGGTGATCCAGCAGTAGGCGTCGCTCGAGCGGACTCCTAAAGCACTTCTTTCCTTCTTCCTTCCAACTACTAAAGTGAGTGGCTACCAACCCGATTAGCTAGCCCTTCTTGCTAGTCTTCACATCTAAATCTTGTGTTCGTGCTTGCCCCGATCAAACGATACCAAGTAATAACTAAAAGACTTCAAGATAATAAAGGGAATGGACTTGGGTAAAGTTATGCTTGTCAAATGAAACTTGTGAACGGTTACTTACTTACATGCTTGTTCGTTCGAAATGTTCATCATATGCATAAATACAAGTTAGAATACATATTTCTTCTTAAAAATTGTGCTATGTATAGAACTCATCTTGAATGCAATAAACTGATAAGGAAGACTATGCAAAAGTAAATCTTGCCCTGTTACTGCCATGCTCCTAATATGCCCTGATTTGCCTCGATGCTAACTTAGTGTACTGCGTTGATCACGGACAACTTGTGCACAAGGTCTTATTCCTGTGGACGGTCGCTGGGGCACCGGCACCGATCCGATCCGGACAGAACTCATGATAGTCGCCTGCTATAGGACGGAATGCCTTGGGACGTCCTAATCTATGCGTCGTACGGCACTCCGTACTGAGACTAGGCCGTCCACTATGGCAACGTGCCAGTGATCCCCTCGTATATTTAAACCTGTTGCTACTAACTTGTGTCTTCTTGGCAGGGAAGGCAAGGTAAGTATTATGCAGGTGGTTCAGACGGGCAGGTAAATGTCACCGAGCGGTGGCGGGTTATTTCATTGATTTCCTATATCTATTTCTTGCTGTAAAATAAACTAAGGCAAGATAGAAACCCACAAAATATGCATGCTTTATTAAAACACCGTGTTGATTGGTATAGTTGGGTTAGCTTTCCTTCACCAGTACGTTTTGATGTACTGACCCTCGTTGAAACAGGTTCCTCGCGCTAAGGAGAGCTGAGCGAGGAGCAGGAGACAAACCCCTAATCCAGTCCAGCTGTAGGCACGCCTCGACCGTGCCACCTTTTGAAGCATTTTGAAGAAGAAGCTAGCCACCAAGCAACCATGCAGCTTCGTGGCAAAGCAGTCGTTCCGACACAAGGTCTTATATTTTGAGTTTAGTAAGGATGTAATGTACAGGACTGCTATCTCATTTTGTGTCAACACTTTTGTAAGTCCATAGAGGCAATCCTTATGACTCAGTTCAAGGAGTTTGTAATAGATGTTCATATTATCAATAAAAGAGAACTTTTCCATGTTTCAATATGTGTTTCAATTATCTGCGTACTCTGAATATGTGCTCGCTATGCAAAATAAAATACTTAGCCTTGTGCGGTGCGCAACCTAGGCCCGCACGGCGGTCATGCCCGGGGGACGACTATCGATTCCACGGAATTGGGGCGTGACAGATCCGAGTCTGCATAGATTACCAGAATTAAAATTTGACTTGTCCAAAAGGGGAGTTCCCTCTCCCTCTTACAAATGTCATGATTGATAACACCTGCAACTTCGAATGCATGTCATTCCTGGACAGATTCTCGGGATATAATCAAATTAAGATATTTTCTAGATAATAAAAAACATACATAATTTTGGACACAGTTTGATGTATACTGCTACACAGTCATACCTTTTGGCTTAAAAAATGCAGGGGCTACATACCAGCGGGCTATGAGCATAATCTTTCGTAAGCATTTGCGTAAGATGGTGGACTATTATTATAGAAGCATAGAAAATATGCATCTATGCATCCAAAAACCATGTGCCCCCAAGTAAAACGCAAAAAAGATTGGGTCGCAAAATCACCCTACGGCCCAATAAGGCGACATCCATGTGTCCCAATCAGCCGAAGCAGCTTTGGCCGCAGATGGACCTGACATGGCATCCTAGAAACGAGATTTTCTATGACACAGAATCCTGACAAAGCAGATTTTCTGAATCCCTAAAAAGCCATGAACACACTAAATGACAGAAGTCTCACGTTAACACAGAACTTCAATCTCGAAGGATGTGCAGCGCCATGTGTGTAGCACAACAAGGACCACATGCATCCCAGACTCCATATGTTCCATAAATCTCTGGCCCCAAGCATTCCAGACCTCATTCGTTCTATACGTCTCTGGCCCCATGCCTCCCAGACTCCATGCGTTCCATGTGTCTCTGGCCTCATGCGTCCCAGACTCCATGCGTTCCATACGTATCTGGCCCCATGCGTCCCAGACTCCATGCGTCCCATGTGTCTCTGGACATATGTGTTTCAAACTCTATGAAGACCAAATATTGTTGTTATAACATGAGTGATTCTCTCCAACCAAGTGCAGAGCATGTGTCAAGCTGACCAAGTCATGCCCACAAAGGACGAGAAACCGCATAGATCTTCAGTAACAGAAAATCCCAACAAATGCCCACGTCATAGCTAGGCCCGTTCACGGTCATAGATGCCCCATGTTAAGGAGGCATACGAGGCACCCCCTAGTATCCATGCGGCCTAATATATGCGCCCAAGGATGACTATATATACCTGGGTAGCCTGTCCAAACAAGGGGGACGGACACACAGGGGTCGCCAACACAGAGAGAGAACATACAACGACGAGCAAAGAGAGAACATAAGCTTCTTCACCCTGCATCAGATCGTCAATGGAGCAAAAGAGCTGTCACAACACTGTTTGTCCATCGTCACACTCCAAATCAAAATATTGTACTTAGATAATTCTGTTTTGGATTATTTGTACTCTTTTTTGTTCCTTAAATACAAAGTTTGCAAGAACTCATTTAATAGTGAATAAGATGGCGACTCTGCTGGGGACTTTATTCTTCTCTGATGAGAAAGTTGTAACACAATCTAACGCAGCCAAGCTTAGATCAACTCAAAGGATGCTGGTAGTCCGCTTCGACCAGCAGGATTTCGAGGAGATGCCTTCGAAGGGAAGCACTAGTCCTTCGTCAAGGCTAAAAAAACCCAAGAAGATCCACAGGACGTGGGTAGCAAAGGCTAATGTGCCTCACCCAACTGTGGAGCACGCCCTCCCTGTCTCTCTCTCTGATACTGAAGACGCATAGCATGCGTCCACTCAGGCTATCCCCGCTTATGTGACCTCCTTTCCTAAAAAGGAGAATGCTTAATACCCGAACTCTAGCAGAGAAAAATAATACGATGCCAAGAGTTTCGGGGTTGATGCACAGCCCATGCAGCCACAACAAAAGATGCCGAGAAGAAAGCAGTATGCAGCTTCCAGCTCAGCCGCATGCATCTCTGACACCTCCAAAAAATTTGTCTTTGACAGAATCTCATTCGGCTGTGATTAAATTCACCGCTTTGAGGAAAATCAAAACTTGGACTCTTCATACTATGCGCCTACGCGTGCTAAGTCAAAGAAATCTAGGGCAGATGAGCTCGTCAAGATCAAGAAACTGTCCATTTGGCTGACCGTCAGCGGACACCGCTAACCATTATGCGGGGCCCTGATTGAAAGCTATATAAGACTGCCCCGTGCATCCAATCCACTGCAGGAAATGGACATGGTCCTTATCAAAAGTCTTCCACTGACGATCTGGGGAAAGTTCTTATACGAACCCTAGATCAGGGAGCAAAGACAACACCCATACAACCGTGCGCGCGGTCTACCCGTACTCACGAAAAGGTTACAAAGGTGAATCAGCCCTCTCCTGACTTGCACGACATGATCAATCACAAGCACAAGACGAGGGAGACAACTATGACACGTGGAGTATCCTTCCCAAGATATCGCTGCACCAAAATTATCATTAATTGCTGCTACAATAAAGTGGCAGTACCCATAAATATGCAGTCGGCATTCCAACGACTGCATTCGAAGGCACCTAACCGACAACAACCCAGAAATCAGGTAGAAACACTAAAGGAGGAGGAGCTACCATTCGCCTCATGTTACTCTACTTGGAAGGACCCTTCCACCATGCGAGAAAGAAAGCCCAGCACCTCCAGTCCGCCACTCTCAACCAACGCATTGAGAAGGCGACTACCAGAAGGACCAGCAGCGGGACCTGTGGAAGGTGTTTTCTAAGGAACCCGCTTGAAGAAAAAGCTATTAGCCACTGGGGCTAGTTCTTCCTCAGGACCCCTGGGGGTTGCACAACCCAGTATTCCAAGAAGGCAGTGATTCCCAAGGAACAAACTCTGATGTCCATGGGGGTGGCCACCCTCGTCAAGATGACATAGCCTCCTACGCTGGGGTAGTATTCTCTCCGAATCCGAGGAGGGGGCAACTCTACCTGATGATTACTCCCTGCAAGAATCTAAGATAGAAAGTGTGACATCCACTTTCCCGTCTATCTCTTCCCATGTAATGACTATATACATGGTAGGGGATGATCACGAAGGCCACAGCGACCGACAATACCTCGAGGCTTTTGAGTCCATGATGCATAATATGAGTTCATCAATGCAAGCCCTAACCTAGACCATGCTAGAAATTAAAGTAAACATGGCTTCCCAACCAGCAAGGGCTTCTATACAAGCAAGCTTGGACCCTGGGACCAATGTGGACTCTGACGCAACCGCTCCGTCCACAGGCGGTAATCATCCTCTGCCTGGCTCATTTGACCCTTCCGCCGGAGACGAAGCCAGAGAAGCAATAAGGAAAGTCCAAGAATTTTGGGCACACCTAGATTCCATGGGCAACCGAAACTCACTGCTCGAGCTCGGGATATGACAACCATACTGAGTGGAGAGATATGTTGTACCCTGCCAAGTACAAGCCCTTTAACTTGAACCCATTAGACGGGAATACTTTCTTCCGTCATTACATGAGTTATTTTGAGACTATAATAGGGCACCTACCTCGCAGTGATGTACTCCTCACCAAGCTCTTTATGGGAGCTTTGTCCGAGGTAGCATTCGACTGGTTTTACAGCCAACAAGATAACTGTATCTGGTCGTTTGATGACCTCAAGAGTCTTTTTCTTAAAAGATTTTATAACGAAGGAAGTGACATGATGATGTCCTTCCTGATGGATATTACCCAAGGGGAAAGGGAACTTGCCTAAAATTATATCGAGCATTTTCAACAAGCAGCCCTGATATTTCCTCCAGGAAATCCTGAGTCGACACTGATGGACATGTGCCGCAGAAACTTACTTCCAGCATTAAGCCTCTGGATGGACGACGGTCCATTTAAATACTGGACGGCATTCATCATAAGCGCTACCAAAACTAAGAAAAAGGTCAAGGACGCCCGGCTCTTGGGAATACAGATCTCTGTCGTCGATGATAGGGGAAAACGTCCCAACAATAGCAGCTGAAATAGAAAAGGGAAGCAGCCATTAGTGGCCAATTTAACCAAGAAGCCCGAGCAAAATTCGGCTGAGGTTCCAAAGCCCAAGGAGACTTACTCCTTCGAAGATGATGATGTCATGCCCATCTTCGATGTACTGATGAAGGGTGGTAAGCTCCGGATCTCTGACGTCAAATGCCTTGTTTAGGTAGCCGAGATAAATAATCCAAAGTACTGCCACTGCCATCTTTACGTCCATCATGCAACGTGGGACTATTACACGCTGAAGGGGTACATCCATTATCTTCTCGACACCAAGGCCCTCACCTTGGATATTGATGACAAGATGGTTGCCGCTAACATGGTATTTCTCCAGTTCGATAACTTACCGGCGACAGAAGCCCAGAACGGGGTAATCCAAATTCTTTGGGCAATGATGGAGGTCGTCAATCTTTCGCCAGCTCTTGACCAAACGGCCGGGCTGAGACCTCTCACCACGCCATGAGGGAGGTCATGTGGGTTTACCCCAATCTTGCTCCAGAATTGATTCAACAAACAATGTAACCACCACTTTTTCGAATAGGGGTAATTTAGTAATTTGGCCTAGCTATTTTATTTTTAGAGTTTATATTTAATTAGAGTGCAATATATATAATTATTTTATGCTTTATATAAATTATTTATTAATGGTGTGTTATATATTTATTTAGTGACTTGAATTATTATTTATAATTAGTGGGCTAGCCTATTAGTTAGACTTGATAACTTGTGAACCCAATTAGACTTGTCATGACAAACATTTGATCCAACTTGGACCAAGCCCAATAGACCATTTTCCACTAACTAATTAGGAGGTAGAGTTAATTTAGATTAGTTAGAAGCCTTCCTAATTTATCCCTTCCTAATTAGAACTTATATGACACTAGTGGAGGGGCAACTTGGACATTTGGTAGTGACTTGGAAGGGAAAAAAGGGGCCGACCATATAAGAGGGGTCTCCTCTCTCTTTCCTCTTTATTTACTTCTTCATTTCTAGATCCCCAATTCATAGATCCCCAATTCCTTCATCCCTACATCAATTTCTCTTAATTCATTTATATTTTCCTCTCATTTTCATCCCTCAAGGAGCCTTGGAGCTTGGAGAAGCAAGAAGCAAAAGGAGGATGAGCTTTGATGGACAGATCGTGTCCGGATCGTGTCCAATTGTATTTTTATTGGGAATCCATCTTCCAAAAGGTAAATTCTGAATTACTTCTTATTCTAGCTTCCAAATCATGCATTTGATTCTTAAGAACACCCCAATGGCATAGGGCTACCTATAGGATAAAGTTCTAGGCCTAATTATTAGGAATTTGTACATAGTTTTTGTATACAATTTAGGGTAATTACGAAGTGGACACATCAAGTGTGTGTCATGAGCCTAATTTAGTCATATTGGACTTATATCGGGGTTAGGATACTAGCTACGTGTCCATAATTTGACACGAGTAGGCCGTATCGTGATATGTTGTAATACTTTGCGATACGGAGCTCATTTGTATGATTTTGGTAATTCTCATTAATTTATATTGTAACTAGTTCAAATAGTTATTATATTATATAATTGATAGTGGGAATATGTATCATGGAGAATTGGGAGTTTTGGTATTTTAATTGAGTGTGTATCATAGTGTATTAGATATTGCACACCTAGTGTTTGACTTAATGTCTAGTGTGTATGTATATATATATATATATATATATGTCTATATGATTTATATGATGATATGTATATATACGTATATATAATTGACTTTTTGTATGTTGTGGTGATGGCAGTTGTGTGGTGGTGATGTTAACTGACAACAAGTCGTAAATGACAGGGAGTTGTGGCGTGTGTGTCTATTTAGCTATTTACATATATATCTATTTATCCACCTATCCAATGTATTGGGGGGGGGGGTGTGTGTAGGTAGAAGAGAGGTCAGGGTTAGTCTATAATGGCAACAACATGATTAGCTTGTTGTCATTGTTGTTGGTGTTTGATGATGAAGCAGATGTGTTAACGGTAAGATAAGTTGGGGGCTTGATGTCAGTATTTTCTAGTATCAGTCTTTTTACTGATGGAGCTCGGGCTTAGGTGTTCGGCAGGGAGTGTATTCAATTGTGCACCCAATTTACAAGTCACCTGTGCACTACATTTAAGGATCGAGCAATTGAGTATTGGCAGTGCAGAGGCAAGGGTCAAATGCAGGACTGAAGTGTGGGCTTGAGAACTACAAGTAGCAGTTAGTTTTTACCTGTGTAATGAGGTAGGTTTAGTTGAGTGGATGTGAGTAAATGTTAGTGTTATATATTGACAAGTAATACTAGGATGTGGGGGATTTATTAAGATACTTAGAGTAGTATCAGTTCATAAGAGAACTTGATATTAGTATTAAGGAGGGGATGAGGATCATAGCAGTTGATGCTATGTTAACAGTGATATTTCAAATAACAACAATACTAGGAGGGGGAAAATATCAAGTAGCAGTAGCTTTGTTACTCAAGGTATGTTGTATCAGACCAACATCAAGTTATAGTAGCATGTATATGTATTGTTGTTCAGATATTTAGGATCCTGGGTCCAATTGGTAGTTAGTATTTGGTCGAGTGAGTATATGTTAATGTGTAGGTATCATTTAGTGTATTAGGAAGTTAGTGTTATGTTAGTATCAATTCTAAGTTAGTTTAGTTAATTATATACTAGTTAGTATATATATAAGGCAAATCAAAACGTGGCCAGTTTCTTGACGACTTAAATAATATTTTGATAAAGGCAAATCAAAAACAAATAATATAAACAAAATCATCCAATCAGATTCTGACATGTGTCAGCCTTTAACTTTTCATTCAGTCGCATGTCAGCCAACATATATATATATATATATATATATATATATATATATATATATATATATATATATATATATATATATATATATATATATATATAATAACCTTAATTATCCTATTATTTTAGAGAGAGGAAGATTTGAGGGGATGTCATCTAGGGTTTCTTTCATCTTCCAGAAGCCATTACTCATAGCTCCGAACTCCAAACATGGCCCAGTTTCTTGCGTTAGAACCATATTGAGGTTAGTTTTTGAATATGTAAAAATTTTCACAAAATTCTGAATATTAAATTCTAGAAAATTTGTAGAGCACAACATATCCAAAAATAGATGTGTCTCGGTCTTTTCGTGATTTCAGGAGAACTAGGAATCAGAATCACTAACCGTTTGAAGTTTCAGAAAGATAATGTCAAGATAATTGACATATATTTTTTCCAGGATTTAATATGAAATATTTTTTTGCTGTTAATTCTATAGAACTTCTAGGTTAACAATCAACCACCGTTGCACAATATGATTTTAGGTATGTGCAATAATTTTCAAACAAATTTGAATTCGGATGAGCCATAAATTTCATCATATTTTTTATACTGAAATATATAGGAAACCATGCATGAAAGTCGAGTTTGCATCAGTTAACCTTTTTGGTCAACAGATCGTCTCGATTTGCGTGCCATAAGTCTCGAATTGGTAAATTTTAGTTTCTTTGGACAAAATTTAGGAATTAACCTAAAAATCAGAATAATAAGATTAAAATAGAATTTTAGAGTAATTATTCCAGAATTAAATAAATTAAAATAAATTATCTTTTAAAATGGTAAAATTGTAATGCATTGGCTATTTGGACTGTAACTTGGACTCTGATTCATACCAGCTAAGGACCACAGGTGAGTACATTCTCTGATAATTTTCGTTATTTGATAATTTTTATAATTCAAATATTTAGAAATGTTACATCTGATTCTTGACACTGTGCTACACGGACTAGTACATAGATTGGATCTGCAGTCATGAGATGTTACATTGGTTATCGTATTGACATTGTACACGACATTGATATTAGACATTGATATTAGACATTGTACATGATATATTGGACATTGATCGTGTATCATAACGTGTCATGGTTGGATCCACTGTACTAGTTGGGGACGGGAAAATTGCTAGTGAGAGATGTGATCATATCCCTATTGTACAAGTATAAAATTATGTTAGTGTTAATCATACACCTCACTTATGATTAGCCAGGCCATATAGCACTCGTATATATTCCCAAACCGATCACATATCGAAGCTACTATTTTAAACACTTAGAATAGTTACAGTTCTTCATTTCAGTTCATATACTATATTACCATGTATGATCGTGTAGTTATTTCTCTTCATTTCATATATGCACTGACTATACCATATTGCCTATTACCTGTTCTCTTTACTATTGCCATTGCATCTATTTATTATTTTCTCTCAGTATATATCATTATTTATTTATTGTTTTATAGTCCTTGTCAATTAATTGGAACTGTTATTGGGTTGTACTTTGCTACAATCCTGATTGGAAATATTTTTCTAGACTGCGACTTAGAGGACTGGTGTCCGACATATTATGGACCACAGGGAGAGTAGTTGCAGCCTTGGACCTTGTAGCTCAGGTGTAATTTTTGGGAGGTCTAGCCGGGATCACTAGTTATTCAGTTAGTTCTTTTAGCAGTTATGGTACCGAATTTGTTTCCGGCATACTTTGAGACTTGGATGTTATTTTTGCAGTTAGATTATTTTCGTTGTTTAGACTTGTATTGTATTTCGTTTATTTTCTTAGATATCTTATCGTGCTTTAGTTTCGTGATTGAGTAATTTTTATATTATATTATGATATCTGTGTCTCCTTATGGAGTTAGATATTCGTGTGAGATTGATTAGATAGTATTGTGACCTAGATAGCGTTCTACCGTCGATGTTGCAGCGTAGGCTGGACGTATCCACGTACTCGTGCCCCTACAGCGGGTGCCGGTCATGACACATTTTTAGTGGTGGCCCATGCAGGTCAGGCTTTGCAAGTAGTGCGATGTCGTGGTAGTGCGACATCTTAGTTGTACTACTGCGTGCCTACGATAGGATCTAGGATATAACATACTAGGATGAGAGCAAATACTCAATCACAAATAGGAACATTTCCAATCTATTTATCTTGTTATCCTTAGAATTTTACTGTCCTTCATTGATGATATCGTATCTATTGCCTTAATTGATTCTTTTCGGTCTGTCTTCAGCATGCCGCCGAAGACAAGATCTTTAAGAGTGGGAGCATCAGCTTCAGAAGGGTCTGCCACCTCTCGACTTGACGGACAGACATCTAGAGTTCCTCCTCCACCTTTTCTGAGGGTTTCCCCAGTTGTGACAGAGAACCTTCCTCCTCCACCGACTCCGCTTCCTGGAGGTCTGCCCGTTGATGGGACACAGATGTTTACTTTGATCCAGGGCATGGTAGATGCCTAGAGAGTGACGGAAGAAGCTCAGCAAGTTCAAGCTGAGGCTCAGAGGGTGCAGGCAGAGGCACAACAAGCATAGACTGAGCTGATGAGAGAGAGCATGGAGAATGCTCACCAGATGGCACTACAGGCAGTTGAGAGAGTTGCCCGGCAGTTTCCTGGCCAGCAGCAATAGCAGAGACCAGGCACTATATTTAACTTCAAGAGGATGGCACCTCGAGAGTTCAAGGGTATCGAGGGGATACTCTACACTGATAACTGGTTAGAGGATATAGAGAGAAACTTGCGATTGGCCCAGATTCCGGAGAGCTTGCAGATAGAGGCTGCTGGCAGTCAGATGTTCGATATCGCACTCATGTGGTATCATACAGAACCGAGACTTACTACTCAAGGACTTACTTGGGAGACTTTCAAGGAGCTTTTCAAGGAGAAGTTCTTTCCCGACGTGGCCCTGGGAGCTTTGGAGAGTCAGTTTCATGACTTGGTCCAAGGGAACATGTCGGTCGACGAGTACGCCGCAGAATTCTGTCGATTGAGCCATTTTACATCATCTATGATTCGAGACCCAGGGGATCGAGCCCAGAAGTTTAGAAAGGGGCTGACGAGAGAGATTAGGTCGCGCACTTCTGGTCGTCGTACCGCTACCTTTGAGGATATTTTGATGGATGCCCAGATTGCAGAGGAGGATATGGATCTCAGGCCTAAGAGGAGTCATAATATTTCTGGAGATACGAGTATTAGCGTAGGACCGGCCAAGCGTTCCCATATTCAGCAACAGCCGAGGATATTTAAGTATCACCACCAGCAGCACCAAGCACCGGTTCGTGTTCAACAGGATCAGCAGCAGTCTCCGAGAGAGACACAGCAGACTTGTCATTTCTGTAAGAAGCCAGGTCATCTTTGGGAGAGTTGTAGATTAAGGCTAGGACTTTGTTTGCACTATGGTGTTGCGGGACATCGAGTGAGGGATTGTCTTCTATTTCCTTATCTTTCCGGATAGCGCGCAGCTCTAAATTATAGAGATCCAGTTAGGCCACTTGTGGAACCGCAGATTGCTCAACACCCGCGAAGGGAGCGACCCAAGCAGGGCAGGTCATTTGCAATGACGGTCGAGGAGATCGATACTGCATATGATGTGTTAGCAGGTTCTGTTCTTTCCTTCTGTTCCTTTCCGTCTATTTGATTTATTGATTGATTCCTTAGTATTGTAGCTTGTATCAGTAATTTTCTTGCTAGAATATAGTTAGTAGTATACCCTGACAGAGACTGTAATACCATGACAAAATAGACCATAAATATGCATGTTTTCTCTAGATTGCATGTTATGTGACTGTAGGTAGGATTTTCTTAGACCTTAGTTGTTGAGGGTTTAACCGTAGTGAAGATTAATGAAGAGGTTATGACTGGACAGAGAGAGACAATGTACCTTAAATTTCGAGGATAAACATTCATTTAAATAAAGAGTTGAGAACTTAATATGACAGAATTGACGATTTTGTTAAATTATTAATTTTTATGAAGATTACGATATGATTGAATTTGTCATTAAATTTTGAGGAATTTAAGAAGATTATCATTATATTTATTAGACTGCAAGATATAAATTTTAAAACTTATATTTTGAAAGTTGTATTTGAAGATTTCGTAAGTATTATATTATTTGAGTATTGTGTGGAAAAAGAATCTAGGAATAAGATCACTAATGGATTAGTGTATGGATTCAAATTTTTGGGATGAGATTTCAAATTTTATAAAAATGCATTGATTGGATTTAAAATTAGAGGATTGGATATTAATTTTTTTGTATTTAGTTATTAACTTAAAATTTTGGAGGAGATTGTGATAAGAATGGAATTTGATTTTAAATTTGAAGATTTTCAGGAATATGATATTTATAGAATTTTAAAATTTTTGTTAAATAACAATATGGATTTACTTCATGATTATATGGTTTGATGAATTTAAATTTTGACCGTAATAAATAAATAAATAAATAAATAAATAAATAAATAAATACAACTATTGAGGATTTTAAATTTCGAGGACGAATTTTTTTTTAGATGGGTAGACTTGTAACCTCCGTATCCTAAAATTCTTGCTTAAATGTTGTTATTAGGTTAATTTGGGGCTATTAAAAATTTTCACAATTTTTGGTTAATTAAAAACTAGTAACAGTAAAAAATTTTGGGCTTTCAAGAATTTATTTTAGTGTCAAACATAATTAAAATGTTTCAAACTTTTATTTTGGGTTCTAAATAAACAAATATATTTTCTAGAATTGTTTGAGAATTATTTGAGTATTTTAGTATTTATTGGGAGTTATTTAGACTAATAACAAATTTTTGTAGGACTTTTAGAATTTATTGTGCAAACTTAAGAATATAGAATGGACCCACATAATTTTTTTAATATTTATAATACTATTATATATTTTCTGAAATTATTTCATAATTTTTGGAATATTTTTAATATTTATTTTTATTTAAATAGGTCAAACTAATATTTAGAGCTTCTCCTAATTATAGTAGGAAACCTATGAATATAAAATTGTCCCAAGTATTTTTCTAGGGTTTGAAGGTTCAAAATATATTTTCTATAATTTTTTCTGATTATTTTTAATATTTATTTTGAGTTATTTACATTTAAAACGACTTAAATAATATTTTGATAAAAGCAAATCAAAAACAAATAATATAAACAAAATCATCCAACCAGATTCTGACACGTGTCAGCCTTTAACTTTTCATTCAGCCGTATGTCAGCCAACATCTATATATATATCTATCTATCTATATATATATATATATATATATATATATATATATATATATATATATATATATATATATATAACCTTAATTATCCCATTATTTTAGAGAGAGAGAGATTTGAGGGGATGTCATCTAGGGTTTCTTTCATCTTCCAGAAGCCATTACTCATAACTTCGGACTCCAAACGTGGCCCAGTTTCTTGCGTTAGAACCATATTGAGGTTAATTATTTGAATAGGTAAAAATTTTCACGAAATTCTGAATATTAAATTCTAAAAAATTCGTAGAGCACAACATGTCCAAAAATAGACGCTTCTTGGTGTTTTTGCGATTTCGGGAGAACCAGGAATCAGAATCACTAACCGTTTGAAGTTTGGAAAGACAATGTTGAGATAATTGACATATGATTTTCCCAGAATTTAGTACAAAATATATTTTTGCTGTTAATTCTGTAGAACTTCTAGGTTAACAATCAACCACCGTTGCACAATGAGATTTTAGGTATGTACAATAATTTCCAAACGAATTTGAATTCGGACGAGCTATAAATTTTAGCATATTTTTTACACTGAAATCTACAGGAAACCATGGATGAAAGTCGAGTTTGCATCAGTTAAATTTTTTGGTCAACAGATCGTCTCGATTTGCGTGCCACGAGTCTCGAATTGGTAAATTTAGTTTCTTTGGACAAAATTTAGAATTAACCTAAAAATCAGAATAATAAGATTAAAATAGAATTTTAGAATAATTATTCCAGAATTAAATAAATTAAAATAAATTATCTTTTGATATGGTAAAATTGTAATACATAGGCTATTTGGATTGTGACTTGGACTCTGATTCATACCAGCTAAGGACCACAGCCGAGTACATTCTCTGATAATTTATGTTATTTGATAATTTTTATAATTCAAGTATTTAGATATGTTACATCTGATTTTTGATACTGTGCTACACGGACTAGTATATAGATTGGATCTGCAGTCATGAGATGTTACATTGGTTATCGTATTGACATTGTACACGACATTGATATTAGACATTGTATATGATATATTGGACATTGATCATGTATCGTAACATGTCATGGTTGAATCCATTGTACTAGTTGGGGGCGAGGAAATTGCTAGTGAGAGATGTGATCATATCCCTATCGTACAAGTATAAAATCATGTTAGTATTAATCATACACCTCACTTATGATTAGCCAGGCCATATAGCACTCGTACATGTTCCCAAGCCGATCACATATCGAAGCTACTATTTTAAACACTTAAATTAGTTACAGTTCTTCATTTCAGTTTATATACTACATTACCATGTATGATCTTGTAGTTCTTTCTCTTCATTCTGTATATGCACTGACTATACCATATTGCCTATTGCCTGTTCTCTTTACTATTTCTATTGCATCTATTTATTATTTTCTCTCAGTATATAGCATCATCTATTTATTGTTTTATAGTCCTTGTCAATTAATTGGAACTGTTATTGGGTTATACTTCGCTCCAATCCTTACTGAAAATATTTTTCTAGACTGCGACTTAGAGGACTGGTGTCCGACATATTATGGACCACAGGGAGAGTAGCTACAGCCTTGGACCTTGTAGCTGTCACGACCCGTACCTGGAAATTGGGCATGAGCCGTGGGTACGTCCAGCCTATGCCATAGCATCGGCGGTAGAACATTGTCTAGGTCACAAGACTATCAAACATAACTCATAACATGTCAATGATCTCAACTCCATAGGGAGGACAATGATAATACATTGATCAACAATTTAATATATACTCAATCACAAAGACTATTAAAAAATAAATGGCACGACGAGATATAAGGATAAAGAGTACTAACATGTCAAACACAAACAAATACAACACAAGTCTAAAGTCTAGTTGTCCACATAAAGTCTCAATAAAATATACAACCCAAGTCTCAGTTTTAGAACAATGATACATAAATAAGATAATCTAAATGCCTGTAGGTGGTGTCTCCTCTAAGGTGGAGAATTCCTCTAGGATTTCTGGTACAAAATCTCCCTCTGCTCCCGGGCCATAGTGGGTAGGACAGAAGTCGTCCAAGTCCTCTGAAAAATGTTATCCAGTCAGGATTGGAGCGAAGCACAAGCACTAAACAGCAGTTTCATTTATATTGACAAAACTATAAAAACAGTGTAAGGAAATACAAGATGAAAGTAATACTAGAAGTATGGAATACTAGAGAATATGTAATAAGCAATAGTATATCTAGCAATGAATAGAAATATAAGTGAATGCTAGAACAAGTGAACAAAAATAAAGAATAAAAGATCTGGCTATGTGTTTGAAATATCAGTCTATTATGTGATCGGCTTGGGACGAGATCAGGCTTGTTATATATGATTAGCTATGATACATGTGACGTCAGGCTAACCATCTGGTTAGCTATTATGCGAGCAATAGTCAGGCTAATCATATATAACAGGCTATGCGGCATGTAAATGGTCAGGCTATACCTAACGTGATGTGTGTAACACCCCGTTCCGCTCAAGCGGACTGCCATCTCAAACGGCAATCGTGCAGCTGTCCCGACCTGCTTTGCCTCGATCAAGAAGCAAAGGATATCCAGACTTGCCCCTACTGGAATCCGGCTTGGACTTTCAGAGGCTCGCTTAGACGTATCGCTCTACCGAGGCGAATCATCGCTAAGGTGGGTGGCGAGGGCGATTCCCGCCTAGCGGGAACGGTCGATTGCCTGCGGGAGATCGGGGCATGACAGGTTGGTATCAGAGCCTGGCTTCTACGCCTTTGGACTTCGATTCGATATCTCTGTTTCGAAAGCTCGTTCGTGGGTTATGTGCGCGCTCTCTCTCAATGCCTCGATGGGATGTTCCAACAATAAGTCTAAATACTTTCAAAATACGTTTTGAATGTTATGCTTGCTTGTCTGGTTGTATGCTGCGAGTGGCCTTTGAGCCAACCTGTGCGAACCCTTGAGAGTATCGCTAGTAGCTTGTCCGATTTTCACTAACCCTAAGTTTGGTTGAATGCATCTATTCGAGGGACGCCTTGAACTAGTGCACCATCGAAGACTTAAGAAAAGGTGAAACTCGAGTGCTGAGCTTCGCTATCACTAAGCTGGTTGACGTGTTCACGCTAGAGGGGCCCTTCGAAAGTGCGCACGATCCAGTCTAAGCGGTATGCTGATTTCGAAGCTTGTGCAAGTGAATATCCAAACGAACAAGTAAAACGACTTGTCTAGGATTGTCTCAACCCTAGATTTCTGCTTGTCCTTAGTAAGTCTCGAGGACGAGACTTTTTCTAAGTTGGGTAGGATGTAACACCCCGTTCCGCTCAAGCGGACTGCCGTCTCAAACGGCAATCGTGCAGCTGTCCCGACCTGCTTTGCCTCGATCAAGAAGCAAAGGATATCCAGACTTGCCCCTACTGGAATCCGGCTTGGACTTTCAGAGGCTCGCTCAGACGTATCGCTCTACCGAGGCGAATCATCGCTAAGGTGGGTGGCGAGGGTGATTCCCGCCTAGCGGGAACGGCCGATTGCCTGCGGGAGATCGGGGCGTGACAATGTGTGGGGTAAGCTATGATGCATGTAAGGTGGGGTATGATCACATAATTTGCTAATATTTCCCCATTCCCATCTAGCACGATGGATTCCAATCACGACTCCTCATGACATATATCTATGATGCTAACCCGTGTATCCACAGTGTCAGAATCAAGTATACTATACAACTAAAATTATAGAATTAATCAACAAGAATAAAACTGCCAGAGAATGTACTCGCCTGTGGTCCTGAGGAAGGTGTGAGGATCAATGTCCAAGGCGAGATCGCAATGACCTAATTATGGAATATCAATGTCAAAATATTGAATTAAAGGAATAAGCATGTTTAACTAATTAAATACGAGGCCTCTTGGTCAAATCTAAGGTCTACTGGTCAATACTAGTCTCACACTAGCTAATTATTTGCCATACCTAGTTATAAACACTAGGGTGTACTCATAACACCTCAATCTGGGTTCAAATCTAGTTTCTAGGATGATTACAAGTATAACTAGCTAATACTAAGTGATACTATATATATATATATATATATATATATATATATATCTTATAATATAATAGTTAAATCTATCATCTAGTATTATCTTAGTTTTAATACTTTAATACCTATACTCAACTCTATATAACCCACACCAATACCCCATATCATTTTCTAATTGCTAACTGATACCCATGTACCTCTAATCCCCAGTATCCCAAATACTTTAGTTCACTAATACCAACACTTCCACTTTTCCTATAAGACACTGAACACTTAATACCCCAAGATACACTAGTTACACTCCTCACACACAGTTTCTAAATACCTAGGTCCTCATTGATTGAATATTTTACCATTGGCACATAATACACAATTCATCGTATCCTATTCTAACTCATCTACTCAATATAACCATCACTCACAACTCCTACTTACTCGAGGGGATCACTGTACCTCAAGGATTCTCACCTTACTAAAGAAAACTTGATACTCTAACCTGTGTCAAAACCCCACAGTGAGAAGAAAATACTACTTCAACCTGGGCAGTATCAGACATCAAAAGTATCAAGGTAGCCATAGTTCAGTTTGAGTGAAAACTGATACTGTGTACTCATTCACACACAATTTCTAACTCCCACATAATACTCTAAGACACCCTTCTTAATGTGCATTGACATACACTCATATAGATGTTCTTGATTTCTAGTTCTAGTATATACTTACATGTATACACTAATTCAAAATAGATACCCATTAATCTACAGTTACTTGATTAACTGTCCTACAGCTACTGGCAATCTCCCTCTATACTCTAGTATCATGTACACTGCTGCCCCAGTTCTCAATGCACATACAAACCTTAAACACTCTACACTAATTACCTACTAATACTGACACAGGCAACATACGACTGATCACAGTATCAGGAAATTGATACTGCACATCAGACACATGAAACCCGACTCACAGATACACTCTCCCACTCATTGCTCACTACACAGTTTCAGAAACCCACTGACTCTTTATACTTGCTATTCACTGATATACCTAACACACAGTGAACTGATTCTCACTGTGTTGTCACCCACATAACACTGGGACTGACTGTGTGATACACTCTTGCAGTGATCATCTGGAGACACAATACTCACTGATACTTAACCTTGACACTGACACATAAATACTGATATCCAGACACTCTCACAGTTCACCTATAATTCACTGATACTGATGCTCAGTAGAACACCACATTCACACTGATACATGGAGAACTCACTGAAATAAAGCCCCCCACCCACACTGACACTGATACACTAAACCACAGTGTCAGTGTCATTGAGACACTCATACACCCACAGACCCACACAGTGAACTCGACTGATACTCAGTTTTTTTTACTCACTGAGACACCCTATCATACTACCACTAATACTGAAACACACTACCACATCACATCTAACACAGACCTCTCTGACTGGCACCCCCACAACTGAAAACTGACACACACAAACTAACACAGGGAACTCACTTGACACAGACATCTGGTTTGACACACTCCCAGACACAATCATATTAACACATCAATTTGCTCCTCCTGGCACACCACTGAAATTGACTGCTCATACATACTGATGCACATGCCTGTGCTGGCCTCAACATACACTCATAAGCCTCAAACAACTGATACTCAACATACACACTGAATCTAAACTCACATAGGAACTGATACATCAATACTCAGTGCACTGACACAATGTAAAACTTGACTCTCAGTTCATTCCTCCACCTTACACAATACAGTGTCCATAATGCACAGTTCACTCACACAGAACTGCTATACACCACTGCACTGAACACGACTGCACAGTGAACTTCCCCATGGTGTATTCCCCTCTCCAAATCACACAAACAGATCTATATACATATGTGTGTATATATATATATATATATATATATATATATATATATATATATATATATATATATATATATATATCATACATCAAAATATGTAAGATTAGAATAGATTAAATTGGTATTCACCCTACTAAACATATCATCAAACACTTAGTGTGCTGAAATCGGGTTCCACATGATTACTCATGAATACCCAACTTAAAACCCTAAATCAAAACCAAACCTATATGTATATGATGCAAATATGCAAGAATACATATCCCTATAATTAGGGCTACGAAAAATTAAGGAAGATGTATCATAGGATCACAAAACCCTAAAATCACCTATGACTCCATGGAAAACCCTCATGCAACCCAAAGAGTCATTCATAATTCATATGGTGGGCTCCTAATGGCCAAACAATAAATAAAAAAGAATTAAATAAGGTTTTAATTCGGATTCTCACCTATTGGGAGATGGATTCCCAATGTAGTTTCTCTTTCTCCAAGTCCCCTTGGTCCAAGCTCCTAGATCTCTCTTGATGGAGAAGGAATGAGGGTTTCTAGGGCTATAAATCCTGAAATTTGAGGAAGGGAAATTGATTATAAGTGGAGGCTATATTTAGGGTTTTTTTTTTCATGAATGAAGAAGCTTGAGGGAGGCTCCCTCTCATTATATAGGACTAGGGTTAGGGTTAGGGCTTCTAATGCAAAGAGTCTATTTTGCCCTTCATGACTTGTCATGAAGAACTAATTAATGAAAGGGGTTTAGTCATACATTGAGGGTTTAACTAAATGCTAATTTAATAGATAGGGATCTGTCAAAAGGGTTTTACCTAGTGAGTTCTTAGGTCTAGCCCATCAACCCATCCATTAAAGAACCTCAAACAATTTATATAATAAACATATCATACATTACATTAACATAATAAATTAAATATGGCAATTTATAATAATGCCCTAATCTAGAAATGTGGTAGTGACAAGTCTACCCTCCTAAAAAAAATTTCGTCCTCGAAATTGAATTGAACTAAAACAAGAAAAAAATCAGACAAGGAATTATACCTCAAGTGTCGAAGAGATACGGGTATTGTTCGCACATTTCGTCCTCTCTCTCCCAGGTCGACCAGGTCGACTCGCCTGGAGAGTGATGTCTCCATGCAATATGAACCAAAGGAATAGTCTGGTTTCGCAATACCTTCTCTCTGCGATCCAAGATCTCTACGGGCTACTCAGGATAGATGAGAGTCGGACCAACCTCGATCTTCGAGTGATCTAGTACGTGACTAGGATCTGCCATGTACCATCTCAGCTGCGACACGTAGAACACGTCATATACTCCCTCTAGTGCAGGTGGCAAGTCTAGTCTATAGGCCACTACGCCGACCCTCGCAAGAATACCGAAAGGTCCGATGTAGTGTGGACTAAGCTTCCCGCCTCCACCAAAATGAATCATGTCCCGTGTCAGAGAAATTCGTAGGAACACCAGATCGCCAACCTAGAACAAAATAGTCTTAACACGCAGTCTAAAACAAAACAATCACATGCCAGAAAATAACAAACCTATACCTGAAACTCTAGGGGTCTACGGTGGCTGTCGGCCCAATGCCGCTGTTTGTCCTGTGCCACTCGCAGTCTGTCTCTGATGAGTTTCACCTTTTTTGCTGCATCCATGACCATTTCTGGTCCTAACAAGGCTCTTTCTCCGACGTTATCCCAAGATAACAGTGTACGACACCTTCGTCTATATAGAGCCTCGAATGGTGATATCTCAATGCTGGCCTGGTAGCTGTTTGTAGAAGCATAAAATACGATGGGGAATTGTACGAGTATTATACAGTCAACACCTCCAACATACATAAAGTCCGCGTAAAATAGAGCGTCAAGGTTGTTTGGCATAAAATAGGGTTTCAAAGCTGTCCGCGTAAATCAGAGCTTCAAGTCTGTTTAGCATAAAATGTGGCTTCAGACCTCCCTGCGTAAAACAGAGCTTCAAGTCTATTTGGCATAAAATGTGGCTTCAGACCTCCCTGCGTAAAACAGGGCTTCAGAGCTGTATGGCATAAAATATGGCTTCAGAGCTGTCCGCATAAAGCAGAGTTTCAAAGCTATACGCGTAAAGCAGTGCTTCAAGGCTGCTCTACGTAAAAGGTTGCTATACCTTCCTGCGTAAAGTTTAAAATACGTTGTTTTTAATGCAGCGTAAAGTTGTACGAGGAACTCTTCGTATTCCTCGGATGAATTTGTCAAATAAATCAGTGAACCTGACATCTGACAAAAGTACTGCACGATTATCGAGAGGACGGCTATGATGATGATTTTGCACAAAGACCCAGGTTATCGTTTAGTGATATATTCTTGATACAAGTCATTTTTAAGCATTCAAAGAATACGCTGCCTATTCTACATGGGCAGAAATGAGTTTTTACGCTCAAGATAAGACGAAATCAGACGCCACGTCAAAAGTTGTTTCTCGTACAGAGCTCGAGACATATCTTTGCATTTAATACACAAGATGGAGGCATATCTCTGCATTTAATGCACGAGATTTTGTTCTATTTTTAAAATTTGTCAAGACTGGGAAAGTTAAAACTGTGACTAATATGCTCACATCACCATCCTTGCATTTTACGCCAACCAGGCTATTTTCAACTATAGGAGTACGCTGTATGCTATCTCCTCGAAATACGCCAACTCGGTTATATTTGCAAAGGTACGTGATAAGGCTATTTAGCCCAGAATACGCTCAAGACCTCAGTCATGATGGATAATTGACTGAGAAAGCTAAAATTGTAACTTATACGCTCACATCACCATCCTTACATTTTAGGCCAACCAGGCTATTTTCAACTATAGGAGTACGTCGTATGCTATCTCCTCGAAATACGCCAACTCGGCTATATTTGCAAAGGTACGTGATAAGGCTATTTTAGTCCAGAATACGCTCAAGATCTCAGTCGTGATGGATAATTGGCTATTTTATGCTGGTTATCTATTATTCATGAATTATCAGGTTTTATGCAGAGTTTGACCTTTTACGCCAACAAGACAGTTATTTGGCTTTTACGCCAACCATCTTTACGCAGGGGGCAGTTACCTACGTGGCTTGCATGCCGTGATCTTCGAGAAGCAGTTATACGCGTTATCTCATAAAGGGATACGTGTCATACGCATATTCAGAAGAAAATTAGAACATGGGTAGCAGTTGCCATAACTGCAGCATAAAAGATGCAACTTTCTTCACAGTTTGGCCTTTTACGCCAACAAGACAGTTACTTGGCTTTTACGCCAACCTGGCAATTATTTTGATTGATCTCTATAAATAGAGACCCCTGGTCACAGGGTAAGGAGCAGAGGGAGACGATCAGACGACCGGACAGGGCACAATCATAATCAGAGATCAAAGAGAAAAGAGAGCACAGACAGAGAGTTTTTGTTGACAACTTTGGCAACAGGAATTTGATCCTACTTGCGACTCTTGAAGCTTCTTCTTCAGCATCGTGTGGTCCAAGGAACAAAGTGATCGACAGCAGATCAGACTTCTATAGCAATACTTCCCCAAAATTATTTTATTGTACTTAATATCCTCGTATAGGATTAATTTTACTTTTCTCGTTTGTAAGCAAAAGAAGGTTTCGTATAAACCAACCCTCTCATTTGTTTATCATCAGAAAAAATGATGACTCTGCTGGGGATAACTTTCTCCTCTGACGAGAAAGCAATTGCTTAACACGATGTTGTATCCATCGGATCGACGAAGAAGACTTTGGTCGTCCAGTTCGACCAATCTGCTTATGAAGACATGCTTCATGCAGGGGGTAGTTCTTATTCCTCCTTTGTCCAGAACAACAGGAAACTGCGTAAAGTGTGGACGCCTAAGACGTCCTCTACCCTTCCTACAAGCTCTCACTCTCTGATCAACAAGGTTGTGACAACACAGCCAACTCGCCCTGTGCGTAAAAATTTGTCTCCCGTTGGTAACGTGGTAGACGACTTCTGGCAATGCCTCAGTGCCAATCCAGAAGTCTCAAACATGCCTTGTGCATAAAACCTTGTCTCCCGTCTGTGACGTGGTAGACAAGACTTCTGGCAATGCCTCAATGCCAATCCAGAAGTCTCAAACACACCCTGTGCGTAAAAATTTGTCTCCCATTTGTAACGTGGTAGACAAGACTTCTGGCAATGCCTCGGTGCCAATCCAGAAGTTTCAAATACGAGCTGCACGTAAAACTTTGTCTCCCGTCTGTGACGTGGTAGACAAAATTTCTAGCAATGCCTCAGTGCCAATCCAGAAATTTCAAACACACCCTGTGTGTAAAATTATATCTCCCGTCTATGATGAGGCAGATGTACCCTTTGATCACATCAAAGGAAAACAAGCGGCGAATCTTTCAACCTCTAAGCTTTTACGCCCACAAGAGAAGAAAGTTCCAACTTTACAGATTATGCGAATTTTCCCTGTTTTAGGCGAACCTATGCAAAAATCCAAATTATGCCAGGATAGGTCTGTCCGCGTAAAGAAGACTCGTTTCACGGGAAGATACGCTCCTCAGACAAATGATGGATCATATGCTACACATATGGGTGAACTGCTGTATCCCTATGGCAGAGAAAGGGTTATGATTCCTAATCTACACCTTCCTACTGATGTAAAAAGGCAGAATAAGCCTTCTTCTTCTTCTTCTTCTTCTTCTAGTAATCCCCCTGATTTGCGTGATTTCTTGATCCAGAAACGCAAAGACAGGGGATCTCCTAATATGTCTATTACACCCTCTAGAGAACATTATTGTAATAGTCATAACGTTGTAATTAACTGTTGCTGTTCTAAAGCAAAATGGTCAATTTTCGACCGATTAAACTATACTTTGTCATTACAGGAAGAAGAACCAGACAACGACATGGCTGGGGTAGTCTCCCTCGACAAAATAGAGCAGCATCCAAAGTTGGAGGTAGAATTCCCTCTTAGTCCGAAGATGATGCAACTATGACCATCTTCCCTGAGGACTATACGACTCAGGTATTGGAAGCCCGAAAACCAAAGGGGACTTTCTCCTTAAATGATGATGACATCATTAAAATCTTTAATATATTGATGAAAGAAAACAAACTTCGGCTACCCAACATCAGATACCCTGAAAAGGCTGGCAAGGTCGATGACCCAGAATATTGTCTCTTTTATCGGTATATTCATCACCCCACAAAGGCATGCTATGTACTGAAAAGGAAAATCCAGGAGTTGATCGACGCCAATGTCATCACTTTGCACCTATAAACGAGAAGACGGTCACTGCAAATCAATCTCACTCCAACTTGGCAATTTTTCCCCTCAAGAAGTACCGGATGATGAGTCCCTAAAATCTCCCCAGCGGAGCAACCTTCAGGTCTATCCCCACTCAGCAAATCACTCCCCAGTGAATTTTTCGGACATGGGTTCACATCAATATTACCTCTGAACTATTGTCCAAACATTTTTTTCTCCAGCTGAGTTTGCCATATCCAAGTGACCTCTGAGCAAACCTTTCAAGTTGTTGCTATCGATCAGTTCACGTCCATATTACCTCTGAACTACGTCTCTCCACTTTCTCCAACAGAGTAAATCTATCACCATAAAAATGGTCACTCCCATATTACCTCTGTCCTATTTTTCTTTATCCCCACAGAGCCATATCTTACCATGTCCATATTACCTCTGAGTAAGATATTTTCAGAACTTTTTTATATCCATATCACCTATGAGTAAAGTTCTGCTCTTCGACTTTCTACTATCACGTTCACATAACCCCTGGTAGTACTAGTCATTTTAGCTTATTATCTGTACTTAAGGTACGCCATGGGTAATAAGTCCACAACCCAGATCTTCATCCCCAGTAAGTGCCTATGTGCGATATTTTCTCCTTTATTACAAATTCTTGTAAAAAAGAAACCATCATCCATATCCAAGGGTCCCGGATACGTAATGGATGATGGATCCTCAATATCTTCCCAGCGGAGCAATCCTTAGGTCTACTCGCATACTCCCGCAGTGACTATTCAAACTAATCTCTTTAGACGCTAGCTATGCTCATATTGCCTCTGAGCTATCATCCCATCAATCTCCCCAGCGGAGCGATCCTTTGGTCTATCTTCATGTTCGGATAGACCACACTCAACAAATGACTCCTTAATAAATTTTTTTCGGACATTAGTTTACGTCCATATTTCCTCTGAACTGCTATCTCTCAGGCTGAGTTTGTCATGTCCATATTACCTCTGAGCAAACCTTTCGGGTTTGGCTATCGATTATCATGTCCATATTACCTCTGATATCGGTTGTCATCTCAACTTAGCACCCGTACTTAACTCTAAGTACGCCAGGGGTGTTAGTTCCACGAAAACTGTCACGTCCATATTACCTCTAGCAGGGCTTGTCTTAAACTTATTACTTGCACTCTCGTATACAAGAAGTAATAGGTCCACCAAAAATCCTCCGGTGGGATGCCCGCAATAGAAACGAATAATTCAAGTCCATATTATCTCTCAACAGAGAAAAAGTCAGTTCATGTTCATATTACCTCTGGAATATGTCTATCCACTATCCCCACAGAGTCATATCTTACCGCGTCCATTAGGGCTTGTTTCGAATTTATTATTTGCACTCAACATGCGCAACGAATAATAGGTCCACCAAGGATCCCCTAGTGGGATGTCCTCAACAAACACGGTATTGTACTACGTCTATGGCTCCTATCAACGGCAAATTCCTGAAGAAGTATTAAGCTTGATCTCCTTTGCTTAATGGAGTATGATGAAGATTTCATTCTGATGATACTACGTACAAAGGTTAGCTGAATCATATTCTATCAGGTTTATATGACCTCTGAATAGATATATTTAACTAATTTGAAACTTCAAAATCTATCATGTTCATATTACCTCTGATAGTGTTTTGTATACAAATTTAGTTGGATCATATTCTATCGTGTTCATATTACCTCTGAATAGATATATTCAGCTAAACCAGTTACCGAAAGTATATCATGTCCATATTACCTCTGATATCACGTTCATCTTAGCCTATCATTTATATTATAATATAAGTGATGGGTCCACAAAATCAGAAAATATGTCTTTATTTATTTCTGAGAATAAAAGAGCAAAAAAGTACATCATTGGGGAGGAGCAGTTAAATCGCGGATCTGTTGAGCCAAAGTAGCCATCCTTTCATTCCTGGAGTTTAAAATGTTGGTGCGAGCAAGTTCCAGTCTTGCTTCGTTATTGCTCAAGAGAGATAGTTCAGACAGAGAATCAACAAAACTTGCATGGATGACACCCACATGTGTCAAGTTCTGTTGAGCTGTATTCACTTGGCCTTCTAATACATCATGAACTAGCGATGCTTTGAGAAGCCTCTTCCTTGTTTGAGCAAGTTCAGCTTTCAGTTCTTGAATCCTCACTTCAAATCCCTCATATTCGGCGCGACACTGAGCTAGCTGAGGAATACTCTCCACTAATAGTGCTTGCTCTTTCTCCATCTCTTATTGCTGTTCCTCGATGGATTTGTTTAAATTTTTTGTCCTCTGAGCAAATTTTGCAGTTAGAGAGTCATACTCAGCCTGAACCAAATTATTGATGCTGCCTCGGGATAGTTGCAAATATTCGTTAATGGGTTGTTCTAAACCATTAACTATTTGCTCTAGCGCATTAGCTCTTTCAGCGTCATTAAAATTTCTAATCTGCGCTATAGTGAGCTTAGAGGACATCTTCAGAGCATCAAAGCCTAGATTCTTCTCCAGCACCATGGATATCAATTCTTTCAAAGTGAGGTAGAATATGCTAGTGTATTGTTCAACTAGCATAGCAAAGCTCGAATGGACGCTGGGAGTGACCGCAATATCGGTAAATCTCCTTTCTAGAATAACTGCAGAAGATGTTGCCACAGTCGTTGCTTCAACAGATGGCACGACAAAAGAAGAGACACCAACAAAAGTTGAAGTTGCTGACATGCTCGACGAAGGAGGCACAGTCGAGATGGTTGGTTCATCCACCTCTGATATTATTTGAACTGTTGCTGGCGGGATTATATCTGAGAATGTTGCGGATGAAAGATCAAGAGTTTCAAGGCACACTTCTTCGACAGTGGTCACCGCCATTTCATTCGCTGGATCCACAACAAAATCAGAGGTTGTTTCAGCTCCGCCCTCCCCAGAAATGTCTTCGCCTAAAAAAATAGATAAGAGAAAGTTAATATCAATTTGATGTTAAATTTTCCTGGAAAAAGTGTAAAGACAATATTTACCCATGGCCTATGGTATATATATTGCGTCTGCGGCCTGTATAGCTAAATAATTTCTTAATGATGCTAAACAAGCTATCATACCTGGTGAGGAGGGTACACCAACTGACGCTTGAGGGTAGTCATCCCAGTCATCATCCAGATCTACTCGAGGTTCATCGGGTAGAATCTCGCTTAAAATACTTACAGATGAAGGAGGGGCTAGTCCCATTATTTGTCTTGTAAAAGGTATATGGATTATTAGCGAGGTCGCCCTCGAAGGCGATATAGAAGCATCACCAGTAACGGTGGTAGCGGCAGCAGTCGCGGGCAAAGAATCTCCAGCACTTTCAGCTGGGACTGTGGAGGCTCCCTCTTTAAAAGGCGAAGGATCCCTAATCAAAGAATCATCCCTAACAGGGGAAACAATAGGTTCACTCCTGGAAGAGGCCCCCTTGGTGGAAGTCCTTTTAGGACCTTTTGTAGTCTGCTTCTTCTTACGAGGGAAAGGCTCTTTCTGAGTAGAAGCCTTTCGTTTATTGGAAATAATGAGAGGCTCTGCTGGCGGAGCTATTTCGCCTCTCGGTAATATCAATAAATAATTATCTGCACCAGTAGTTTCATCACCTTCATCAGAGGAGACAGATGGTATCTCCTCTCTTCTAGTGGACTTATGGGAGGGCATTCTGAAACTTCCATATACATCAAAATTATGATGGAAGGTATTGATGGACACATAAAACTGTGTGTATGAGTGAAGAATGTGCAATTCCATGGAGAAAGAAGTCGCGGGCACAGCAAAGGTTGCTCCAGTACAACCCATGATGAAATAACGCCATCGTCTAGCTCCATCAATAAGGCCACCTTTGAATTTAAATCTGGTGATGGGATTTTCCACGTGCAACTAATCATATCCAAATTGCCTGGCAAAACGGCTAGGCAGATATGGCTCCAGGTAGCAGTGATCCTCACTTCTATACAGCAGGTGTGAAGGTCTAATACAGACCAACCAGTAAAAGGCTTCAGGAGAAAGAATAGACTTCCCCTGACCTATATCATGAAGTTTAGTCCCCTGCTTATTGATATATACGGGGGAATGGTGCAGAAAAATTTCAAACTATGGGCAAAATTCAGTGTTAGTCGACAATCTATGACGCTAGTCACATTCCAAGAAGAACTCTTGTAATTCAACAAGAAGTTATTGCCCGAACCACTAGCCGATCCGGGAGACATCACTCTGGTGTTATGAAGGATTAACCATCCCATCAGATATAAGAATGGTAATTCCACTCTGGGATATCCTTCGTGCTGAGTAGTATCGGCCAGCAGCCCATCAGTAATAGCCCTCAGGCCGGCTTGTATCCTGCATACCATGGCAGGGAGTAGGCCCAATCTTGCTCCAAATATCATACGATATGCAGATGCAATGCCAGGCACCACCCATCGACGTAGCCAAATAGAAAGGAAGCCAGCCAATTGAGCTTCTTTTGACAGAGGCTTTCGGTAATGCCTCATATAACTGTAGGCTTTTGTCCCTGCAGGATAACTACCTATCTCTTCATTAAGAACACAATCTGGAGCCTCTGCATCTTCGATAAGGTCATCGATTGTGTTGGCATTAAGAATGCTCAGAGGGTTCAAAGGTTTGTCTTTGCTATCTACAACCTTGTCCTGCTTGGCATTTCTAGCCTGATGGAAGAAGAGGTAAGATACCTATTTGTTAATATGGGCTAAATCAGAAGGCTCTCTATAAAAAGTGGTGCATACAAGATAGTGGCTCATCAGTTCTTGGTATACTGCCACTACCCGAGGGTTGGTATTCTTCAATTCTCTGTTGGTGTGGACGTATTCTTCATAAGGAATGTCTCCCATTGGCAGCTTTGAGATATCTGCCATCTCATGAAGTGCTAGGCCCACTCACCTATCCGAGTGGCGAAAGTCCCAGTTAGCGAGTTATATCACTCCATCAAAGCTAAGAACAAATTGGTGTTGATAGGCAGCCCAACACTAGTAGCACTCACAGCCTCAAATAAGTTAATATTTTCTAGCTCCATTTGAAAGTGCTTCAGGGCCCATGTAGTTAAACTGGCCTATCGAAGATTGTGGGGGTTAAGCCATCCACTGGTGCGAGGGTTAACCTTGGGATATACTCCTCCCTGCTTCATGAATTTATTGCAGAAAGTTGCTATCTGAAATGGCTAGATCAAGGAAGAGTCTCCACTAGGGACGATGCCTGGTAGTAAACCTCTGAAGGGCATAATAGGACCCGAGGGACTACTTACAAAGGATCCTCGGTTTAATCCTTTCTTATAGAAGATCTTCCCTTGCTGGCCATGAAGATCAGGAGTCAGAGTCCATGCCATCCTTCTGGGATGTGTGGCATGGAAGAATGCAGAAATAGGGTAATCTCTGGACATCTTTGGCAGATACATAATAGTGCCCTCAACAGAAAATACCCAGTCTTTCTTCTTGGGCTTCGTTTGGGATTGCTTATCAATAACATCTCCAAATAAGAAAGCTGGTTTCTTATACTCAGTTCCATCTATGTATGTCAAGGGTTCCCCGCTGATCATACTTAGCAATATTCTTTCTCCTTGGGCCGAGACCAGAATTCCCCTTTCTTGAGGATACTCGTTTCCAGAGATTGGGAAAGTCACATGGGACAGGTCCTCCAAGTAGTTAGAATTAAACATTCCAGTAGCAGAACCCATTACTTCAACTAGAGGAGGGATCTGTAGATCCACTGTAAAAAAGCAAGAGAATAAGTCAGTTTTACGCTGGAATTTACTTTCAGTGCGTTAAACGTAAGGTACTACAGTCTTGCAGTATACGCCAAAATTTGACAGTCTGAGTTTTTACGCCATATTGCAAAATATGGAGTTTTACGCTGGAATTTACTTCCAGTGCGTAAAACGCAAGGTTTACAGTTTACGCTGACACATTTTTACAGTCTGAGTTTTTATGCCAGATTGCAAAATATGGAGTTTTATGCTGACACATTAAAATATGGGCGTATTTGCACATACACGTATAACGTGTGCGAAGGTTTTTTTTCTCTCAAAGTTTTTACCTGCGATGCCCGGTGCATAGCTAGACGGCGGAGTACTTCATTCAGAACGGGGCTCGCTGGGCCTAGTAGGAGTCGCTCGTGCTTGAGCAGAGGAGCGAGATGATGAAGCGGCTTTCTTTCCTTTAGCAGCGGAGGTCTGTTTTGGTGCCATGGCGAATCTGAGGTTTTTCAGAAATAGACGAAGGTTTTTTTCAGAAAGAGACGAAGGGTTTTTCTCTCTCATGACCTAGGCCTATTTATAGAGTTCAAACGACTCTCCGAATCCTTAACCAAATCCGATTTTATCATAGTCGGTTAAGATTTGGGACCACGTCAGCCGATCATTTGAAAAGGAAGACAGATAGTCATATTGCGTAAAGGATTCATCAGATGCTACAGATATATGATTTTATGCGCAGAGTAAGGATCTATGATTTTACGCACATATGCTATAGATCTATGATTTTATGCTACGGATCTATGATTTTACGCTCAGAAGCTACAGATCTACGATTTTACGCTCAGAAGCTACAGATCTATGATTTTACGCTCAGAAGCTACAGATCTACGATTTTATGCTCAGAAGCTACGGATCTATGATTTTATGCTCAGAAGCTACAGAACTACGATTTTACGCTCAGATGCTACGGATCTATGATTTTATGCGCATCTTAAATTATGCGGGACAGATCAGTTAGCAGAATACGCATATATCTTGATAATTTGGATTTTACGCTTGAAAAGCCAGTTACAAGAGTTTACGCAAAAAATGCTATTTTTATCAGCATTTGCAAACAGACGACGAGTATTCAGTAACTTCTCTTCTTCTTCAGTCGAAGAGGACTTCATCAGACGAAGGGCCAAGGAGTTCCCTAAAAATGTCTGTCTTTATTGGAGATAATTTTTCTTCCTTGGCCATTGATAGTTCATTCGAAGTTTAGCCAGAATCTTTTACATCTAGTTCAGGGACGGCCTGTTCGGCGAGCATTTCTTGCCCTGTCTCGAGAATCTTTCGAAAAGCCATTTTTGAAGATGATGTTCTGAACATATGTTCTTCGAGAAATGACGGTTCAGAATTCTATGTGACTCCTCGTCAAAAATAGCATGATGATTGGATTTTCAAGACAATTCAATGCTAAAGAGTTTTTACGCATCTTCCTTTATGCGTAAAAGTTGGAATGTGACTGGATGCATATTTATCAGAGTCTGCGTAAAAATTACTCAAGCGTCTTGAAGCTGCGTATTACCAGACTTCCTGACAGCGACATGGCAAATCAATAGTGCGTAAAAGAAAACAATTTTAATAATCATGATTACATATGATGGAAATCTATTTTTTTACAAAGGATTTTTTATTAATATTCAAGATCACGATTACATATGATGGGAATCTACTACGCTAGGTTCTCGTCTGATGGAGAACTTTATTTCTTTTTCTATAGCACTTCGTTAGCTCCTATACGCCGGGTGCCAAGAAAATGGTGAATGGAGGGAGGATACAAAACTGGGCCTGTTTAAATTATTCAAGCCCACCTCCCATACGTCATCGGCGGCCATTCTTAGAATTATGATTGGGGTTCAGACCCAACACAATACTGGAAGATACAGCCAAGCTGCACCCCAGGATCCAGCTTTATAATAGGGGAAAATACAGCTAGCAAGCCGTGTGGTCTAATGCGACCCTTCCTCTCTCTTTGGCGAATTGTCATATAAAATCGCTGATTATCTCGAGCAAAAGAAGCTATGATATCCTTCCATGGTCCATCATTGCAGAGAATATTTGCTCGAAGATGCCTCTTTTTACGGCTCCCTACATGCTGGAAGAGCATAATCTTCTTCTTTCTCAGTTCAGCCCAATTAATCTCAGCAGCCATCTTTATGGTGAGGGAAGTATGGAAAAACAAGTTTATTTGCTTGCCCTTATATAGGCAGAAGAGAGCGTACAAATCCCAATATACTTCTTAAATATCGCCAAAAAATTAGCCTCGAAGAACGAGTCAAATTTGACCGTTTCATGCTTTATTCAAAGTATTTCAAATTACGAGGAATTTAAAAACTTTGAAGGGGGTCTTGTAGAAGCATAAAATACGCTAGGGAATTGTACGCGTATTATACAGTCAAAATGTCACGTCCCGATCCCGAAATGGTCAATCGTCCTCGCCGGATCCTTTACGGAACCGATTCATCCTCGCTTGGGGCGTGATGCCGTGCGAGCCTGGAGTTGCGCTCGCACAAGGCAAGAACTTGCAGTTTTAGGAACCCATTTTGAAACACAATTTATAAAACACATTCACAGAGATTTGAACAAAAATGCGGAAGAAACATGCTTTTTCATTGATAATTCAGAGTAATTTATATAGAGTTTACATTGATGCTCATTCTCGGCTATTTGAATTGTATTACAAAAGATAACTCAAAATGCAGGGCGCGCTCCGTCAGATCGTCCATGTCGTTTGTACATTACGCCCTTGTATAGATTGAAGTCCCTGCCTCTAAAATGAACTGACTCCAGCTATACTTCAAAATAGAGGTACTCCTAACGCCTCCTTGCTATGCACTAGCGTTGCACCATCTGAGTGCCTGAAATAGTTGCCCACAATGTGGGTCAGTACTCAACTTATACTGGTGAGCGGGATGAACCCACTCGACTAAATCGACACTAGCTTGTTAGGGGCGAGCAAGCATTAAGATAGCTTCTATAAGGAAGCAAGTGAAATCAATTCATATCAGTTGCATATTTTGATAGGAATGAAAATAATAACGAATTCAACCAGTACACCGATTGCTTACTCAATCGATGCACGCCTTTTCTGTAACGAAACACAAGTATACTTACCATCTGCACAAGACAATAAGTTAGCAATTATTCTATTCTATGAGGTCATTGGTGTGATCGACACCTTAGGGACATATTTCAAGCATTAGTGGCGTGCCCTATCAGCCCGGGTAGCAAGCCCTGCTGGAGATCCCGCAATGCATCGTGACGAGCACGAATCAAATATTTCCCTCCGGATCGATACGGTTCCAGTGCCCCGGAAAGCCGTTTCGAGGAAATGCCAAACCCTATGCACAAGTTGTCCCAGACCATGCAAATACATGAAATAATTCATATATCATACAATGCATCGAAATAAACAGAATAAGTAAAGCAGCACATATATATCTCATGTAATAGTTCATATTTCTCAAGCGGTGTTCCGATTCAGTTGTCCCATAAGTCCAAACTCTATCCGAAGCACTAGGCCGCCACCAACAACCAACTTTCCTTATAAACAAGCTCAAATTATAAGGTGTGCAAGCATATGATAAATTAGTCTACAAATCTCATGTTCCTTTCTTAGTGGCTGGCATCCTGTGGCTAAGGATTTCCTAGGCGTCCAATCGGGCATCATCGAGTGAACGTTTGAAACTTAGAGATGTTGGCATGAAGAAGTAGGAAAGAAGGGACCAAACCACTCACTGGTTAAGGGAAAAGAGGCTGAAATAAGGAATCCCGCTAGCGACGATCAAACGTCAGTTACGCGGACCTGAAATAGCACAAGCACCGAGTTAGAATTCTTGCCTATCCTTCTTTGCCGAACTCCCCAAAACCTCAAGCTCCAAACGATAAAACCAGCAGCGAAAACCAAGCAAATCGAAAGCAACACCAAATCAAAACCTCAAAGCGGCAATCAAGAAAACCAAGCAACCAAAACACAAAAACTATTGGACTCTTCTCAATAGAGGCCTTTCCATGAGTTGGAAAGGATCATCGCATTTTGTCCGTGGCAAGAAGATGCCGAGATCTAAGTTACGACTCAGACGGACTAGCCACAAGCCCAATTATATAGTGCTTATCTCGGTCGGATCGGGATTTGAGGCACTACATAATATACCACTAAGAAAAAGTTTCGCCCCGAAACTTAAGAACAAGGCCGACCCGAAACTTAAGAACAAGGCCCTACCTCCGACTGAATGAACAATGAAGGATACTTCTCCTTCATCTCCGATTCGACTTCCCAGGTTGATTTCCCAACTGTATGGTTCTGCCACAGTACGCGAACCAAGGATATCGTACGGTTGCGAAGTACTTTTTCCTTACGATCTAGAATCTGCGTCGGCTCCTCTGAGTATGACAAATCCGTGCGCAATTCCAATTGTTCGAAGCTGACCACATGACTAGGTTCATGTACATACTTCCAAAGTTGAGAAACGTGGAATATGTCGTGCACTCCAGCCAAGGCAGGAGGTAGTATAATCCGATATGCCACAACTGCCACCCGTTCTAGTATTTCAAAGGGCCCGACAAACCTGGGACTCAGTTTGCCCTTCACGCCGAAACGCATCACTCCACGCATCGACGTCACTTTCAAGAAGACATGATCCCCGACCATGAACTCCAAAGGCCTACGATGAGTATCGACATAGCTTTTCTGTCGGCTCTGCACAGTACGGAGTCTTTCCCGAATCAAACGAACTTTCTCGACTGCCTGATCCACCAGCTCTGGCCCGAGTACCTGCCGCTCGCCGACTTCGTCCCAACAGATTGGAGATCGACACTTGCGCCCATAGAGTGCTTCGTACGGTGCCATCTGGATGCTCGATTGGTAGCTGTTGTCGTACGTAAACTCCACCAACGGAAGGTGCGTGTTCCAACTAGTCTTTAAATCGATCGCACATAGCCGTAATATATCTTCAAGTATCTGATTTGTCCTCTTTGTTTGGCCATTAGTCTGGGGGTGGTATGCGGTACTGAACTGTAGCTTGGTTCCCAAAGCAGACTGTAGGCTAGTCCAGAAACGAGATAAGAAACGTCCGTCACGGTCAGAGACGATAGAAGCAGGCACTCCGTGTAATCGAACAATCTCTTCTATGTAGATCTGTGCTAACCGATCGACGCTCCACGCAACTTTTATAGGCAGAAAGTGGGCTGATTTGGTCAAACGATCAACTATGACCCAAATTGCATCATGCCCCCGTGGCGTCTTCGAAAATCCCACAATGAAATCCATAGTGATGTTGTCCCATTTCCACTCGGGAATAGTGAGGTTCTGCATCTTCCCGCCGGGCCTCTGATGTTCAACTTTCACCTGTTGGCAGGCCATGCACTGTGACACAAAGGTCGCCACATCCCGCTTCATACCTTGCCACCAGAAGGTACCACGTAAGTTCTTGTACATTTTAGTGCTCCCCGGATGCAAAGAATACTTCGCGTAGTGTGCTTCTGCCATAATTTCCCTTCGGAGTTCAGGGTCGCTAGGGACGCATAGCCTTCCTTTTATTTGTAAGGCCCCATCTTCGCCTGCCACAAAGTTAGATGTCTTCCCCGCCAAGATCAATCCACATACCTTCGCAAGGAACTGATTGCCCTCCTGAGCTGATCTGATTCTATCACGTAAACTCGGTTTAAGATGGAGTGGTGCCAGCTGCACTCCTTGATGCCGAACTCGAAACTCGATGCCCATCGCCTCAAGATCTCGAAGTAAACGGTTGTTTATAGATAACGAGCCCACGTGCTTTCGACTCAGAGCATCAGCAACGACGTTTTCCTTGCCCAGAGTATAAGCGATCGTTAGATCATAGTCCTTAATAAGTTCTAGCCAACGTCGCTGCCGGAGGTTCAGTTCCCGTTGGGTGAATAGATACTTGAGGCTCTTGTGATCTGTGAAAATTTTGCAAGCAACACCATAAAGATAATGCCTCCACAACTTTAGTGCAAATACAATCGCCTCCAATTCCAAATTGTGTGTCGGGTAGTTTTTCTCGTGCGGCTTCAGTTGCCTAGAGGCATATGATATTACCTTATCACGTTGCATGAGTACACATCCCAATATGAGTTCTGAAGCATCATTGTATATCTGAAACTCCTCAACCCCATCTGGAAGTGCAAGAATTGGAGCTAAAACAAGACGCCGCTTAAGTTCCCGAAAGCTGGCTTCGCATTCATCACTCCATTTGTATACAATCCCTTTCTGAGTAAGGCGAGTCAAAGGCGAGGCCAGTTTAGAGAAATCTTTCACGAACCTACGGTAGTATCCTGCTAGGCCGAGAAAGCTTCGAATTTTGCTAGCTGACGTAGGTTGTTTCCAGTCCACCACCGTCTCTATTTTCTTGGGGTCTACGACGACGCCTTCTGCCGAGACGACATGACCAAGGAACACCACGCTGTTCAACCAGAACTCACACTTGCTGAGCTTAGCGAACAACTTATGCTCTCGTAATATCTGCAACACGATCTTCAGGTGTTCCTTGTGTTCTGCCTCGTTCTTGGAATATATTAGAATGTCGTCGATGAACACGACGACAAACTTGTCTACGTACGGCCGAAACACGCGGTTCATCAGATCTATGAAAGCTGCAGGGGCGTTCGTTAAGCCGAACGACATCACGAGAAATTCATAGTGTCCGTAACGGGTTCTGAACGAAGATTTTTGAATGTCTTCTAGTTTGATTTTCAACTGGTGATACCTTGACCTGAGATCAACTTTAGAGAAAACTGTTGCACCTTGCAGTTGATCAAATAAGTCATCTATCCTTGGCAAAGGGTACTAATTTCATATGGTCGCCTTATTTAATTCTCGGTAGTCAATACACAGCCGCATGGATCCATCTTTCTTTTTCACGAACAGCACCGGATCAGCCCATGAAGAAACGCTTGGACGTATGTATCCTCGGTCCAACAGATCTTGTAACTGAACCTTAAGTTCTTTCAGCTCTGCTGGGGCCATTCGATAATGTGCCTTTGATATCGGTCGCGCATCCAGAAATGTGTCGATGCTGAATTCGATCTCACGATCAGGAGGCATTCCAGGCAGCTCATCCGGGAACACGTTGAGGAAATCTGCTATAACATCAGCCTGAGCTGCATTTGCACTTTCCTGTCGGGTGTCTTGAACAGAAGCTAAGTACCCTTCACAACCCGAATGCAGCATACGCTTAGCCGAAATTGCTGATATCACCATTGCCGTCTTCGGTGCAGCACTGCACGAATAGTAGAAGTCTGCCTAGCCGGGTAGACGAAATACGACTCGCTTCTCCGCGCACTCGATTGTTGCATGGCAAGCACCCAACCAATCCATCCCGAGAATAATATCGTAATCCTTAATGTCTAGTACAATGACATCTAAGGAAAGCTTCCTTCCTCCGATGCAAATATAACCATCCCTACAGATCGCATGGGCGGGCATGTCGACTCCCGAAGGTGTGCTTACGCAAAGATTCATAGTTAAGGGAGTAGAAGCTAATTTATGCTCAACAGTAAAATCAGCAGATATAAAACTATGCGTAGCACCTAAATCAAATAAGACTCTAGCGGGCAATTCTCTGAAAATTAATGTACCTGCCACGACCGTTTGAGAGACAGATGCCTCATCCCGAGTCAACGCATAGACTCGGCCTTGAGCACCCTGACGTTGCGGGTTTACTGGCACAGCATTGGCATCACTTGCTGGAGGCCCCCTATTCTGAATCCTGTTGTTCTGATTATTCCCGTTGTTCTGATTCGGCTTACCCTCCCGGCAGTTAAATTGTTTATGGCCCAGACGACCACATTTGAAACATCCAATAACCCGATATTCATTCACTCGATGCCCTGGTTTGCCGCACCTGCTACAGTTCGGTGCTTGGGATTGACCCCTGTGATCAGACGTGTGCGAACGCTTCTGTGCTCCAGACCCTCCCGTTTCCTGAGGTCGTTTATTGTTGCTGGTACGGGGGGTTTACACCTCGACCTTTGGGGGATAGCGCCCAAAGATCCGCTCGCTGTTCAGGGTTGCTTCGTAGCATTCCCTGTAGGTTTGACATTTCTGATTGATGACGCCCCTACGCAACTCATCATTCAAACCTTTTTGAAAATGATAGCACCACGCCTGCTGGTTTGGCAGAAAGTGCCCAGCAAACTTGGCCAGCTTAGCAAACACTGAATCATAATCATCTACAGACAAATTTCTTTGCACCAGATTGCTGAAGTCGTCTTCTTTTTGTTGACGCACGGCCCAGGGAATGTATTGTTCAATGAAGGCTGATTTGAATATTTCCCAAGTGATTTTGCAGTTGGGATTGGCATCGTAAATCCCTTGCTTAGTTGCCTCCCACCAATCATGCGCATGCAGTTCCAGCTGAACCGATGCACAGGCTACTCGCTTGGATCCCCGGATGCCAACCAGGTTGAAGAGTCCCTCCAGCTTAGCAATCTATCCCATCACCACGTCCGGTTCCGCTCGTCCGTTGAACGTAGGTGGATGCATTTTTGTGAACTCTGCTGCACGGTAGAAGTTCCTAGCTGGAGGCTGAGTTTCTTCTGACTCATCCTCTACCGCCACGGCCAGCGGCGTTACTGTCGCTCCCCCATTGCTGGGTACCAATGATGCAATCAGTTGTATCATAGTATCCATCTGCTTCTGTTGAGCAGCAAACTGGGTCTGAATATTTGCCTGCTGAGTAGCAGCTTGTTGTTGTTGCGCCTCCATGAGGTGCATTAGCCGTTCTGACATCCCGTTCGAACCCGCTCCTCCGGATTCTCCAGAACTTGTCGGATCGCTCTGAATGGACTGAGCACTGCTTACAGCGGCAGTGTTTTTCTTAGCCATTGCTACAAAAGAGAGTAGCTTGTTAACACTCCAAAATTGATAGATTTTATATCTATAGGCTCATTGTATAGGCGACTCATCTGATGCAGCGGACGTCGAACGCAACTCAATTGAGAGGCGCATCAAACTCCTTTATATTCTTTTGAAATCCCAAGGAAGTACAGCCGTACTCTGATACCAATATGTCATGCCCCGATCCCGAAAGGGTCAATCATCCTCGCCGGATCCTTTACTGAACCAATTCGTCCTCGCTTGGGGCGTGATGCCGTGCGAGCCTGGAGTTGCGCTCGCACAAGGCAAGAACTTGCAGTTTTAGGAACCCATTTTGAAACATAATTTATAAAACACATTCACAGAGATTTGAACACAAATACGGAAGAAACATGCTTTTTCATTGATAATTCAGAGTAATTTACATAGAGTTTACATTGATGCGCCTTCTCGGCTATTTGAATTGCATTACAAAAGATAACTCAAAATGCAGGGTGCGCTTCGTCAGATAGTCCACGTCGTTTGTACATTACGCCCTTGTATAGATTGAAGTCCCTGCCTCTAAAATAAACTTACTCCAGCTATACTTCAAAATAGAGGTACTCCTAATGCCTCCTCGCTATGCACTAGCGTTGCAACGTCTGAGTGCCTAAAATAGTTGCCCACAACATGGGTCAGTACTCAACTTGTACTGGTGAGCGGGATGAACCCACTCGACTAAATCGACACTAGCTTGTTAGGGGCGAGCATGCATTAAGATAGCTTCTATAAGGAAGCAAGTGAAATCAATTCATATCAGTTGCATGTTTTGATAGGAATAAAAATAGTAACGAATCCAACCAGTATACCGATTGCTTACTCAATCGATGCACGCCTTCCCTGCAACGAAACACAAGTATACTTACCATCTGCACAAGATAATAAGTTAGCATGAGCTCTATTCTATGCGGTCATTGGTGTGATCGACACCTTAGGGACATATTTCAAGCATTAGTTGCGCGCCCTAACATCCCGGGTAGCAAGCCCTGCTGGAGGTCCTGCAATGCATCGTGACGAGCACGAATCAAATATTTCCCTCCGGATCGATACGGTTCCAGTGCCCCGAAAAGCCGTTTCGAGGAAATGCCAAACCCTGTGCACAAGTTGTCCCAGACCATGCAAATGCATGAAATAATTCATATATCATACAATGCATCAAAATAAACAGAAGAAGTAAAGAAGCACATATATATCTCATGCAACAGTTCATATTTGTCAAGCAGTGTTCCGATTCAGTTATCCCATAAGTCCAAACTCTATCCGAGGCACTAGGCCGCCACCAACAACCAACTTTCCTTATAAACAAGTTCAAATTATAAGGTGTGCAAGCATATGATAAATTAGTCTACAAATCCCATGTTCCTTTCTTAGTGGCTGGCATCCTATGGCTAAGGATTTCATAGGCATCCAATCGGGCATCATCGAGTGAACATTTGAAACTTAGAGATGTTGGCATGAAGAAGTAGGAAAGAAGGGACCAAACCACTCACTGGTTAAGGAAAAAGAGGCTGAAACAAGGAATCCCGCTAGCGACGATCAAACGTCAGTTACGCGGACCTGAAACAGCACAAGCATCGAGTTAGAATTCTTGCCTATCCTTCCTTGCCGAACTCCCCAAAACCTCAAGCTCTAAATGATAAAACCAACAGCGAAAACCAAGCAAATCGAAAGCAACACCAAATTAAAACCTCAAAGCGGCAATCAAGAAAACCAAGCAACCAAAACATAAAAACTATTGGACTCGTTTTAAAAGAGGCCTTTCCATGAGTTGGAAAGGATCATCGCATTTTGTCCGTGGCAAGAAGATGCCGAGATCTAAGTTATGACTCAGACTGACTAGCCACAAGCCCAATTACATAGTGCTCGTCCCGGTCGGATCAGGATTTGAGGCACTACACAAAACCCCCAACATACATGAAGTTCGCGTAAAACAGAGCTTCAAGGTTGTTTGGCGTAAAATAGGGCTTCAAAGCTGTCCGCGTAAATCAGAGCTTCAAGTCTGTTTGGCGTAAAATGTGGCTTCAGACCTCCCCGCGTAAAACAGAGCTTCAAGTCTGTTTGGCTAAAATGTGGCTTCAGACCTCCCCGCGTAAAACAGGGCTTCAGAGCTGTGTGGCATAAAATATGGCTTCAAAGCTGTCCGCGTAAAGCAGAGTTTCAAAGCTATACGCGTAAAGCAGTGCTTCAAGGCTGCTCTGTGTAAAAGGTTGTTATACCTTCCTGCGTAAAGTTTAAAATACGTTTGTTTTTAATGCAGCATAAAGTTGTACAAGGAACTCTTCGTATTCCTCGGATGAATTTGTCAGACAAATCAGTGAACCTGGCATCTGACAAAAGTACTGCACGATGATCGAGAGGACGGATGTGATGATGATTTTGCACAGAGACCCAGGTTGTCGTTTAGTGACATATTCTTGATACAAGTCATTTTTACGCATTCAAAGAATATGCTGCCTATTCTACATGGGCAGAAATGAGTTTTTACGCTCAAGATAAGACAAAATCATACGCCACGTCAAAAGCTATTTCTCGTACAGAGCTCGAGGCATATCTCTGCATTTAATACACGAGATGGAGGCATATCTCTGCATTTAATGCACGAGATTTTGCTCTATTTTTAAAATTTGTCAGGACTGGGAAAGCTAAAACTGTGACTAATACGCTCACATCACCATTCTTGTATTTTACGCCAACCAGGTTATTTTCAACTATAGGAGTACGCCGTATGCTATCTCCTCGAAAGATGCCAACTCGGCTATATTTGCAAAGGTACGTGACAAGGCTATTTAGCCCAGAATATGCTCAAGACCTCAGTCATGATGGATAATTGACTGGGAAAGCTAAAACTGTGACTAATATGCTCACATCACCATCCTTGTATTTTACGCCAACCAGGCTATTTTCAACTATAGGAGTACGCCGTATGCTATCTCCTCAAAATACGCCAACTCGACTATATTTGCAAAGGTACGTGATAAGGCTATTTTAGTCCAGAATACGCTCAAGATCTCAGTCGTGATGGATAATTGGCTATTTTACGCTGGTTATCTATTATTCATGAATCATCAGGTTTTACGCAAAGTTTGGCCTTTTACGCCAACAAGACAGTTATTTGGCTTTTACGCCAACCATCTTTACGCAGGGGACAGTTACCTACGTGGCTTGTATGTCGTGATCTTCGAGAAACAGTTATACGCATTACCACATAAAGGAACACGTGTCATACGCATATTCAGAAGACAATTGGAACGTGGGTAGCAGTTGCCATAACCGTAGCGTAAAAGATGCAACTTTCTTCACAGTTTGGCCTTTTACGCCAACAAGACAATTACTTGGATTTTATGCCAACCTTGTAGTTATTTTGATTGATCTCTATAAATAGAGACCCCTGGTCACAGGGTAAGGAGCAGAGGGAGACGATCAGACGACCGGAAAGGGCACAATCACAATCAGAGATCAGAGAGAAAAGAGAGCACAGACAGAGAGTTTTAGTTGACAACTTTGGCAACAGGAATTTGATCCTACTTGCAACTCTTGAAGCTTCTTCTACAGCACTTCTTCAGCATCGTATGGTCCAAGGAACAAAGTGATCGACCGTAGATTAGACTTCTATAGCAATACTTCCCCAGAATGATTTTATTGTACTTAATATCCTCGTATAGGATTAATTGTACTTTTCTCGTTTGTAAGCAAAAAAAGGTTTCGTATAAACCAACCCTCTCATTTATTTATCATCAAACACTGTTGTTGTAAGCAAACTCTACCAGGTATAGATGATCCTCCCAAGAACCTCCGAGATCTAGAACGTAAGTGCGTAGCATATCCTCGAGAGTCTGAATAGTCCTTTCAAACTGCCCATTTGTCTGGGGGTGGTATGCGGTACTGAAGTTGAGCTGAGTGCCCAAGCTAGCCTGCAGACTCCTCCAGAAGTGGGAAGTAAAATGACTATCCCGATCCGAGACGATGCTCACAGGAACCCCATATAATTTGACAATCTGCCGTACGTACATCTCTGCTAGCCTCTCCGTCGATGTACCCACCTTGAAAGGTAAGAAGTGGATTGATTTGGTCAACCTATCCACGATGACCCAAATCGCGTCCTTTCCTCCTGGAGAACGCGGAAGCCCTAAAACAAAATCCATGGTCACGTGCTCCCACTTCTACTCTGGGATAGGTAAAGGCTGAAGCAATCCACCTGGCCTCAACCAATCCGCCTTTACCAGCTGGCACACTAGACACCGGGATACGAAGCGTGCTACCTCGCACTTCATACTATACCACCATACGTGCTCCCTTAAGTCTCGATACATCTTGTTGGCACTGGGATGCATCGAGTACTGAGAGCGGTGTGCCTCTTGTAAAACCTCCTCGAGCAGCTCCCCGCTCGGCACACACATCCTCGTGTCATGCCGTAAAGATCCATTATCCGTAATAGTAAAGTCGTCTGACAATCCTGTCCGAACCTGTGCCCTGATACTCCTTAGAGCCTCATCATCATATTGTGTAGGTCTGATTCTGTCCATCATCTTGGACTGTATCTGCAATCCCCACATCTGAATCTCAATACCGGGAACTAGCACCTCAATTCCCAAGCTTTCCAGATCAGCCAACAAATGTCTATCTATCGTCAAGTACATAGCCATCGGATACCTGCTCAAGGCATCAGCGACTACGTTGGCCTTTCCTGGGTGGTACAGTAATGAGATATCAAAATCCTTCATCAACTCCAACCACCTCCTCTATCTCATGTTCAGCTCCTTCTGTGTAAATACGTACTTCAAGCTCTTATGGTCTGTGAAGATCTCCACACGCTCTTCCTACAGGTAGTGTTTTCACAGCTTTAGAGCGAAGATAACCGCTGCCAACTCTAAATCGTGGGTGGGGTAGTTCTTTTCATGAAGGCATAATTGCCTGGAAGCATAGGCAATTACCTTCCCGTGCTGCTGAAGAACACAACCCAAACCCTTCCTTGAAGCATTACTGTAGATAGTGAATCCACCTGTCCCTGATGGCAACGTCAAAACTGGAGCTGTCGTCAATCTCTTCTTCAGCTCATCAAATGCGGCCTGGCAATCCTCCGTCCAGACAAAATCCACATCTTTTCTGGTCAGCCTAGTCATTGGCTCTGCAATCCTGGAGAAGTCTTGTACAAACCTCCTGTAGTATCCTGCTAGCCCGAGAAAACTCCTGATCTCAGCTACCGAACTGGGGGTAGCCCACGACTCTACTGCCTCGATCTTCTTTGGGTTAACTGAGATTTCGTCACCCGTCACCACATGCCCAAGAAATTCAACCTTGTCAAGGAAGAATTCGCACTTTTAAAGTTTCCCGTACAGCTCCTCCTTTCTGAGAGTCTCTAAGATCATCCTCAGGTGCTCTTCGTGCTCCTCTGGGGTCTTAGAATACACAAGATTGTCATCAATGAACACCACCATGAACTTATCAAGGTACTGGTGGAACACCTTGTTTATCAAGTTCATGAATACTGTCGGTGCATTGGTTAAACCAAACGGCATTACCATGAACTCAAACTGGCCATATCTGGTCCGAAAGGCTGTCTTCGGCGTGTCTTCTCTCTTCACCTTCACCTGGTGATAGCCTGACCTCAAGTCTATCTTTGAAAACACCTTCGCCCCGCTCAACTGATCGAAAAGATCATCTATCCTCGGCAGTGGGTATTTGTTCTTGATAGTGAGGTTGTTCAGAGCTCTATAATCAATGCACATGCGCACCGTGCCATCCTTCTTCGGTACGAACAATACCAGAGCTCCCCATGGTGATGAACGGGATTTGATGAAGCCTTTGTCCTGCAGCTCCTCAACTTGCTTCTTCAATTCTACCAGCTCACTATTGTTGACTCTATAGACATGTTATGAAATGGGCTCCACTACTGGCACCAAGTCTATAGAGAATTTAACATCTCTGTCTGGCGGCAAGCCTGGCAACTCCTCTGAAAATACATCCAGGAACTCCGCTATCAGAGGATGTGGCAACTCCACTTCTTCCATCCTGGCTCCGTAAAAAGTTTTTCTACTCTGCTCCGCTGCTCCTCTGGCGACCTCGAACTCCGGCTCTCCTGGTGGTCGAAATACTACTCTTCCTCCATGACAATCTATAGTAGCATGGTGCCTACTCAACCAGTCCATTCCGAGTACAATATCGTATCCTGGAAGTGGCATAACTAGTAAGCACACACTCAACTCTCGGCCTCCCAATGATACTCTCCGATCCTTACAATAATCACGGACTAGGATAATGCCTCCGCCAGTCATGATCTTGCAAGTCCTATCTAATGGTTTCGCCTCTAAATGATGCTTAAGAGCATAATATACAGACACGAAACTATGGGAAGCGCCAGAATTGAATAATATAAGTACTGGAATAGAATTGAGAAGAACTGAACCTGTAATCACGTCTCCGGCTGGCTCGGCCTCCTCGGTCGTCATGGCGTATGCTCGTCCCTGGGGTGCACCTCTCTGTTGTTGCTGGTGCTGAGCAAACATCTGCTGCTGTGGTGGAAGTGGAGGTCCCCTCTGTTGGCCTCCTGGTACAGTAGGTACCCTGGCTGGTCCCCTCTGAGCGGCTGCTCAACCCTGACCTGGACGAGTCTGAATAGATGGACAGTCCCTCAGCTGATGTACTGATGATCCACAGGACAAGAATGTACCCAACCTCTTCCTGCAGATGTCTCTGGTGTGTCCTGCCTTCCCGCAGTACGCACACTAGACAGCGGGATGAGTCTGCCTCTATTGCTGCATGTATGACCTCTGCTGCTGATGTTGGGTGTGTCCCCAAGCTGGTGCCTGGTACTGCTGATGCTGCTGCGGGTAAGACCTTTGTTGCTGCTGAAAGTGTAGACGCTTGCCCGGTCCTGCACTACCGTTCAATCCTCCTGAAGTGTCGTGCCCTCTCTTGGGCCTGAGGTCCAAGTCATCCTCAGCAATCTGGGCATCCATCAAAATGCCCTCGAATGTAGCATTGCGACATTCCGAAGTGCGAGACTTGATCTCCCTTGTCAGCCCCTTTCTGAACTTCTGGGCCCTATCTCCTGGATCTCGAATCATCGATGGCACAAATTGACTCAGATAACAAAACTCCACGGCGTACTCATCGACTGACATGCTTCCTTAGACCAAGTCATGGAACTGACTCTCCAAGGCTCCCAAGGCAACATCAGAAAAGAACTTCTCCTTGAAGAGCTCCTTGAAGGCCTCCCAAGTAAGTCCCCCAACAATGAGTCTCGGCTCAGTACGAAACCACGTTAACGCGATGTCAAACATCTGACTGCCGGCGGCCTCGATCTGAAGAATCCCCGGAAGCTGCGCCAAGCGCAAGTTCCTCTCTATATCCTCTAGCCAATCGTCGGCGTAGAGTATCCCCTCAGTACCCTTGAACTCCCGAGGCATCATCCTCTTGAAGTCCACGATAGTACCCGGCCTCTGGTGGTGTTAGCCAGGATGCTGCTGCTGCTACTGTGCAACTCTCTCCACAGCCTAGAGAGCCACCTGATGAGCATTCTCCATGCTCTCCCTTATCAGCTTCGTCTGTGCCTGGTGCGCCTCCGCTTGCACCCTATGAGCCTCAGCCTGGACTTGTTGGGCCTCCGCTGACGTCCTCTGAGCATCAACCATGCCCTGGATCAGCACAAATATCCGTGCCCCATCAACGGGCACACCTCCGGGAAATGGAGTCGGTGGTGGTGGAAGAGGCTCTGTCACAGCTGTGGTAACCCTCGGAACATGTGGGGGAGGAGGACCCCCGAAAAGTGTAGATACTCCCACATGCATAGGAGATATAGGAGGAACTACGGATGTCTGTCCATCAGGTCGAGAGGTGGCAGACCTCTTTGAAGCTACTGCTCCCAGTCTCAAGGACCTAGTCTTCGGCGGCATCCTGAAGACAGATTGAAAAGAATCAATTAAGGTAATAGACACGATATCATCAAGGAAGGACAGTAAAATTCTAAAGGAAGTAATCATTCAGAATAGCATTATAAGGATCATAAATTCCTAATTATGATTGAGCATATTCTCGGCCTAAATCCTATTTCCTAAAGCAGGCTCGTAACAATACTCTAAGCGAGCACCACTACGATATCGCTCTAAATGCGAATCTAGACCTGCATGGGCCACCACTAAAAATGGTCACGATCCACACCCGGAAATTGGGCATGAGCCGTGGGTACATCCAGCCTACGCCTTGTAGCTCAGGTATGATTTTCGGGAGGTCTAGCCGGGATCACTAGTTATTCAGTTAGTTCTTTTAGCAGTTATGGTACCGGAGTTATTTCCGGCATACTTTGAGAGTTGGATGTTATTTTTGCAGTTAGATTATTTTTGTTGTTTAGACTTGTGTTGTATTTTATTTATTTTCTTCGATATCTTATCGTGCTTTAGTTCTGTGATTGAGTAATTTTTATATTATATTATGATATATGTGTCTGCTTATGGAGTTGAATATTCGTGTGAGGTTGATTAGATAGTATTGTGACCTAGACAGCGTTCTATCGCCGATGCTGCGGCGTAGGCTGGACGTACCCACGTACTCGTGCCCCTACAACGGGTGTGGGTCGTGACAAGATCAATGTAGAATTGAATATATATAGTAGTTTAACAGCTATAAAGATAGATTAATTTTTTACTAGATGACATACCCGTGAAACTAGTAGGTGACACGAGTAGCAGTAGTACATCGTCCCCTTGGGTTACTCATATCTTCTACCATATCCTTTGTATCCTCGATTCCTTATGCAAGTTCTTCTTGTACTAAAATTTATTCATGTCATATTACCTTACTTAGAGCAGGCTAGACTGAACCTTAGAATTTAATACATTATTTATAGTTTTCTCTACCCGGGTTTGAGGTGCGATATCTCGTACTTGCCACTCATCTACCGCAGGACATATTTTTCGTACCTGACCCTCCTCTACTATATTTTCTCTCTTATTCAATCGATCGTGCCTTATTTTTAATTTCGAGAACGAAATTCTTGTAAGTTGGGTAGGATGGAAAACCCCCTTTCTTTTTTATTATTATTTTATTTGCACAAAAATAGATAAATAAATAAAATAAGTATTTATATATATACATACTTGTATATATATGATCATATGTAAATGTTTTAATAAATAAATAAATATTAGAAATAAATTATCAACAAAAGAATTTAAATAACAAAATAATTTAATGTGGATCTTAAAATTCCAGGCAAGTAAGATAAGCTAGCTATTAGCAGCCTAACCAAATATTTAAATTAAAGGTACTTAGCTAAATCATTAATAATAATAATAATAATAATAATAATAATAATAATAATAATAACATACAATTAATAAATAAAGATTATGTAATAATTAATTATATTTATGTTAGAAATTTATATAAAAAAAATATTTATAGAATAATTAATGAAATATTAGAAATAATTTTAAATAAAAAGAATATAGTTCATAAAAGGAAATAGAAAAGAAAAAGAAATAGAAAAGGAAACGGAAATGGAAATGGAAATAGAAAATAAAAAGTAATAGAAAAGGAAAAGGAAAAGGAAAAGGGAAAGAATAAGAAAAGAAAAAAAAAAATTCTCGCGAGTTGAGAAACCCAATAATATTCGAACAAATCCCCATCAAATTTCCTCAAACTAGATTCTATGTAATCTTGATATTATCCTCTTCCGGATTAAATCAAATCTCGTTCGAATCCAAATGTAAATCGAAGTAAAAAAATGATTCAAAAACGAATGAAAACATAGTATATAAACTAATTTTGAAAGCACTATTTTTTTATCCCGTAGTCGTATACTCCACCAAACGCGAAACTATAAATTTTTGAAGGTTCCCAGAAGTCCTTCCCACCTAGAAAACCACCTGCACATGCCAAAGAGTCACCAGAGTGAGCGCATCAACCCGAGAAGTAATTTTCATTCAGCCGCACAAAGCAGCCAGGTACCCATGTTCATCGTCCTGTATCTTCCGTTATACTCGACCGTTTCGTGATCCATAAAGTTTTCTGGGCAGCCTACTTAACCCTCTATAGGAAATTTTGGTTTTCTGTAATTAATATGATGTATTAGTCGATAAAAATCAGGTGCAAAAAACTCAAAAAAAACTGATTTCAAGTATGTATATATACGACAGTTTTTATGTTTTAAAACTCCGTTTTCAAAAGCTAATAATCGCCAAAATACTAGCTAATTTAAAGAACTAATTAAACAATCATGAATACATACTAAACGGCTTCAAAATAACCTATTGTTTGCATATAATTGTTCATTAATTCTGTGTTAAATAATCAGTTGAAAATCATAAAAAAAAAGTTTTAAAAACAAAAAAATCTTACGATACGGAGTGTGCCCCGCCAAACGGAACCACCTCGTCGCGAACTAATTTTACCGAAAGGTACGTATGGTATATCCTGACGTATGGACTTTCACAAAAGTTGACGTGGACGTGTGTGCACGCCAAAATCAACCCGTATCAGTCGGAAGTCCCCCGTCGACGTTTTGCAAATTTCTCCATTACTCGGTGCATGCTCTTCGGAACGCGACGCAACTTATGCCAACGGATCTGTGGTATCACACTGGTCCTGTGGCCAAGTTTTACCCAATTCCGAAATAGTGACCGGATCGCCGTTTCGCGGGCCCCACTACCCGACTTAACGAGCAATTTTGTGATCATCTCACCGAAATCCAAAATTAGACATACCGTTGAGTTTGTATCATCGATTAAGATTCGTTTGACAAATAATTTATTCTATTTAGAGACTTTTACTATTGGCACACATTTTGGTGCAAAGTGGCCCACATGTGGACCCCACTTTGGCCCAAAATTATCATTTTGCCCTGTGTCCAAATTGGACAAAAGGATAGTATTTTCTGAATATTGTGCTTATTCTAAAAATTTTGGTGATGTCTATTTCAGCATCCGGAGATACTCATTCAGAGTCCCTATCTTCTGGCTTATTGTACTTGTCGTCTGGATGTCGATAGTACACGGATTGCTTGTCAGGAAAGTATACCTTGCCATGATGACTGTTTATTTATATTTTGTACAGCGTGTTGCATTTATGTTACTTATTTTCTATACAAACTGCGCGTCCAAGATAGACTTGGGTGCAACTGCAGATTGCATCATCTTTATTTTATTTACTATGCATACTGACCTAGAGTTATGTGACCACCCTATAATTATGAGGTTTTCTCATATCTCCATGACCTTGACACGTACTTTATACATACACGAATGTCTGATATGCGTGAGAGGGCACATACTGTCGTATTCGACTGATCATCAGTACGAGCGGACGTGTGTCGGCTTACTTCATATTTTGTTGTTTAGGTGCATTCATTGATTTAGTGGTGAGTAACTGGACGTATCGTGTCGTGGATATGATCCGGAAAGTCGTTTGGGTGGGGAGGATATACACGAATCATTTGGCTATTTTGTACTTTTTTGTGACCATACGCTCTGAGGGAGATGCGGGTTGATGACCATGGATTTATATGAGAGAGATTGGCCTCTGGCATCCAGGGGATGCTTTACGGTTTGTACATATGATTGGATAGATTATGTACATTTAGACCTCTAGTCTCGGAGGAGTCTATGTCGATCCCATTTTAGCCAGACAGCCTATTCGTGCAAAGGTTATCCTCAATTGCATTCACGTAGCTTGGTTAGTTTACCCAGTATATATATTTATATTAAGTTTATGAATGGCATGCTTCTATGTATCTTTTTTGCATCCCTCTGAGGACCTGGTCTTTTTCCAGGTATAGATTATCAGGATTATTCGTGGGAGTATGGACCGGGACCTGACGCTTTATTTTCTGTCGATGAGGTCTTACCTTCCGAGCATCCATGATTATCTCTTAGTTGATGGACTTATTAGTTACTTCTCTCTTTATTTAGCATTTTATTTTATATTGGAGTTTCGTCCTCCTCTATCATTTTAGTTTGAATATAGTCGATTGAAAGTAGATTTGTCTCCACCCGACTATCATTTAGGACTATTTGGTCTTGTTCATTACGATATATTTGACTTAGTTTATTTCCTTATTTTTTGACTTATTCTATGGATGAGATTAGTTGCCTGTGACTTGTAACAATATATACCACTTGTAAATTACTATTCATATATAGCGTACGTATGTGTTATGGTTTTCTAATATATTGGAGTTGCCATATACATATGACTGGCATGTTACGTATTCCTAGTCCTACGTATTTTGGGATTGGGGCGTGACATCTGTCCCCGAAGCTCCTTTGCTGGTTAGTTTTCATCTGTCTTTCCCATATGGTATACCGGAACCTCGTCTTCTTGGAACCTTACCTGCTGAGTTGGTTTGCTCGTAAGTTTGGATATAGCCAGCTCATGTTGAGCAATCCAAGCCCATGTCTTGGTTTTAAAGGTAGCATTCTTGATGGAGCCCGAGCCTGGGATTATTTCTTTGCCACCAATACTTAGGTCCGTTTACCTTGCCCGATGCTAAAGTTCATGCGCATATCCTCCATGCAGCGGCTATCTTTTATGTAGCCGTGAATGCGCCTCCACCTGGCTTTGACTGGGACACTAGCTTCATTGTGGGTACTAAGCTGGAGTCCCGACGCAGGGAGTCCAAGAAAGGTTAGAAAAAATATAAGGTGAAGGCTATGCACTCTGACTCAACGATGGGGGAAATGATGCTTCTTATGACCCCTCGCCTCTAGTGAACGCTCCAATAAAGCGCAGGGCTTCCCCGATACGGAGCCCTCCATCCAAAAAGAGAAGGCAGGAACCATCCGTGGCTGCGAGGCCGCATTATAGGAAGCAGGTTGCTGTCAAGGCCCCTGTGCCGGCTGGGGAAGAGGAAGAAGAACAGAAGAAGAGGAGGAGGTAGGACCCCTGGCTCTGGTGGCTTCTGACCCAGAGATTATTCCAGAAGCTGAGGCGGTATTCATGCGACCTCTTAGTTTAATTCTTCCCCGACCCCTCTATAAATATCTTTCTTCTTGTTAGTTTGAAAACTTGCAGATGCAGGACGAGAGGGACCGACCCCAACGGTCTACGGCCGCCGAGGTTTCTTACGCACAGCCGGATGAAGAGATTGCTTCTCTTGGGTCCGAGGCCAATGAGCCTGTTCCCGAGGGCCCTGGTGGTTATGCCCCGGGGGAGTTGCTGGTGGAACCGGCCACCTCCCCCATCTTGGTGGATGACTTGAATGATCCAGAGGAAGTTTGGACCGCACTGGACGAGCGTCAGGTCCCATTGTCTTCTTCGGGTATATTATTTCATAACTTTTCATTGGAAAAGATTTTTCTGCTTTACTCACATTCTTCGGGCGAAGTTAATTATTGGTTGTTCTGGTTTTGTAGACCCTTCCTCTCCTTTGAAGGTCGTGGACGTGACCGCGGAGGAAGGCATCACGGAGGAAGAGGGTAGTGAGCTCGTTAGGGGAATGTCTGAGTCCCTTCTTTGCTTTTCTGGAGGCGAGGAACATCCTGCTGTGCCTCCTATTGAGGATGTGACGGAGGAGGTTCCTGTTGTTACAAGCCCTTCTGGCGTGGCAGCTGCTCTTTCAACTGTTGCCGCTGGGGGTTCTACGGCTAAAGCCTCTTTGGACAGCGGGGTAGTAAGCCGCCACGATGAGGTCCTTGAGGTCGTTGGGCCACCTTCTAAAGGTGCCGTGACTCGGTCTAGGTATGGTACATCAATGGGAGTCGATGTGATGAGGTGCCCCATTACTTCTGTCCTCAGTCTTGGTACTACTTCGGTGTCCGTGATTCAATTGCCGGGTATCCAGGCACTTCATGCATCCATGAAAGATTGGATCTCCGACAGGACTGCCGATTTCCCCTCTACTGCTGCTTCACCTTCGAGGTTTCTGAACATTGTTGTGCCTCCTGCTGTACCTGCGGCCTCTTCTTCAATCTCGCCGCCTCTGACTCCGACTACGTTGGAAGGGATTGACGAGAATGTCAAGCTCTCCATTTGAAGCTTTCACATATTCTTGAATCAAGGGATCGAGGGCGTGTTGGAGCACAATAAATCTTTTGCCTGGGCAAGGCACTTTGTCGAGTGCTAGGTCCACACTCTGAGGGGCATCCCTGGTTTCTAACAGATGGCCGACATTTTGGGCCATAAACTGGTGGAGCTGGAAAAATGCCTAACGGAGCTACAGCAGTATTAGTAGGCGGATATGGGAATGCTGATATCCCATGACTATAACAAATTCTCGAAGAAGGTGGTGACAGAGAAGGCCTTATTTGCTTCGTATATGGAGTATTTGCAATATGGTCTCCGGAATTTATAGGAGAGGCATGACCGGTTGGGCGATATCAGAGAAGAGTGCCTCTACCGGCAACAAGACCTGACTGAGGGGATCAGAAAGCTCCAGGTCAAGCTTGACCTGCAGAAGAATAGGCTGCTAGAGGCCCATCAAGAGAAGGAGGCTATCTGAACCAAAGTGAGCCAAGTAGCACAAAATACGGCTGGCATTGAGGTTCTGGTATAATAGCTGTAGGACAGACACGAGTCCTATGTCCGCTACGAGGATCCCGAGGATATGGCCCAGGAAGTTGAGCACTGCGCCCAGAGGTGCCTGGATGGCCATATTGCTCGTCTCCATGAGCGGATAGCACAATTATGCTCCGACTCATAGCCCCAATAGTTCTTCTTTTGCTCTTTTGTATCCCCATTTTGCCTTCGAGCTGGGGATCTTGACAATCCCTCGAATGTAGTTTTGCTTTTAATTTCTCTTCATAGAAAGAAATAAAAATTATTCCATTCATTTGTAATTGTTTATGTGAGCTTTGGAGACTGTACTAGAGGTAATATGGACGTGGTACAATATCACAGCCTTTCTAGGATGTCCCACTGGGGGACTTAGGTGGACCTATTATTTGTTGTGCACGTTGAGTATAAATAATAATTTCAAAAACAATCCCTATCAGAGGTAATATGAACGTGATAGGTTTTGTGGACCCATTACTTTTTGCGCACCGAGTGCAAGTAATAGATTTAGAACAAGCCCTACCAGAGGTGATATGGACGTAGCAGGTTTTGTGGACTTAACACCACTGACATACCTTGGTAAGTACGGGTGATAAGTGGAGATGACAACCGATATCAGCGGTAATATGGACGTAATGATCGATATCCAAGACCCGAAAGGTTTGTTCAGAGGTAATATGGACATGGCAAACTCAACCGAGGAGGAATCTTATGACAGTAGTTCAGAGGTAATATGTACGTGAACCAATGTCCGAGAAACTCACTGAGGAGTAATTTGTTGGGTGTAGTCTATCCAAGAATAAAGATAGACCTGAGAATTGCTCCACTGGGGAGACTAGAGTCTAATGAGACTGGTTTTTGGGTAGTCCAAGCGGGAGTATGCTGGTGAACCTGAGGACTGCTCTGCTGGGGATACTTTGAGGATCCATCATCTATTGCATATCTAGGACTCTTGGATACAGATAATGGCTTTTATAGAAAGTTATAAAGAAAGGGAAATATTGTACATAGGCCCTTGCTGGGGATGAAGAACCAAGAGTGTAAAGACTATACATCTTGATTGCCTGACTAGGGATAAGGGGAGTACAATATTGTTTGACCCGCATCTCACATTGTGCATCTAGGCGTTGGGCCCACTGTTCTACTTAAGAGGGTTCCGGTGGATCCTTGTCGTCTTCCTCAGGGTCAGCTGACACCATGTTGGCAGACAATGTTTGCTTGAGCATCTCCCTGATACTGACGTCGGAGTCCCAAGAGGAAGACTCGAAGAGTGAGAGTGTAATTCATCTTCTTCGTCCGAGCCTTCTGGGATTATGAGAGAAGTAACGTATCCTAAGCTATGCTTGGCCTTATGGTAGTAATTCTCGAATTTGCCTGCCGGAACGGTTAGGCGTACGGGCAGTCGTCGACCTTTGCCGTAATTCATGCCTCAGTTTCTTTTAAGATCATACCCCATCTTCTGGAAGAGGTGTTTGGCTTGACCACTGAACCGGTAGAGTTGTATTTTGCCGGTATCGGGTTTTGGCTCTTGTTCCTCTGAGATGAAGGAGCGGGGGTATTCAACCCTGCCGAAGATGATAGGTTTGTCTCCCCTCCTCTTTGCTGGAACCGTGAAGTAGGAACCTTCTCTAGGGAGGATCTAGTTTACTGCATAGGTAGTAGTCACTTGTGTCTGCAAGCGCAGGCCGAGACTGTGCTCCATCGAATACAGTGTGCTTATGTGTGCAGCTTCAGAGTAGTTCAAAGATAGCCCTTTATTTACAAAATAAGGTATCTTTCTTCAGGAATTAAATCATCTAGAGAAGGAACGTTTGTGTGAGCAACTACGTACTCCTCCAGCTCATCCTTCCCGTGATCTACCCCCAGTGTGAACGACGACTTTGGAGGTTTTCTCTGCAGCTTTACTACCAGAGGTTCGGCCATTGTAGGAGGCAGCGGGGCATCCTTCGGAGGTTGACTCGGCCTATGAAGGCAAACGACCAGAGGTTCGGATGTGGTAGATGGTTCCGAACCTTCCTTCGGCGATCGATTCGTCCTACGAATACGGACGACCAAAAGTTTGGGTGCCTTTATGTGTAATTTTATGACGAGGGAAGAGGTTGTGTCGGGAGCATGTGCCTTTAGATGGACTCTCAAGGTCTCTGTTGGTGTTGTCCCAACCTCTGCCACATCATCGGCGTCATTGCCACCTTTATCTTGGTAGACTTGTTTGTAAAGGATCGAATCGAAGTAATATGCTTCGATCCTTTTGAACGAATCGACATCAGCAAACTCCGTTTTGACCGTGTTGTATTCGTCGACATACTTCAGGCACTGGTGCAGGGCCGACGGCACGATCATATATTCATGTATCCATAGGCGTCCAAGCATAGAGGGTAGCTCATGCCTGCGTTGAAGCCAGTGATAGCAGTATTGGTGGCTGCCAGGCGATGCATCGGAATACCCAAGGTCTAAAGCAGACTCTACGGGATGATGCTGATTAACAAACTGGGATCTATGTGCATTCGATACACCTTGATGGCGCTAAGGTACCATGTGTAATACAGGGGACGATCATGCCGGTTATTTTTTAGCAACATATCATGTTGCAAGAATATAATATTGGGTATCGCCTCTATCACATTGTTGCAGTGGGGGCATGCGGCAGGATCATCAGCTGGCGGCTTGACCTGCGCCAGGTAGGTGTCGGCATTTTGTAATGCCTCGCTAAGAGCAGCTCGAGTGCCTTTAGAGAGTCGGAGAAGCTTGAATAGAGACAACTTTGCTGGAGTATTGGCGAGCTGCGCCAAGATGTCAAAGTTGTAGGGCTTCTCTAGCCCCTGGGCTATGTCTTTGTGTGGCAATTTGTCGAAGCGAGTATCTTTCTGCTTGGACTTATCCACTGCTAGAGGTTAGGATAGACCCGGATCAGATGCTGCGGGTGTGACTATTGAAAATGCACCATCGTCAGGGATGTCGTACTCTCGCTGGTACGCCAGGTCTGATCTTGTTGTTCCTGCTATAGCTTTCTCATATGGGAGAGAAATCGTATAGCAAGACTTGGACTTCTTACCCTTGGACTTGGTGGCAGAAGATGTTGCCCGCTGCATCAATTCTGGAGCAAGATCGGGGTGAACCCACATGACCTCCCCACGTGGCGTGGTTAGAGGTATCAGCCCGACCGTTTGGTCACGAGCTGGCGGAAGATTGACGACCTCCATCATTGCCCGGGGAATTGGGATTACCCCGTCCTGGGCTTCTGTCGCCGGAAAGTTGCCGAACTGGAGCAATATCATATTAGCGGCAACCGTCTTATCATCGATATCCAAGGTGAGGGCCTTAGTATCGAACAAACGCTGGATGTACCACTTCAGTATGTAGCAGTCCCACGTCGCATGATGGACGTAGTATGGTAATGGCAGTACTTTGGATTATTCTCCTCGGCTGCCTAAATAGGGCATTTGATGTCGGAAAGCCGAAGCTTACCACCCTTCATTAGTACGTCGAAGATGGGTTGTCATCTTCGAAGGAGTAGGTCTCATTGGGATTTGGAACCTTATCAGGCTTTTGTTCGGGCTTCTTAGTTAAGTTGGCCACCAAGACCTGCTTTTATTTTCCATCATAGCTGTTATTGCCATTGTTGTTGTTATTGTTGTTGTTGTTGTTGTTGTTGGGGAATTTTCCCCTATCATTGGCAACAGGGATCTGTATTCCCAAGAGCCAGGCGTCCTTGACCTTCTTCTCAGCACTAATAGCGCTTATGATGAACGACGCCCAGTCTTTAAATTGACCGTCGCCCATCCAGAGGCTGACAGCTTGAAGTAATTTTCTGCGGCACGTGTTCATCAGTGCTGACTCGAGATTTCCTGGGGGCAACCTCAGCGCTGCTTATCGAAAACACTCGATATAATTTTGGACGAGTTCATTTTTTCCCTTAGGTAACATCCATCAGGGAGAACATCGTCATGTCGCTTTCTCCGTCATAAAATCTTTTGAGAAAAAGACTCTTGAGGTCATCGAATGACGAGATGTAGTAATCTTGTAGGCTGCAAAACTAGTCAAATGCTACCCTGGACAATCTCCCCACAAAGATCTTGGTGAGGAGTGTGTTACTACGAGGTAGGTGTCCTGTTGCAGTATCAAAATAGCTCATGTATTGACGGAGGGAAGTATTTCCATTGAATGGGTTCAAGTTGAAGGGCTTATACTTGGGCGGGTATGGCACATCCCTCCACTCGCGAGGGTATGGTTGTCGTATTTTGAGCTCGCGTAGTGAGCCCCGGCTGCCCATGGAATCTAGGCGAGCCCGGAGTTCCCGGACTTCCCTTATTGCTTCTCTGGCTTTATCTCCGACGGAAGGGGCAGATGAGCCAGGCAGAGGGTAATTTCTGCCTATGGGAGAAGCAGTCGCGTCAGAGTTCGCGTTGGTCCCAGGGTCCAAGCTTGCTTGTACAGAAGCCCTTGCTGGTTAGGAAGCCATATTTGCTTTAATTTTTAGCATTTCCTGAGTCAGGGCTTGCATTGATGAACTCACCGTCTACATCATAGCCTCAAGAGCCTCGAGGCATTGTCGGTCGCTAGGGCCTTCATGATCGTCCCCTGCCATGTATATAGTCCTCGCATGGGGAGAGATGGACGGGGCAGTGAATGCCGTACTTTTCATCTCAGATTTTTGTCGGGAGTAGTCATCAGGTGGCGTTGCCTCCTCCTCGAATTCGAAGAGAATACTACTCTCAGCGTAGGAGGCTACGTCATCTTGACGAGGGTGTCCTAGGGACATTAGAGTCTGTTCCTTGGGAATCCTCGCCTTCTCGGAATGCCGAATTATTGCATATGTACGGGGGATCACTACCCCTAGCTTGTGCAACCCCAAGGGGTCCTGAGAAAGAACTACCCCCAGCGGCTGGTAGCTTTTTCTTCAAGCGGATACCTTGAAAAACACCTTCCGTAGGTCCCGCTACCGGTCCTCCTGGTAGTCGCCTTCTCGATGCGCTGGTTGAGAATGACGGACTGGAGGTGCTGGGATTCCTTCCTCGCACGGCGGAAGGGTCCTTCTGAGTAGAGTAACATGAGGCCAATGATAGTTCCTCCTCATATGGTGTTTGCACCTGATTTTTGGATTATTGCCGGCTAGGTGCCTTCGAGTGTAGTCGTTGGAATACCGACTGCATATTTGTTGGCACTGCTGCTTTAGCACAACATCAGTTGATGATGATGTTGGCACAGGGGTATCGTGGAGGGGACACCTCATATTTCGTGGTTGCTTCCCTCACTTTGTGATTATGGTTTATCACATTGCGCAAATCAAGCAAGGACTGATCTACCTTTACACCCTTGTTATGAGCCCGGGTAGACCTAGCACATAGGTGTGTAGGTATTGCTTTTGCTCCCTGATCTAGGGTTCGTACAAAAAATTTTCCCAGATCGTCAGTATAAGACTTTTGAGACGGACCCTACCCATTTGTCGCTGCGGGTTGGACGCATCGGCCAGTTTTGTATGACTTCCAGCCAGGGGCACGCATATTAAGCGGTGCCTGCTGTCGGTCAGTCGAATGAATAATTTCTTGAGCTTGGCGAGCTCGTATTTCCCTAGACTTCTTCGTCCTAGCACGCGTCGGTGCGTAGTAGGAAGAGTCCAAGTTCACATCTTTTTCTTTTTAGCAAGGCGCATGGAATCAGCGTTGCATGTAATTCGATCAAAGACGAAACTTTTATGGTTGTCCTGGCCACATGTGGACATTTGCTTGCCACCAACGATCGGTGCCGCATGTGGACTTTTGTCTGCGGCCGCTGACTTATGCGTCTTCTGCTATGGCCACATGGAACATGTCTCAGCACCCAAACTTCTGGCATCATAGTATTTTTTTTTGCCAGAATTTGGGCATTAAGCACATTCCTTGTCCGAGGAGGCTGTCGCATGAGAGGTGGACGCATGATATGCGGTCCCTGCAGCCGAGAGAGAGACAGGACAAGGATGATCTGCAGTTGGGTGAGGCACAGCGGCCTTTGCAACCCACGTCCTGCGGGTCTTCTTGGACTTTGCTAGCCTTGGAGAAGGACTAGCGCTTCTCTTCGATGGCATCTCCTCGAAAGCCTGCTGGTCGAAGCGGACCACCAGCATTGTTTGAGCTGATCACGACTTGGCTGCGTCGGATTGCGTCACAACTTTCTCATCAGAGGAGAAAGAGGTCCCCAGCAGAGTCGCCATCTTGTTCGCCATTAAATGAGTTCTTCCAAACTTTGTATTTAAGGAACGAAAAAAGAGTAATAAGTACCTTATGTTTTATTAATTTTAATACATTGTGACAGTCTTTCTCGCCACCCATATGAAGGACGGACAGCTCATCGATGAGAGGGCCATGCAGAGCTACGTAAGTATTACTTTATGATTTGTTAATTTTAATATAACTTAGAAAATACACAAAATAAATATTCATGTAGTTAGTAATAAGTACCTTAGATATATATTAATAATTATGCATGACGAGTGGATAGTAAGTAGTACGCTTATCGAGATATACATATTTTTTAGGATGAGTATCTTAGGCTCCGTGAGCGGTCGACCTAGCCCACACATGGAGAGGCCGGTAGTTCCTCGCAGCCCCCTGTCCACCCAGCTCCGTCGGTTGACGAGCTGTGGATGACGGTCGTTGGTGGTCTGCAGAGGGGTACGTACTACGGTACGGAATCCTACGGCGCCTATGTTGCATCGCAGTCTTTTAGGACCCCCTCTGCCAGTATGCATACCACAAAGACCTCCCAGTAGTCGGTGCGAGCCCAACAGGAGAGGGTTGACCATCAGACTACATCTCTGCGTGACGAGTTGTTGCAGAGGATTATGTCGCAACCCACACCGCAGACGAACGATGCGACGATCATAGCATATTTTGATTCGCTTGAGCGTAGCATCGCAGAGCTGAGGGATCTTACCACATCGACAGAGCGCAACTTGACGGCGCTACAAGGGTCGCATGTAGCTATGGGCGATGCACTGGCAAGGCTACAAACGTCACAGGTTCAGATGAGCTAGTCAGTAGAACAGAGTACTGTGAGGATGTTATCTGTTATGGATACTTGCAACGCTCGACTGACAGTGTCACGCCCCAGTCCCAAAATACCGAGGGACTGGACGCGTGGCAATGGCCAGCAGCACACACCGATGGACAAACCCAATTTAATGGATCCATCGGGCGCACTTAAGCTGTAAAATAACAGTAAGGGTCCAAATATACTAATCTCATCCACAGAATAAATACCACAATATCAGAATCATAACACAAGATCATATCTCAATAAAATATATACTCGGGGAATAACCTGGTAATGAGTCTGATACATATGTCAGGATACGAGAATAAAGATAACTACAGCAATACTGAGTATGGAACAATATATACTCAGAAGATAACCTCGGTGATCACTCGTCTGCTGAATCTGGTGCTACTCCAGCAACTACTCATGTTCCTGCTTCTGCTCCTGCTAATGCTCCTGTACTATATAACTCTGGGTGGATCTCCTCTGCTAATCCTGGGGACATAATCCGGATCCAGGTCCTCAGGGGACATAGCAAGGTACAAGAAAGCTCAAGCCAAAATAAATGCAGTACAGAAAATAAATAAAATAAATAGGCAATTATATAACCAGCTAAGTGAAATGCAAGATGATAGCAGCACTAGAACTCAGGCTGAAACCACTACAAGCTCTGTGTCGGGGAGCCGGTAGTAGTGATATCATGTGGTTGTCTAGCTCAGCGAGAGACTGAGACACCGACAGCTGTCTAGCTCAGAGTAAGACTGAGACGCCATCATAATATATATAATCAACCTGTAGCCTGTGTGTCTCTCCCCACCAATGTAATCATACGTCTCATGTCCATGTGGCCCCATGTCCATGTTACGCAAGATCATAGCTAAATGCAACAAGTCATAAATATCTATAGATATAACATCTCTGTCTAGTCCTGTATCCTATACAGAATCACCACGAATATCTCGGGAAGATCCTGTCTCATGAATAGTGTCAAGTGTCCTGGGTCATGATGTACTTGATAGGACAAGTACGAGAAATAGGGGTCTCGGTATCCATGTCTAGATGACAATACACAACGCCGCGTACGGTGTTGGCACCCGACTATCAATCGGACGCTAAGTAAAGTCACACGGCCCTAGGTCAAGCATGAACCACAATATATACATATATATAAGCCAAGGAAATAAGTAACAAGGACTGCAAGTTTTGGCAAGGTACACTTGCCTGGTGTTTCGACTCCAATTGTAGCTTTGACTTCAGCAGGATTTGCAGGCAGTACTCCGGTTACTGAAATAAATATTACCATCAGATCCAAAAAATATCAAATAGCTAAAAATGCCTGTCCTTGAGTCCAATTTGGAGACAAGGGCAAAAATGATAATTTTGGGTCAAAGCGGGGTCCGTATGTGGGCCCGCTTTGCACCAAAAAATGCGTCAGGGTCAAAGGTCTCCAAATTGGCCAAACTTAGTGTCAACAGGACAGGAACTATGATACGAACCCAACGGAACTTCCAGAATTTGATTCCGATGAGCCGATCACAAAATCGCCCGTCGAATGGAGCCTGTGGGGCCCACGACACGCGATTTTGTCAACGTTCTCAGAATCAAACCAAACTTGGGTCACAGGACCAGCGTATTACTACGAGTCCGATGGCGCAAGTTTCATTTTGATCCGACGTGTGTACACAAAGTTAGGATGCATTCCAGAACTGATGGATACGGGACGGTGTCCGCGGATACGCGTTGATTCCGGTGTGCACGCACACCCGAATCAACTTCTGCGAAATCTCACATGTCCGTATCAACGACGCGCACGTATCTGTGAAGACCTCATGTGACCAAGTCGTCCCGTTTGGCAGGACGTACCCAGTTCCAGGGTGAATCAGGGCGTTGTTTTTCCTGTTTTTGGATCTCGGTGTACGATCGCCACAGGACGCGACACACCGAGCGAGTTGCACGGGCACCGAGAGGGTCATACAGTCTACGCGTAGCAACTGACGGAATCGAAAACGGAGTTACGAGGCGAGAGAAAACGATACCTGAACAGGGCTCCGTGAAATCTGAATTCCTGTGTCCGAGTGTCCTTCGTGTCCTGGACGTGTCCGGGTGTCCTGCGTTAGGGTTAGGGTTAGGGTTTCTACTGTGCGGCGGCCGGAGCTGGCGGCTCGGGGCTGGCAAGAGGGAGGTCGGGGAGCGGAGGCGGCTCAGCACAGTTGGCCGGAGCGGGGGCTCGGTCAGTCACGAAGTCGGCCACGGGGGGTACAATGGATTGGGGTCGGCGCTGTCCAGTCGGGTCGGGATCGGCAGAGCTGTAGCCAGATCGGGCTTCCGCCGGAGCCAGAGCCGGACTTGCCATGGGGACGGGAAGAACTGCACAGCCGCGCTGTACAGTCAGACGCCGGACGGATGCGGGGCTGTTGTCGAACCGCCGCGGGAGTCGACGGCCGGAGTGGGGGACTCGTCGGGCTGCCGTTCGTGGCGGATGACGGAGAGGTAGCGTCGGAGGGGATCACTTGGGCCGGCAGCGGCGGGGGAGGAGGACTGCACGGCGGGGAACTCGGCGGAGGTGTATGGGGAGGACGACGGTGCCGACGGTTAGGGTTAGGTTAGTTTTAGGATTTAGGGATTTTTAGAAATTTGGGATTAGGGATTTTCCTTTTTCTTTTCTTTTTGTTTGTGGAGAAAAACTAGGAAAAGTATGTATTTATACATACAGAAATTGGACTAGGGTTTGACCTAGGTTTTGGGCTGGGTCAACGCTCCTTGGGCTTGGCTTCAGCTCTCATGGGGATGTCGGGCGTTGGCACGGGTTTAATTCGGTTTAATTCTACATCGGTTTTCAGGGCTTTAAACGCGTTTTCGGGGTCCAATAAATACGCAAAAAATTACCATATGTCCGGTTTTCCATTTTACACCATAAAATATTATTTTTATAATATTTTAATATTAACAACAGCAATTAAAAAAAAATCATTTAGTTACAAACACCTAGGTTTTAATTACAGAAAAACCCAATAAATTATAAAAAAATAAATAAAAAATTACTGAAAATTAGGGGGCTTACAATCTACCCAACTTATAAAAATTTTGTCCTCGAAATTAAAATATGGTAGGGTTCTTTCTATCCAATCTCACTTGATTACAGTCTAAAGGATTCCTCTCAAGTGAACATTGCGGTCTCTACCCAACTTAGAATTTACCCATCTATCATCTAAGGCTATACATCTAATAAGCTATGCCCCAACTTATTAATCATGTTATTGAATCCTCAAGTCTTTAACACCAACATATCACCTATGGTATTCCCTTAATCATATATAAAAGGGTCATCAACACTGCGACCGGCCTGTGGGGTATATCTAGTACTATCTATATATCAACTTATACCAAGCACGAGGTTTCGTCTTTCCGAAATAAGGGAAGATGAAGATGAATAAATAAGAGTTCAAGAGTGAGGTAATAGAATAGAAGTATCAGGATCAAGGCGTTTAACGAATTCAAATAGGATTTGTCAAGACAATTGTGGATTGAAATCCTATTCTGGTAATCCTTTGTTCGCATGCTCGTATTAGTACAGTTATGTAACTGATACGATATGCGCAGACATATCTAGAGGGCAAGTATACTAGTCAACTATATATCTCAATCCACGTGAAGTAGTCGTGCGAAGAGCGAACCAAAATGCACTAAGGTTGATCAGACCGTAATACACTGATTCTGAATAGACAATTGTATTAGTGTGTCGACCCAATAATACATATGTCATGAACAAGCTTGATAAAAGGATATGTCACGACCCGCACCCGGTTATTCGGGCACGAGTGCGTGGGCACGTCCAGCCTACGCCGCAGTGTCGGCGGTAGTTCGCTGTCTAGGTCATTTCTGGGGTCAATAAGTATCTATCTCATCCACAATAATGAACATGTAAGAATAATCACAGGAAATAGGAATGCTAAGATTTCATAATATTTAATCTGTGACAACCAATCCACAGTTAATACAAGCCAGAAGATAAATCGGGGACAAACCCGAGTATATGCTGAAAGGAAATAAATAAGCAGCTACTGCTAACTACTCTGCAGAAGTAGCCTCCTGGGTGGGAACTGGCTCCTCATATGAGTCACCGGCTAACTCATAGTGGGCACAATAGGTGGGGGCATAGTTCTCATCATTGCCTAAAATAACGGATCCAGTCAGGAAAGGAGCAAAGTACACAATGCACAACAAGATTAAACTAAATATTCATGACAATTAACTTGAGTATCATATTGGGGAAGTTGCATAGAAGAACATTAATATCTCAGAGTTAATGCTATAAACAGGAATATGAGAAAGCAGGAATAAATGAGACAGGAAATGAAACTACAACAGTCAGCAAGAACTATAACAAGACCAGAAGCTATCTGTGTAAACTTGTGTTTATTTTAGAATACATAGTTGGCATGTAGGGGTTTATAAGGCTAATCTGGCCGTCATAGACGGCTATTAAACATGAACAATCGAGATCCGACTGAGGGTACAGTCACGTACCAACAGCTATTAAACATGATAGGGGGAAAGGTAAACTACATGCCTTCTAGTATTCTCCCACCCGACATGAAAAGCAAGACATGAAATACAGTATCCAAGATATGAAATCCAGTATTCTAACACTACGTGTAATCATCAAGGGTACTAGTAGAGCAGGGAATTAACTATCACAATATAAAGATTAAACTTGAAGTGCAGGTACTTGCCTGTTGTTTGGATCCGATTAGTTGGTTCTTAGGAAAATTTCCAGAGATGAGTCCAAAAACTGAAATAGACATTACCATCACGCTCAGAAGATGTCAAATAGCTAGAAACGCCTGTCCTTGGATCCAATTTGGAGACAAGGGCAAAAACGGCAGTTTCGGGTTAAAACGGGGTCCGCCGGTGGGCCCGCTTTGCACCGAAAAACGTGTCCGGGTCAACGGTCTCCGAATTCACCAAACTTAGTGTCAACAGGTCAGGAACGCTGATACGAACCCAATGGAACTTCCAGAATTGGATTCCGATGAGCCGATCACGAAATCGCCCGTCGAGCGGGGCCTGTGGGGCCCACGACACGCGATTTTGTCAACGTTCTTAGAATCGAACCAAACTTGACCCACAGGACCAGCGTATCGCTACGAGCCCGATGGCGCAAGTTTCTTCTCGATCCGACGAGTGTACAAGAAGTTAGGGCGAATTGCAGAACAGTCGGATACGGGGCGATGTCCGCGGATACGCGTTGATTCCGGTGTGCACGCACACCCGAATCAGCTTCCGCGAAATCTCACACGTCCGTATCGATAACGCGCACGTATCTGTGAAGACCGCACGCGACCAAGTCGTCCCGTTTGGCGGGACATACTCAGTTCCGGGGTGAAACAGGGTCTGGTTTTTCCTGTTTTTGGATCGCGGTGTGCGATCACCACAGGACGCGATGCCCCGAGCGGTTTGTCCGGACACCGAGAGGGTCATACAGGCTTCGCAACGCAATTTACGGAATCGAAAACAGAGCTACGAGTAAGAAGATACACGCACCTGAACGGGACCCGAAAACCGAGGTCGAAATGTGTCCGACACGACACAGGACTCGTGTCCTGTGTCGGACACGGGGGAGAGAATTAGGGCTAGGGTTAGGGTTTCTGGGGCTGCGGCGGCCGGCCGGAGGCTGAGGCGGCGCTAGCTGGCCGGGGGCGGTCGGCCGGGTGCTGGGCGGCGCCGGCGAGGGTGGCACGGTGCCGGAGGCGGCGGATACGCTGGCTGCGGGATCGTCGTGCTCGAGCACGGTCTCCGGCGGCTGGGCTGGGGTCGTCGGCTGGAGGCGAGGGGTTGTCGACCCTGGCCTCGGCGGAGGACGGCGAGGCTGCTCGAGGCGGCCGGCGCTGGACTGTGGCGGCGAGGTGGCACGGGGCGGTGGGGAGCCGGAGGGGGAGGATTCTGGTCGACGGGGAAGGGTGCTGCGGTGGCGGCGAGCGGAGGAGAGGGGGATCATATAGGGAGGAGCGAGGGAGAGCGGAGGCCGAGCAGGGCGGCGCAGCGGGCGGAGCGCCGGGCGGAGCGGCGCCGGAAGCGGAGGGGGAGACTGGGTCGGGGGGAAGCTGGGGTTTGGATTCGGGCGGGTCGGGTTCGGTCGGGCGGACCCGACCCGACCCGTTAAGGTTAATGGGCCGGAGGGGACTGGGCCGGGGGCCGGGCTGGGGGAAATGGGCCGGCTCAGATAAATAATAATAATAATAATAATAATAATAATAATAATAATAATAATAATAATAAAACAATAATAATAATAATAATAATTAATTAAATAAATAAATAAATAGTTTTTAGGCATTTAAAAATAGGTCTGAGATCCAATAAATTCCAGAAAAATTACCCTAAGTCCAGTTTTTTATTTTACACCCAAAAATATTATTTCCATAATATTTTAATATTATTTATTAACAATTAAAAATTATTTAATAATTAAAACCTTGATTTTAATTACAGAAAATTCCTAGAAAATTCCAGAAAATTTGCGAAAAATCCCAATTTAAAATTCTTGCAAAATCTGGGGGTTTACAAGATAAGCTTGTAAAACTAGGATATATTATCAGCATAAGTCAAGGTAGTACAAATACAAGTACGCTAGATGATGATGAAATGAGGTACAAATTAATTCAAGTTCACAAAACAACCCAAAATAAGCACAATAACAAAAGACTCTGAAATCTCTACAGTTATCAATTATAAAATCATTCTAGGTTATAAATTATTAGCAGTTCAAAACTACATGGGTTAAGGCTGAGGTCACGAACCAATAGGCACGAGATAAAACAAATCTATAAACAGATAACTATGACAAATTACGCGCATTAGCTACTCCATGGGTCTGTGCGTCTTCCAAAGTCATCGATGGAGCTTGTTCACGTCCTTGTCGTCGATTCCTCTGCTGCTGCTGAGCCTGCTGGAAGAGTGCTGCTTGTGGTATCAAAGGTGGCCTCGGCTGATACCCTCCTGGTGCTGGTGGTAGGACTTCTTCAACTCCCGTTTGCGGTGCTCCTAATGCTGGATAGGTTGGCCTCGGTACTGGTAACGCTTGTTGGTTAACCATTGGTGCTCTTTCTCGACGCTCAGGGCATTCCCTCAATGGATGCTGGCTGGATCCGCAAGCTAAACATACTTTCCTTTTTCGTCTGCACTCGTCCTCAATATGGCCTCGCTTGCGACAATATTGACAGATAGGTAGTGCCTGTGGAGAGGTTTCTGATGGCTGGTGAATGTGAGGTCTCTTTGTAGCTTCTTCCTGTGGTGCTCCGGCGGGTGCTGATGTGGATGATCGCTTCAGACTGGTCTCTCTCCTGATGACGCGCTCCATGCGTCGGGCTGCAGCAAGGACGTCTGGGTAAGATGCAGGTGCAACGGATCCAATTAGTTTTTGTAGCTCAACGTTTAGTCCGTCGAAAAACTTTTCAGCCTTCTCTTCTTCTGTCGGGATCAAGGTTGGGGCAAAGCGACTCAAACGAATGAATTCCGCGTTGTAGTCTTCCACTGTCATACTGTCTTGAGTGAGGCGATTAAAATTGTCGTGAAGTTCTGATCGAGCGATGGCTGGTATGTACATCTCCTGAAAGAGTCTGGAAAACTCTTCCCAAGTGACTCGATCTGGTCCGAGCCGTGTCTCCTCAGATAGCTACCAGTGATGTGCATTGTCCGTCAACTGTATTCTGACGGCAGTCATCCAACGTTCTCTTGGAAGCTCGACTGCTTCTAATTGATGTTGAGTGTTGGTGAGCCACTCATGAACTTCTGTGGGCTCCTCTTTGCCTGAGAAGGTATGGGGCTTCAGCTGGCAAAAATCAGAAATAGAGCCCGTCGTTGGCCGTCGTGCTGGTAGATTTGCCTGCTCTAGTACAAGTGCTAGGCTGCGACTCAAAGCCTCTTGTTGAGCTTGCATTATTGCATAAATTATTTGAAATATCTGTTGTCCGTCCATGGCCTGCCCTTGTGGAATTACGGGCATTTGTGGAGTAAATTGCGTTGATGGTGGAATGTCATCTTGCTGGATTCTCGTGGCATGCTGACTTGCTTGACTACGTTGTTGAGCGGATTGACCTTCGTCAACTGGTGTCACTTCATCTTCGTGGGTAACCACAACACCTTGTGGTGTTCCTGGATGAGTCTCATCGCCGGCTTGTGGATCCATGATTCTGCAACCAAAATAAACAATAAGAGGCGCACATGAATCAAGGCAGGATGCAAGTCAAGATATAAATTCGAATTCAATGTAGATATCAAGAACGTTTCAAGTAAGTGGATGAGATCCTAAAAACTTATTCTATTCTTATTGCAGGCTTGTTCGATCCCTAAGTTGAAACCAAACAATTTAGTCGTTGACCTGCATGGGCCACCACAAAAACCATGTCACGCCCCAGTCCTAAAATACCGAGGGACTGGACGCGTGGCAATGGCCAGCAGCACACATCGATGGACAAATCCAATTTAATGGATCCATCGGGCGCACTTAAGCTGTAAAATAATAGTAAGGGTCCAAATATACTAATCTCATCCACAGAATAAATACCACAATATCAGAATCATAACACAAGATCATATCTCAATAAAATATAAACTCGGGGGAATAACCCGGTAATGAGTCTGATACATATGTCAGGATACGAGAATAAAGATAACTACAGCAATACTGAGTATGGAACAATATATACTCAGAAGATAACCTCGGTGATCACTCATCTGCTGAATCTGGTACTACTCCAGCAACTACTCCTGTTCCTGCTTCTGCTCCTGCTAATGCTCCTGTACTATATAACTCTGGGTGGATCTCCTCTGCTAATCCTGGGGACATAATCCGGATCCAGGTCCTCAGGGGACATAGCAAGGTACAAGAAAGCTCAAGCCAAAATAAATGCAGTGCAGAAAATAAATAGAATAAATAGGCAATTATATAACCAGCTAAGTGAAATGCAAGATGAGAGCAGCACTAGAACTCAGGCTGAAACCACTACAAGCTCTGTGTCGGGGAGCCGGTAGCAGTGATATCATGTGGTTGTCTAGCTCAGCGAGAGACTGAGACACCGGCAGCTGTCTAGCTCAGAGTGAGACTGAGACGCCGTCATAATATATATAATCAACCTGTAGCCTGTGTGTCTCTCTCCACACAATGTAATCATACATCTCATATCCATGTGGCTCCATGTCCATGTTACGCAAGATCATAGCTAAATGCAACAAGTCATAAATATCTATGGATATAGCATCTCTGTCTAGTCTTGTATCCTATACAGAATCACTACGAATATCTCGGAAAGATCTTGTCTCATGAATAGTGTCAAGTGTCCTGGGTCATGATGTACTTGATAGGACAAGTACGAGAAATAGGGGTCTCGGTATCCATGTCTAGATGACAATACACAACGCCGCGTACGGTGTTGGCACCCGACTATCAATCGGACGCTAAGTAAAGTCACATGGCCCTAGGTCAAGCATGAACCACAATATATACATATATATAAGCCAAGGAAATAAGTAACAAGGACTGCAAGTTTTGGCAAGGTACACTTGCCTGGTGTTTCGGCTCCAATTGTAGCTCTGACTTCAGCGGGATTTACAGGCAGTACTCTGGTTACTGAAATAAACATTACCATCAGATCCAGAAAATATCAAATAGCTAGAAACGCCTGTCCTTGAGTCTAATTTGGAGACAAGGGCAAAAATGACAATTTTGGGTCAAAGCGGGGTCCGCATGTGGGCCCGCTTTGCACCGAAAAATGCGTCAGGGTCAAAGGTCTCCAAATTCGGCAAACTTAGTGTCAACAGGTCAGGAACTATGATACGAACCCAACGGAACTTCCAAAATTGGATTCCGATGAGCCGATCACAAAATCGCCCGTTGAATGGAGCCTGTGGGGCCTACGACACGCGATTTCGTCAATGTTCTCAGAATCGAACCAAACTTGGGTCACAGGACCAGCGTATTACTACGAGTCCGATGGCGCAAGTTTCGTTTTGATCCGACGTGTGTACACAAAGATAGGACACGTTCCAGAACTGACGGATACGGGACGGTGTTCGCGGATACGCGTTGATTCCGGTGTGCACGCACACCCGAATCGACTTCTGCGAAATCTCACACGTCCGTATCAACGACGCGCACGTATCTGTGAAGACCGCACGCGACCAAGTCGTCCCGTTTGGCGGGGCGTACCCAGTTCCGGGGTGAATCAGGGCATTGTTTTTCCTGTTTTTGGATCGCGGTATGCGATCGCAACAGGACGCGACGCACCGAGCGAGTTACACGGGCACCGAGAGGGTTATACAGTCTACGCATAGCAACTGACGGAATCAAAAATAGAATTACGAGGCGAGAGAAAACGATGCCTGAACAGGGCTCCGTGAAATCTGAATTCCTGTGTCCGAGTGTCCTTCGTTTCCTGGACGTGTCCGGGTGTCCTGCGTTAGGGTTAGGGTTTCTACTGTGCGGTGGCCGGAGCTGGCGGCTCGGGGCTGGCCGGAGGGAGGCCGGGGAGCGGAGGCAACTCAGCACAGTTGGCCGGAGCGGGGGCTCGGTCAGTCATGAAGTCGGCCACGGGGGGTGCAATGGATCGGGGTCGGCGCTGTCCAGTCGGGTCGGGATCGGCAGAGCTGTAGCCAGATCGGGCTTCCGCCGGAGCCGGAGCCAGAGTCGGACTCGCCGTGGGGACGGGAAGAACTGCACAGCCGTGCTGTGCAGTCAGACGTCGGACGGACGCGGGGCTGTTGTTGAACCGCCGCGGGGGTCGACGGCCGGAGTGAGGGACTTGTCGGGCTGTCGTTCGTGGCGGATGACGGAGAGGTAGCGTCGGAGGGGATCACTTGGGCCGGCAGCGGCGGGGGAGGAGGATTGCACGGCGGGGAACTCGGCGGAGGTGTATGGGGAGGACGACGGCGCCGACGGCTAGGGTTAGGTTAGTTTTAGGATTTAGGGATATTTAGAAATTTGGGATTAGGGATTTTCCTTTTTCTTTTCTTTTTGTTTGTGGAAAAAAACTAGGAAAAGTATGTATTTATACATACAGAAATTGGACTAGGGTTTGACATAGGTTTTGGGCTGGGTCAACGCTCCTTAGGCTTGGCTTCGGCTCTCATGGGGATGTCGGGCGTTGGCACGGGTTTAATTCGGTTTAATTCTACATCGGTTTTCAGGGCTTTAAACTCTAAATACATCGCTAACTGTATCAGAATATTGCTAATTATGTTGCTAAACGTCACAAAATTGCTGACATGTCAGTATTTACCAGGACAGCAGAACGTCGTTAAATGTGTTGCAAAACGTCACTAAATAAAAAAATATTAGCGACGTTTAGCGACACACAACACATCGCTAATATAGCTACGTTGCATCGTTAAACGTCGCTAATATGAAAAATATTAGCGACGCAAATACGTCGCTAGAAAACATCGTCATTGCAACGTTTTTCCTGTCAGCGGCTAGTTTAAAGGCGACTTCAATGAAACGTCGCTAATTACGTCGCTAAATTTTTTAGCGACATTTTTATACCATTTAGCGACGTTTCCAGACGTCGCTAATTTGACTTTTTCTGGTAGTGCCGTCTTTTGATCAGCCTCGGGACCAATAGTGTTAAGGTCGGGTATAGACGTTTCCAGAGAAGAGAGAGAGAGAGAGAGAGAGAGATAGAAGGTCGAGATGGTGGTGGTGGTGTGGGACTATGGAGAGAAGAAGGGTTCGAGACATAGGGCTGTGGATGAGAGGTCGGGAGAGGAAATAATGGTAGTGAAGTCGGGTTGGGTGTCGAGGAGAGGAGGCTGTGGTGAGAGTGGTGGTGACTGTGAGGGTTTCTGGAAGGAGGAGAGGTGGAGTCGGATGGTAGTGAGAGTGATGTGGGTTAGAGAGAGAGAGAGAGAGAGAGAGAGAGAGAGAGAGAGGTGACGTAAGGAGGAGGAGAAGAATAGAAAGAAGAATAAGAAAGAAGGAGATGGAAGAGGGAGGAGAGTGACATAAGGGAATGGAAGGAGAGGGAAACTTTGGGAGAGGGGGCGGTTGCCTCTTTCCCATTTTAGTTTTATTTTATTTTTATTTTTCATAAACAAAATTTGCTTTTTTTTTTAAAACAACTGTGACAATTGTAGTATGTTAAGACATGAGAGACCTGATAGATATTGTTATAGACGTTGTATTGGACGTTCCATGACAACATATTGCAAGGACCAGATTTTTGATCCTGATAGAGATCAATTGTCATGTTCTTATGATCGTCTCATGTTCACATGTACTTAAAGGCGTTTGATACATGGTAATTTTTCTTTCGAAAAAATTTAGGATGAAAATTTTGTTTCCATGTAGGTAGTGGGTATATCTTCCCCCATCATTTTTTGTTGTTTTTTTGTTTTATTTTTATTTCTCATTTATTTTAAAAAAAATTGTTTTGTTTTGTTTTATTTTTTGTAATTTTTTTTGTTTTTAATTTTTTTTTAGTTTTTTTTTATCTTTTTCATGTTTTTAAGAATGATTTTTTGCCTTTTTCAATTTTTTTTTATTTTCTCACATTTTTATCCTTTCTTTATTTTAATTTTAATTTTTAAAAAAAAAATCTTGGAAATATATTATGTACCAAATATGGGAATACACAAATTTCCAAAAAATTTGATTACAGAAAATTTAATTTTTAAAATATAAATTTTTTGATTATATAGTATTTGCCAACCAAACGTTCCAACCTTGTTGTGCACAAGCTTGTCCTAGTTTCCTTTACGTCATGATCTTGTATTTGCCTTCAATGATGAGCAAATAATGTGACTTCATGTCGTGAATACTTGAACTTTGTGCATGCTTGAGAGCTTATGAACCAATTATTATGTGTTTGATAAACAAATCCAAGTTGCTCTAACCGTTATCCTTGCTCATGAACAGAATGGGAGAGTATGACAAGTCACTTAGGCATTTTTTCTTACCAACAATTGTATGTGCTTGATAGCATGCAGGCTCAAATTATTGATTCATGCATACTGGATACATACATGTTATATTATGTCGTAATTGTGGGTACATGTTTAGAACAAGATAGGATCTTGCTATGTGGTATGGGTATATTGTTCGTGTTCTAGTTAGGGATGGCAAAGAGGTGGATTGGGACTAGGAACCATAGCTCACATTTTCGTTTTCGGATAGTATTTGAATGGCCATTTCCATTTTCAATTTTTATCTCCGTCTCCGTTAAATAATGGACTCCTCTTCTCCGTTTTTGTTTCTGTTAATAATTTTTTTTGTACATTATAATTTTAAAAAACTGTTTTCATTCAAAAAAAAGTATATACAAAAATAAAATCCGGTTTCCATAAATCATTAATACTACTAGATAAAGAAAATAATACAATACAAAAAAAAATTAATCCAACAAAAATATACAAATATTAAATAGAAATCTACAATAAAAAACGATTGTTAATCCCACAACATATTCCAAATAACGGTCTACATTTTTATACAACAAAAATATATAGGTACAATTAATCGGGATCCAAATAACGGTCTCTTAAGAATTAAAAGTATGCATAAATCCATGGTTTTTTTAAATCTCCGTCTCCGCCTCCGTCCTCTTTTTAAATCCCCAAATTCGTTTCCGTCGGAAAAAAAGGCTGTTGATAAGGGCACTACAAAGTTTACTTAGGGTTAGCCCAGGATTGAGGCTAGCCCATTAATGAATGAAGTTTACTCATACTAGCCCAAAAGTTTACTCATACTAGCCCAAACTTTAAACTCACCTCCCAAACCCTCCAAACCTCCACCAGAGCCCTCCCCCTCCTCCCTTTCTTGCCGGCGCCGTCCTCCTCCACTTCTTCCTCCTCCTCCTTGTCGATGGCTCCCAAAGTCTCGAAAGAATCAAGGTACAATTCTTCCCTCTCCTTGTTCTATTGCATTTACAAAATTTCCCAAAAATTTCAAAAATTTCTATTGCATTTCGTAAATTTTCAATGGTTATCTTTCCATTCTTAAAATGAGGGCATACAAGTCTTGAATGTAGTTTAGGATGTAGTTTGGACGTTTTTCTGGATGCTCGTACCCGATTTTAGGGCATACAATTTTGACATTCGTCGAATGTATCGAGCAGAATCATGCGAGACTGTAGAAATTTTTACAGTCCTATATGTATAAAGGACTGTAGAAATTTTAACAGTCCTGTATAATTTAGGACTGTAAAATTTTCTGCAGTCCTGTATACATATAGGACTGTAAAAATTTCTACAGTCCTGAATGTTAAATTAATTTAGGATGTTAAAATTATTTTTTTTGGTCTTATAGTCACGCCCCTCGGAAGGGCACTGAGGATGAAGATATCGTAAGAAGACGGTCTACTGTGTTGATGCGTAAGGAACGCAATGTTAAGTGTACTATTGAACCAGCTCTCACTATTCGCGACTCCGAGGCGCGCCCTGAAGTTAGGAAACGTCGACTAACGAAGAGGACTGTCACGCCCCAGTCCCAAAATACGTAGGACTAGGAATACGTAACACGTCCAGCCGTATGTATACGAACTCCAATATATGGAAACCATATACACACGTACGTTGTACATGAATATCCAAATCCACCAGTGGTAATATACTGTCACAACAAGTCACACACAATCTATATTTCATCCACAAAGATCAAGGAATAATGTAAGTGCTGGAATATAAGCGCTGAGTCTGAAATATCATAGTACAAGCCAGATATGTCTGGTGGGAACAAACCCACTACAAAAGCTAAGATAAAAGTGCTGAAATATAGCATGTCTAGAGCATCGTCTATCTAGATAAAGAGGTTCCAGCTCTAGATGGTGAGTCTACCAAAGATCAGGTGGACTCTAATGGCAGCACCTCTAGCTCCTCCTCAGATGCATACCTCGTCTCCTGCCCAGGTCCGTATACTGTGGGATAGTATGCCTCATCTAAATCTGGAAGGGAACCAGGTCCTCAGTGGGACATAACAAGATACATAAAAGCATGCCATATATATAAATACTGAATAAAGTAAATAAGGGTGTGCTAACCATCTAAGTGAATGCAATGTGAAGACCTCATAGTACGTATGGGAAAGTGTAGGCTAGACATATGTTGACTTAATTCACTAATCGTCGTGACTGGTAGTATATGCCACATATGCTCCCAGAAATATGGGCACTCTGCAATCGTCCATCTCCGAGGAGCATGGTATCCGAAGGTATAACGTCAATGGCGTGGGTGTCCCATACGCCTACCAGCTATCCTCCCCGCCCAATACGGGTATACAAGTCGAATATACAACGAGCATACCACGTAGCTATATGCCAAGTCACAATTTTCTAGATATCCTTATTACGTGCTAAACCGTGATGTGTGTCTCACGCACCGGTAGCTAATCGAGTACGCGAACTCGCATCCCAACATAAATTATTAATTGTGATGTGTATACAAGTGTCAGGTCTAGGAGGATATCAAAATAACCTCGTATCTGTTGGTGAGTCTAATAATGTCTAAGTCAGTTATACTACGTATCAACATATTTGTTGATTTCACCCGAGGCAATCTCAGGCGCACACAGTTTATGTATTTTGCAACAGAAATATATATGCAACAATTTATAATTTAAACAGTAGAATTTGGCAAGGTATACTTGCCTGAGCAAGACTTTGTATAGTGTACGTCATGTGTGTAAGTTTTGGTGAAAGAAGTGGGATTAGAGTTTTGGGAAGTGTTGTAATATATATAGGGATAAGGAGGCAGTGGGGAAGCTTAGGGATTAAGAATTACTACTGCTGCTGCTTTCATCCTTTCATTGGTTTAGGTTTTGGTTGGTCTGTCATTGGTTTAGGTTTCGGTTTAGGTTAGTTTAGGAATAATAGATAGAGAGGCGGTGGGGGATGAGTCATGGGGGATGAGTTATAAGAGGGTTGTTTTATGCGCGGTGACAGGAATTATGCGGTGGAATTAGTTTACGCGTGGAGGTTGCTTTACGCGTGGTTTTAAACTTTACGCGCGGAGGTTGTTTTACTACTGCTGCTACTGCGGTTTACGCGGGTAGGAGTATACGCGGGGTGATGATATTTTTTTACTTTACGCGGGGGTTGGTTAACGGGTTGCGGGTTTGGGTTTTGGGTTTGATCCCAAGGGAAATTCTATTCTAATAAAATCTATTCTCCCTATTTAGCTCATAACTAATATAAATAAGTAATAAAACTATTTTTAGAATTTAGGGATTTTATAAGGACTGTAACTCGTTCGAAGAGACGTGCTCCTCCTAGTACTTCTGGTTCTTCTTCCTCCTCGAATGAGGACATACCAAATATCCAAATATCGGCCAACTGATGGTTCAGGACCTTCTCAGCATGCAGATAGTCCTGTCGAGACTCTCCCACAAACCCTCAAAAATCGGGCTACTGATGGTTCAGGACCATCTCAGCAGCCAGATAGTCCAATCGAGACTCGTCCAAACGGTTGCTCTATGTTGCCGTCGATCGAGAACCATATTGCATACCAAATATGGAACAATCCGGTAAGTACATTATGTTATGATAATTTTATATATAGTTGTAAGTTCTAAGTTCATCCAATTATTTATAGATAAGTACATTTTATATATAGGTATAAGTTCATCCAATTGTTTACTTTTCAGGAGAGTTCTCGTATGTTAACGGTGATCAACCACGACAAAAAATGCAATACATGGAGGTTTGAATTATTGGGAGACGATGTGAAGGCTAAAATTATTCCCACCGGTTTACAATATTTGGGTAACTACTCATATACGACGGTGGATAATGCACTGATATCAGCATTTGTAGAACGATGGCATCCAGAAACCAACACTTTCCATCTACCAAACAGGGAGTTGACGATTACCCTTTGTCACGACCCGCACCCGGAAATTCAGGCACGAGTGCGTGGGTACGTCCAGCCTATGCCGCAGAGTCGACGGTAGTACGCTGTCTAGGTCAATTTCAGATTTACTAAACTAGCTCATTCACAATTAACATAGGCAAGATAATAATGAGAACAGAAACTTAAGATTGCAACTGAAATAAATACGACAACAGATTCAAATGTTTTAGTACAGAAATTCAGAATGAAATCGGGGACAAACCCGATTACTAAGATAAGAAACAGAAATAAAAGATAGCTACTGCTAGCTACTCTGCAGCAGGGGTTTCCTGGGTGGGATCTGACTCCTCATAAGTATCATCTGTACCCTCATAGGGACCATAATATGTAGGGGCAAGGTCCTCATCATCGCCTAAATCAACAGATCCAGTCAGGAAAGGAGCAAAGTACACAGTGCACAACAAGATTAAACTAAATATTTATGACAATTAAAATGAATATCATGTTGAGAAACTGCATAAAAGAAACATCAATATCTCAGAGTTAATGCTGTAAACAGGAATATAAGAAAATAGAAATAAATAAGACAGGAAGTGAACTACAACAGTCAGCAAGAAATATAACATGACCAGAAACTATCTGTGTGAACTTGTGTTTGTTTTTAGAATACATAGTTGGCATGTAGGGGTTTATAAGGCTAATCCGGCCATCATAAACGACTATTAAACAGGGGAAATTGAGATTCGGCTGAGGTACAGTCGTGTACCAACAGCTATTAAATATGGCAGGGGAAAGGGTAAACTACATGCCTTCTAGTATTCTCCCACCCGACATGAAAAATAAGACATGAACTCCAATATTCAAGACATGAAATCCAGCATTTCTAACACTAGGTATAATCATCAAGGGTACTAGTAAAGCAGGGAATTAATTATCATAATATAAAGATTTAACTTGAAGTGCAGGTACTTGCCTGTTGTTTGGATCTGATTAATTGGTTCTTGGAGAAATTTTCAGAGATGAGTCCAAAAGCAGAAATAGACATTACCATCACGCTCAGAAGATGTCAAATAGCTAAAAATGCCTGTCTTTGGGTCCAATTTGGAGATAAGGGCAAAAACGACAGTTTCGGGTCAAAATGGGGTCCGCCGGTGGGCCCGCTTTGCACCGAAAAACGTGTCCGGGTCAAAGGTCTCCAAATTCACCAAACTTAGTGTCAACAGGTCAGGAATGCTGATACGAACCCAACGGAACTTCCAGATTTTGATTCCGATGAGTCGAACACAAAATCGCCCGTCGAGCGGGACCTGTGGGGCCCACGACACGCGATTTCGTCAACATTCTCAGAATCGAACCAAACTTGACCCACAGGACCAGCGTATCACTACGAGTTCGATGGTGCAAGTTTCGTCTCGATCTGACGAGTGTACAAGAAGTTAGGGCAAATTGCAGAAAAGTCGGATACGGGGCGATGTCCGCGGATACGCGTTGATTTCGGTGTGCACGCACACCCGAATCAGCTTCCGTGAAAACTCACACGTCCGTATCGACGACGCGCACGTATCTGTGAAGACCGCACGCGACCAAGTCGTCCCGTTTGGCGGGGCGCACTCAGTTCCGGGGTAAAACAGGGTCTGGTTTTTCCTGTTTTTGGATCGCGGTGTGCGATCACCACTGGACGCGATGCCCCGAACGGTTTATCCGGACACCGAGAGGGTCATACAGGCTTCACAACACAATTTGCAGAATTGAAAACGGAGCTACGAACAAAAAGTTACACGCACCTGAAGGGGACCCGAAAATCAGGGTCGAGTCGTGTCCGACTCGTGTCGGACACGGGAAGGAGAATTAGGGCTAGGGTTAGGGTTTGGCTGCTGCGGCGGTGGCCGGTGGTCGGCACGGCGGCGGGGAGGCCGAGGGTGGCTGGGGGTGCTGCGGCGGAGGGCGGCGCAGCACGGCGGCGCGCTGGGAGGCGGCGGAGGCGGCGCCGGCTGCTGCTGCTGGTGCTGCTCGTTGCTGCTGCCGGAGACGGAGGAGGAAGGAGGAGGAGGCGGCGCCGAGGGAGGAGGACGGCGCTGGGCTGGCCGGGGGTCTCAGGCGAGGTGGCGGAGGAGAGGGCGGAGCTCGGCTAGGGTTTCGGCCGGAGTTGGGAGGAAGAAGAAGAAGGGGGGAGTTTAAATAGGGGAGGAGGCGGTTAGGGGGAGGCCGAGCACGGCGGAGAAGAGGGGGCGTGGCGCGGTGGACGCGGCGCTGCGCGCGGAGGGCGGCGGTGGAGTCGGGCGACGTGGGGGCTGGGGGGAACTGGCGTGCGGGTCGGGCTGGCCGGAGCGGGCGGGTTCGGGTGAGCCCGACCCGACCCGTTAAGGCGGGCTGGGCCGCGGCCCAATGGGCCAGGGTGCGGGCTGGGCCGGGATTAAATAATAATAATAAAAATAATAATAATAATAATTAATTAAAAACAGTTAATTAATTAATAAAAATTGTTTTTAGGCATTTAAAAATAGGTCTGATGCCCAGAAAAATCCAGAAAAATTACCCTAAGTCCAGTTTTTTATTTTACACCAAAAAATGTTATTTTTATGATATTTTAATATTATTTATTGACAATTAAAAATCATTTAATAATTAAGAACCTTGATTTAAATTTCAGAAAATTCCCAGAAAATTCCAGAAAATTGGAAAAATCCAAGTTTTAATAATTTTGAAAATTCTGGGGGTTTACAACCTACCCAACTTATAAAAATATCGTCCTCGAAATTTAAGAATAATAAAGGCACGAAAGAAAAAGGCCGAGAATTAAAATATACCTCAGGGTTCAAAAAGATAGGGGTATCGCTCTCTAATCTCGTCTTCTCGTTCCCAGGTGGATTCGCCGGGAGAATGGTGCTTCCAAGCTACGCGAACCAGGGAGATAACCTGGTTCCGTAGAACTTTCTCCGATCGATCCAGTATTTCCACGGGTTGCTCTTGGTAAGTCAAACTTGGGCCTACTTCGAGCTCTGAGTGATCCAAAATGTGGCTGGGGTCTGACACGTACTTTCTCAGCTGCGACACGTGGAAGACGTTATGGACTCCATCCAGAGAGGGTGGCAATGCCAGTCGGTATGCCACTTCTCCGATTTTCTCCTGAATGCCAAAAGGTCCAATAAATCTTGGGCTGAGTTTTCCACTCCTTCCGAACCTAATGGTGCCACGTGTCGGAGAAATCTTTAAGAATACCAGTTCTCCAACCTTTAATAAAGTCATAATCAAGTCTTAGTTCCATAATCAAAATGTTTAAATTGACTTGAATTCATAAATTTAATTACCTCAAATTCCAAGGGCTTTCGGTGGCTATTTGTCCAATGTCGTTGCCTGTCTTGAGCCACTCGAAGTCTGTCCCTTATTTGCTTTACCTTCTCAGTTGAATCGATCACCATCTCTGGTCCCAGCAGGGCTCTTTCTCCAACGTCGTCCCATGATAGCGGGGTACGACATTTTCGTCCATACAGAGCTTCAAATGGAGTCATCTCAATACTTGCTTGGTAACTGTTATTATAAGAGAACTCCACAAGATGTAGTAGTCTTCCCAGGATCCTCCAAAATCCAGAACACATGTACGGAGCATATCTTCAAGTGTCTGGATTGTACGTTCCGATTGTCCATCGGTTTGGGGATGATAAGCTGTGCTGAATTTGAGTTGCGTCCCCAAGCTGGCTTGTAAGCTCTTCCAGAAGTGAGAGGTGAATCTTGAATCTCGGTCGGAGACAATACTTACTGGAACTCCATGCAACCTAACAATATGTCTGATATATAAATCTGCCAGCTTCTCTGTAGATAGGCCCACTTTGAAAGGTAGAAAATGTGCAGACTTGGTCAGTCTATCTACTATCACCCAAATTGTATCCTTTCCACTAGGAGTCCTTGGAAGTCCAGAAACAAAATCCATTGTGATATATTCCCACTTCCACTCCGGAATGGGTAGTGGTTGAAGCAATCCTCCAGGTCTTTGTCTTTCTGTCTTGACTTGCTGGCACACTAAACAACGAGATACGAACCTGGCTACTTCTCTTTTTATGCCATGCCACCAAACATGCGTCCTCAGGTCCTTGTACATCTTGTTGGCTCCTGGATGTATAGAGTATTGCGATCTGTGCGCCTCTTGCATAATTTCTTCTCTTATGTCTCCTTGAGGTACACATAGTCTATCGCCATGCCTCAGTGATCCATCTTCATGAATTCTGAAATCTTCTACTAATTCAGCTTGCACTTGACCTCGAAGGCTCCGCAGGCCTTCGTCTTGAAACTGAGTTTCCTTGATCTTGTCTATTAAAGTAGACTGAATCTGCAAGTTCATCATTTGACCTTCTTTTCCTGGGATAATTACCTCAATACCTAAACTTTCCAGGTCCTCGAGCAAGTGCCGGTCCATAGTCAAGTACATCGCCATAGGATACCTGCTTAGAGCATCAGCAACTACATTGGCCTTCCCAGGATGATATTGAAGGGTGATATCAAAGTCTTTCATTAGTTCCAGCCACCTTCTTTGCCTCATGTTCAGCTCTTTCTGAGTGAAGATATATTTTAGACTTTTATGGTCCGTAAATATTTCCACCCTTTCTCCATAAAGATAATGCTTCCATAGCTTAAGAGCAAAGATGACAGCTGCCAATTCTAAATCATGAGTTGGATAGTTCTTTTCATGGGGTCGAAGCTGTCTAGAGGCATATGCTATTACTTTCTTGTTCTGCTCCAATACACAACCTAGACCTTTTCCAGAAGCATCACTATAAATAGCGAAACCTCCGGTTCCAGAAGGTAAGGTCAGAATAGGGGCAGTAGTCAGCCTTTTCTTCAATTCCTCAAAAGCATGCTGACATTCATCAGTCCAGGTGAACTCTTCATCCTTCCTTGTTAATTTTGTCATGGGTTCAGCAATTCTTGCAAAGTCCTTCACAAACTTCCGATAGTAGCCAGCTAGTCCCAGGAAGCTTCTAATCTCTGCTACCGAGTCTGGAGTGGGCCATGCTTCTACTGCAGCTATCTTCTTAGGATCTACTGCTATTCCATCTCCAGTCACAACATATCCCAAGAATTCTACTTTGTCTAGGAAGAAAGCATATTTAGATAATTTTTCATAAAGTTTTTCCTTCCTCAAAGTCTCCAATGCTAACCTCAAATGTTCTTCATGTTCTTCGGGGGTCTTGGAGTAGATCAAAATATCATCAATAAAGACCACTACAAATTTGTCTAGATATTGCTGAAATACTTTGTTCATCAAGTTCATAAAAACTGCTGGTGCATTCGTCAACCCGAACGGCATCACTAAGAATTCGTAGTGTCCGTTCTGGGTATTGAAAGCAGTTTTAGGGATGTCTTCCTTTCTTACCCTTACTTGGTGGTAACCAGACCTCAAATCAATCTTTGAAAATACCCGAGCTCCACTTAACTGATCAAATAAGTCATCTATCCTGGGCAGGGGATACTTATTCTTGATTGTTAAAGCATTCAAGGCCCTATAGTCAATACACATTCGGGATGTTCCGTCCTTCTTGGGCACAAATAATACTGGAGCTCCCCAGGGTGAGACACTAGACCTAATGAAGCATTTGTCTTCTAGTTCTTTGATTTGCTCATTTAGTTCTATTATCTCCTTCTTGTTGATTCTGTAGGGATTTTGAGATACTGGTGCTGCTCCTGGCACTAGGTCAATAGAGAATTCAACTTTTCGGTTTGGAGGTAAGCCTGGGAGATCCTCAGGGAAGACATCAAGATATTCAGAGATGATGGGTAGTGGCAATTCTTCTGTTACTAGGGCTCCACAAATTTTGTTATTACCCATTTCTCTAGAACCTCTAGCAAATTCAAATTCTGGCTTGTCAGGGGGCCTGAAGATTACACTACCTCTGTGGCAGTCTATAGTGGCATGATGTTGACTTAACCAATCCATACCCAGTATAATATCAAAACTGGGAACTGGCATTACAAGTAGCCTAGCATACAGTTCTCTTCCACATAATGTAATAGGACAATTGTTACAGGCATCACTAACCGGGATGATTCCTCCACCGGTAATGATCTTATAACAATTCCTAAGGGGTTTAGTGATTAAGCTATGCTTCATAAGGAAATCTACTGACATGAATGAATGTGAAGCTCCAGAGTCAAATAAAGTAATAGCTGGTATTGAATTTATAAGCACAGAACCTGTGATCACGTCTGTTGTGGCTTCAGCTTCTTCCAGAGCCATTGCATAAGCACGACCTTGCTGCGGTGCACCCCTCTGTTGCTGCTGTTGGTGCTGAGCAAAGCGTTGTTGTTGTGTTGGAAGCAGGGGTCCCCTCTGTTGTACTGCTGGGGCCCTGGCCTGGGCTGGAGCCTTTGGTGCAGCGGTGCGTCCTTGAGCAGCTGGACAGTCCCTCATTTGATGTGCTGCTGAGCCGCAGTAGAGGCAGGCACCTAGTCTCTTCCTGCAGACTTGCCAAGTATGACCTGGTTTTTGGCAAAAGTTACAAGCAGCAGCTTGTTAGTTCTGTCCCTGAGCCTGGTGTTGGGGTGCTGGAGCTCGAGGGAGAGGACGCTGAGTTTGCTGCGGGGCCCTCTGCTGTTGTTGTTGTTGTTGAAAAGGGCGTTTGTTGGGTCCCGTATTTTCGGTATCTCTCTCTCGTTTCAGTTTATGCCCCATATCTCTCTCAACGCCTTGTGCCACGCTCAGGATTTCCTCATAGGTGCGAGCTCGGCTGGTGGTGATAGCAAGGCGAATATCTAGAGACAGCCCCTTCTTGAATCTACGGGCTCTGTCCTCCGGGGTACGAACCATGTACTCCGCAAAGTGGCTTAACCTGCTAAATTCAGCAGTATATTCATCAACAGATAGGTTACCTTGTTCCAGTCTCTCGAATTGGCTTTCGAGAGCTTCCCGAGCCACTTCGGGGTAGAATTTCTCCTTGAATAGCCTCTTGAAGTCCTCCCAGGTGAGGTCAGGAGCAGATAGTTGGGGTTCATCTCTGAACCAGGTTCGAGCAATGTCGAACAGTTGCAGGCTTGCGGACTCCACTTTGAGATCATCAGGAACCCGAGCAGTCTTCAGGAGTCTCTCGACATTCTCTATCCACTCATCGGCATAGAGAATGCCCTCAGTTCCATAGAATTCCAGGGGTCTAAGGTTCTTGAAGTCTTTGGCACTCCCTGGCCTCTTGAGTGGCGACTCCTGGGACCTAAGAGCTTCTGAGAGGCTGGTCCGCAGAAGTGCAGTCTGTTCTTTCTGGGATTCCACCAGTCCCTGGAATACTCCAAGTAGTTGTGCCCCATCCAGAGTAACTGCCGGAACAGATGGAGGCGGCGGGAGTGCAAGAGTCTCGGACTCATTCTGCTCAGCTGGTTCTGATGTGCCTCCTACTGTGTTCCTTGTCTGGACCATTCTGAAAGATTAAGGGATAGGAAGATCAGAATAGATTACTTGGAAATCAAAGGCGATAGGAAAATTGAGCAGAAATGATATCAAGAATTGAAATAAGGACCCTATACTGTGAATGAGCTTTTCCTAGAATCCTCAATCTTATTCCATACCCTGTCCTAGGGTATTACCCTATTTAAGGATAGGACCTGCATGGGCCACCATAAAAATGTGTCACGACCCGCACCCGAAAATTCGGACACGAGTGCGTGGGTACGTCCAGCCTACGCCGCAGAGTCGGCGGTAGTACGCTGTCTAGGTCAATTCCAGATTTACTAAACTAGCTCATTCACAATTAACATAGGCAAGATAATAATGAGAACAGAAACTTAAGATTGTAACTGAAATAAATACGACAACAGATTCAAATGTTTTAGTACAGAAATTCAGAATGAAATCGGGGACAACCCTATTACTAAGATAAGAAACAGAAATAAAAGATAGCTACTGGTAGCTACTCTGCAGCAGGGGTTTCCTGGGTGGGATCTGACTCCTCATAAGTATCATCTGTACCCTCATAGGGACCATAATATGTAGGGGCAAGGTCCTCATCATCGCCTAAATCAACAGATCCAGTCAGGAAAGGAGCAAAGTACACAGTGCACAACAAGATTAAACTAAATATTTATGACAATTAAAATGAATATCATGTTGAGAAACTGCATAAAAGAAACATCAATATCTCAGAGTTAATGCTGTAAACAGGAATATGAGAAAACAGAAATAAATAAGACAGGAAGTGAACTACAACAGTCAGCAAGAAATATAACATGACCAGAAACTATCTGTGTGAACTTGTGTTTGTTTTTAGAATACATAGTTGGCATGTAGGGGTTTATAAGGCTAATTCGGCCGTCATAAACGGCTATTAAACAGGGGAAATTGAGATTCGGCTGAGGTACAGTCGTGTACCAACAGCTATTAAACATGGCAGGGGAAAGGGTAAACTACATGCCTTCTAGTATTCTCCCACCCGACATGAAAAACAAGACATGAACTCCAATATTCAAGACATGAAATCCAGCATTTCTAACACTAGGTGTAATAATCAAGGGTACTAGTAAAGCAGGGAATTAATTATCACAATATAAAGATTTAACTTGAAGTGCAGGTACTTGCCTGTTGTTTGGATCTGATTAATTGGTTCTTGGGAAAATTTCCAGAGATGAGTCCAAAAGCTGAAATAGACATTACCATCACGCTCAGAAGATGTCAAATAGCTAGAAACGCCTGTCCTTGGGTCCAATTTGGAGACAAGGGCAAAAACGACAGTTTCGGATCAAAACGGGATCCGCTGGTGGGCCCGCTTTGCACCGAAAAACGTGTCCGGGTCAAAGGTCTCCAAATTCACCAAACTTAGTGTCAACAGGTCAGGAATGCTGATACGAACCCAACAGAACTTCCAGATTTGGATTCCGATGAGCCGAACACAAAATCGCCCTTCGAGCGGGACCTGTGGGGCCCACGACACGCGATTTCGTCAACGTTCTCAGAATTGAACCAAACTTGACCCACAGGACCAGCGTATCGCTACAAGTCCGATGGCACAAGTTTCGTCTCGATCTGACGAGTGTACAAGAAGCTAGGGCAAATTGCAGAAAAGTCGAATACGGGGCGATGTCCGCGGATACGCGTTGATTCCGGTGTGCACGCACACCCGAATCAGCTTCCGCGAAAACTCACACGTCCGTATCGACGACGCGCACGTATCTGTGAAGACCGCACACGACCAAGTCGTCCCGTTTGGCGGGGCGCACTCAGTTCCGGGGTAAAACAGGGTCTGATTTTTCCTGTTTTTGGATCGCGGTGTGCGATCACCACAGGACGCGATGTCCCGAACGGTTTATCCGGGCACCGAGAGGGTCATACAGGCTTCACAACGCAATTTGCGGAATTGAAAACGGAGCTACGAACAAAAAGTTACACGCACCTGAAGGGGACCCGAAAATCAGGGTCGAGTCGTGTCCGACTCGTGTCGGACCCGGGAAGGAGAATTAGGGCTAGGGTTAGGGTTTGGCTGCTGCGGCGGTGGCCGGTGGTCGGCACGGCGGCGGGGAGGCCGAGGGTGGCTGGGGGTGCTGCTGCGGAGGGCGGCGCAGCACGGCGGCGCGCTGGGAGGCGGCGGAGGCGGCGCCGGCTGCTGCTGCTGGTGCTGCTCGTTGCTGCTGCCGGAGACGGAGGAGGAAGGAGGAGGAGGCGGCGCCGAGGGACGAGGACGGCGCTGGGCTGGCCGGGGGTCTCAGGCGAGGTGGCGGAGGAGAGGGCGGAGCTCGGCTAGGGTTTCGGCCGGAGTTGGGAGGAAGAAGAAGAAGAAGGGGGGGAGTTTAAATAGGGGAGGAGGCGGTTAGGGGGAGGCCGAGCACGGCGGAGAAGAGGGGGCGTGGCGCGGTGGACACGGCGCTGCGCGCGGAGGGCGGCGCTGCGCGCGGAGGGCGGCGGTGGAGTCGGGCGACGTGGGGGCTGGGGGGAACTGGCGTGCGGGTCGGGCTGGCCGGAGCGGGCGGGTTCGGGTGAGCCCGACCCGACCCGTTAAGGCGGGCTGGGCCGCGGCCCAATGGGCCAGGGTGCGGGCTGGGCCGGGATTAAATAATAAAAATAAAAATAATAATAATTAATTAAAAATAGTTAATTAATTAATAAAAATTGTTTTTAGGCATTTAAAAATAGGTCTGATGCCCAGAAAAATCCAAAAAAATTACCCTAAGTCCAGTTTTTCATTTTACACCCAAAAATATTATTTTCATGATATTTTAATATTATTTATTGACAATTAAAAATCATTTAATAATTAAGAACTTTGATTTTAATTTCAGAAAATTTCCAGAAATTTCCAGAAAATTGGAAAAATCCAAGTTTTAATAATTTTGAAAATTCTGGGGGTTTACACCCTTGATGACGTCCATCATATATTGGGACTTAGGATTGATGGTCAAGTCATGCTGAATCATACTTTTGATGAATCGAGCATAACCTTTTACGATCATATCGTGAATTATGTATCAGGGTGTCTGGGAGTTGATGCCACTAGCTTTACCACCCTTCGAGAATTCAAGAAGTCGTACGGACTTCCTTTAAAATATTTCGAGGAGATATTCGCTGATCCGGACCCCGAAGTGGATAATAGTGATAATGTGGCCCGTGGATATATGTAGTTCATCTTAGGGGTTGTCGGCATTACGGATAAGTCTGGAACGTCCATACATGCCAAATATCGCCTAAATTTGGACGACATAGACACGGTGGAACAAATATCTTGGGGAAGCGGTATACTCGCATACCTTTGCCGCAAGCTTGGTGCGGCATCCCGCGTCGGTTCGAAGACAATATCCGGATACCAGACTCTACTCCATGTATAGATATATCTTTGTCAACTTGTATACATAATTAAAAATTTTGTTGTTAATTTTTGGACTAATATTTTTTTAACTTGGTTACGTGAAGGCATGGATATACGAGCACTTTCCAACCCTGCAGCTGGCTAAACTTAACCGAGGGTATGACGAGCACCTTCCTAGAATGTGCAGATGGAAGCCAACTAAGGAAGATGCCAAACGTCCACACACATTGGCCGTCCTACGGAATGCACTCGAAGATATGACGATAGAAGAGGTGAATTGAGACCTAATTTTTTAATATTTGGTAATAATTTACTAAATTATGTTATGCTAAATGACGTTATGCTAAATTTTATGCGTTGTAGATTATTTGGGATCCATATCATGATTTACGACAGACTAGTCGTCCATTGCAACCAGTCCCTTTATATCATGGTCTGATAAGTTGTCATGAAATCGAGGAGGCTTATATGCCTGATAGAGTGCTCCGTTAGTTTGGCTACGTACAAACAGTCTCGAAGCGCACATTGAAAATGATAACTGCTCCACGAGGTACAAAACCGCTAAACTATATTCCTACGGCGTTCAACTGGGTCTCGGACTTCTTCACTGAGTGGCAACGTCATGTTATTAAAGAAACCGAACGACAACCAGCAGTAAATATGACGGATTGTAGCGACGACTACCTCGCCTACTACGCTGGTGTCGGACTACCTAAGTTGTTCAAACGCGGAGGCGATATTGTGCGTGTACCATCAGATCTCCCTGCCAAATCTGTCTTGTATACTGCATTGGTCAAGATGGTGAGCCAACTTCTTCACTTTCAGTTTGATGTGTAAATGTTTATAACTTAATCTCCAATAACTTGTGGAACTTTCAGTCCACATAGCTTGTGGGATTGTCAAATTCCTGACAGTCCTAGATTTACATATAAATGTGCAAACAGTGGGTTAAAATTAGGACTGTCAAAAATTGACAGTCCTCATTGCTTGTGGGACTGTCAAAATTCGGACAGTCCTAGTTTTATATAAAATAGACAGTGGGTTAAAATTAGGACTGTCACAATTTTGACAGTCCTCTTAGCTTGTTGGACTGTCAAAATTTTGACAGTCCTAATTTTACATATAAAGGTGGAGACAGTGGGTTAAAATTAGGACTGTCAAAATTTTGACAGTCCTTATTGCTTGTGGGACTATCAAAATTCTGACAGTCCTACTTTTATATAAAATAGACAGTGGGTTAAAATTAGGACTGTCATAATTTTGACAGTCCTCATAGCTTGTGGGACTGTCCAGATTGTGACAGTCCTAGTTTTATACAGATTTTGACTCATTGCACAACATACAGTTCAATATACAGTTCTAGTTTTATACAGATTTCTTTCATTGCACAACATATAGTTCAATATACAGTTCAACATACAGTGCTCATTGCACAACATACAGTTCAATATACAGTTCAACATACATGGCTCATTGCATAACATACAGTATAAGATGAATCAATCGATTAGAATATCAAAGTAGTCCTTCGACAATATTTTTGGATCCTCCATCTTCATCATCTTCTTATATCCAACAATTGCATCCGTGTAGGGTGTCGTCCATGCGATCGCTTCCTCTGGTGCGTGTTTATACCATAACGTAGAAGGTGGAGGAATAGGAGAATGATCGATCAACCTTGGGATGATAAAGTGTTGTTCGATAAGCCCTATCAAACATAGATTGGATAGTCTGTATTCGGCCGGGGGAGCGCACATTGGAAAGAAATTATTGTTAGTGCCTTGTGAGATAATTACAATAGGTATCTTATACCTATTAGAGAATACGTATGCAGCAGGTGGGACATCCAAGTAATGGTCTGGTCCGGTAACTATTTCCGTACAAGGTATGCTTGCCAACAAATCTCCAATAATTTCTTCGCCGAGTATCTGCCTATAGAAGGGTAGACGAGACTCCAACTCCTCGTACAGCTCTTCCCTAACCTGTCTCCATCCTGCTTCAACTGAATAGCCTAGATGTCTTGCTAGTGCATGATATCCATAATGGCCATCCTTAGGAACATCAACAATAGACCAAATGAAATCCCGTATCTCAGGTAGAAAATTTAGAATGTATAGACTATATGAATCAGAGAAGTTATCTAGACCCTCCGCCGTGACTACATCGTTCGTTTTCTGTTTCTTCCTCCTTCGAATAATAAGCTTACTCTTTTTCTGCGAAAATACCACACTTTCAATAATCGACTTTGCCTCAGTTTGCTCTAAATTGCGTTCAATATGTTCAAACAAGGATGGATCGATTATCCACTTCACATCTTCTACTTTTACAATCAACAACTTAAATGGACAACCACATTTTCTCGTCCCGATGTTTTTCTTGGGGATTTTTTTTTCAACAACACCCTTTTTTTATGATGCTCCCTGAACACACCTCCTCTTTCGCAGCCCAACTCTACATATTTTCGGCCCGACTGAGATCTGATGGATCTTGCAATGACAATGACTATATTATGTCGTCTTCCAACTTCTCTGCACCAATCTAATGCTTCTTCCTGGGATGCAAATTGAATATCCGTTGAGAATATATCCTCCACATCAACCCCAATAGCAGGATGTACCACAACATCTGTACGAGCTTGGTCCTATAACCAATATAAAATAATCTAAAATTTAATAACTTCAAATAATTGACAATTCAAATAATTTATAGTCTTTAAGATTCAGGACTGTCACTATTTTGACAGTCCACTTAGTATATAGGACTGTCGAAGTTATGACAGTCCTATATTAATATAGGACTATCGAATTATTGACAGTCCTATATTTATATAGGACTGTCGAATTTTATACAGTTCTTACACGATGTCTGTCGAATTAGGGTTGTCATTTTACGTACCGTACGTGCTTCGGAACAACCGACATGTTCTTCGGAAGTACCGGAGTGCATATTTAATGGATTGCATGATCCGACTTCTTCATCGAACATAATTTCATGCACCGCTCCTACAATAGTCAAATAAAACTAAAATTTTTGTGACAATCGCAAAACTTATTCATCGTATGTTGTCGAAGATATACCGGAAGAATATTCGTTGGACAATCACCAAAGCAAAATTTTCTTCCACTTAGGACCACAACTATCAAATTCCAAAGTTAGGTTTAGATTTTTGGACTTGGGAGAATGAGAGATTTCTTCATGTGAGGGTGAAAAACAAAGAAGAGAAATAATTTTTACTTATATAGGTTAGTGTGTGCTAGCCCTAAGTAACTTTGAAGAGTGGCAAACTTGTAATTTTTACAAAATTTTCAATGTGATAGCCCCAAGTAAACTATGTAGTGTCATTATCAACAGAAAAAAAAAAAAAACAGATCCCCATCGGGTTCGTGAAGAAATTGCTCCCCTAGTTATAGTATTGAATTTTAGCTATAATCACAAGTTTTATAGTTACTGGCTTGTATTTTTTTTTTTTCTTTTATGGAGTTTAAATAAGCAAACATATTAATTTCCAATTAAAAAAATTGATATCCTAAAATCTAGTCCAATGTTTTTTACCATGAAATACTTCTCAAACAAAAACCGTCTCTACTCATCATCTCCACCAAAAAAAAAATTGTAGAATCATTTATTACACACATTTTTTTTCTTGACCGACCTTCACCATCACAAACATAGTAAACTATATATAGGACAATTCTTCCATCTTCCCCTCCAAAGCTAAACCGCCAATTAAAAAAAAACACAAATAAAGGACGGTAGGGCAAGCAACTTTGCGATGATCATACGCCGCCTCTTGCTGCGTCTTCGCCTAACCCGGTATTTCTCCACTGGAAATGTTCCCAATTCCACCATTTCTCAAACCCTAAGAAACTCCAACCAACTCAAACCCCTTCCTCACCTCTCGCCGATCCCCTCCCCGAGCACCCGTCGTCGATTTCCAATCTACGCCCTAGCCGGAACCCTAATCCCCTCCCTCACCCTCGCCGCCTACCTCTACTCCGACCCCCCGGGGAAGAAGCAACCGGGGGCCGAAGACTTCTACGCGGAGCTCGAGCAGACCCTCGAGAAATCCAAGAACTCCCTCCGCCGCGTGCTGGAGCGGATGACGCAGACCGTTGCGGCGGCCACCGTGCTCTGGAAGTCCCTCACATCCGTGCTGTCCTCAGCCAATCACGAGGTCCGGTCCGGCTTCGAGCTTCGCGTGGCTGCCCTGCTTGCTGACATATCCGCAGCCAGCGTGGCCCGCCGGACCGCGCTTGTCAGGGCCGGCAGCGGGGCCGTGGTGGACTGGCTGCTGGAGAGCGTGGCTGCGTCTGGCGGGGACAGATGTGGGACCCGCGAGGAGGCCGCGAGGGCGCTGGCGCATCTGATCGCGGATTCGGCAGTGTGCCAGGACGTGTTCGGGAGGCCGAATGCCGTGCCGAATCTACTTAGGTTCATATTTTCTTTCCAACCGAAAAAGTCCAACAAGGTTTGGTTCTTCTCTCTGCCTTTTGAGTTTGTTGCCGATCCAGAATGCCAATCTCTAAAGTTTGTTGATAAGTTGATAACATATGAATTTTTAGAATTGGTATAACTTGTCAAGCATTGAAATTCTTTGAATTGGTGTAGTTTGCCCATCTTGTTTTTGTGTCTCCAAGAGCTACTGGAGGTTGAGATTGTAAGCAGCTCTAGAAGAAAAGACAGAGAGGGTGTGGTGGGGTGGGGTGGGGTGGGGTGGGGGGGGGGGGGGGGGGGGGTTGAATGAATAGAGGGGAAAACACAATTCAACAATAAAGAAGTGCTAATGACTAATTAGTAAATTTAGCAAGTAAATAATCAGAGTATAAGAAGTCAGAAACACAAACACCGCGATGTATACTGGTATCTTTCGTTGAAGGCAGTCCAGTTCCAGAAACTCTTGTCCGGATTTAATCCATTATTGAATATAGCATACACCACGAGCTTTGATCCGAATTGTTCGCCGACTTCTTACAACCACGTGCTTTGATCCGAATGGCACGCCAATTTCAAATACTTGAATGTAACTTGGAAACCAAGTTTTACAACTCTAGCAGACTTCTAATCGGAACCGCGTTGGCTTTAGAAGGTTGGGGAGTTGTTCTTGGAAATGGAAAGATTGGATAGCCCTGAATAGGAAAGTGAATGAATGAGTGAATACAAATGGAGGATTCAATGCCTATTTATAGTAATTTTGGGCCCGAATTCAGTGTCCTAACGTTCATAAATCCGAACGTTGGAGCCATGATCTTCAGGAAGAATGTTGGAATGAAAAATTGGAAACTAGGTCAACATGGACCGAATTCAGCCCGAGTTCGGTGGGACAGGACCTAGCCCGAGTTCGGTTACTCCTGAGCCCGAAACGTTGGGTTTTGGTCTAGTTTTGGTTTGTGGACTAGGTTGGCTGTTTATGATGAGGGTTTGAGCTTCCTAGTGCCAATGTGACCCAATGTACACTTGGTCCTATAAAAGAAACAAAAAATACATAATTACAACGACTACACTGCCGTATCCTGAGATGAACATATCGAGCTTGCGTTTAATCTTCATGTCTTCACGTGCTGCATTTATTGAGCTTCGTTGCACCAAGTTATATCGAGACGTGGTTGGTCGAATATCAAAATCATCAGGTTGGTTATTGACTTGTTGGGCCAACAATCTCTCCCATTTTGCTATTTGACAAACCATGACTGATACGTGAGATAGACAACTGGTTTGACGCTCCTCCGCAATTTGTGAGCATCGTCTGATGCATGATGTAATGGTGGTTCTCATCTCATCGTCATAATTTGTGAGCATCGTCAGGTGTATGATGTAATGGTTCTCATCTCGTCGTCGTTTTGTGCAACCGCATCATCATCATCACATCGGTTGTTCTCTCCCTTTGTCAAAGTAGCAACAATGGTATTGCTCCCCCATAACCAAGGAGACATTGAAAACATAAGAGTGAGAGACACAAGGATCGATTAAATAGATATGAGCACCACATGAGAGACAAATAGATATTGACATAGATTAAAACATATAACCATAGAAATCATCACTACAGTTGTGTACCACAGAGACAATACGACAAAGTTGTAACATAGAGTACGGTACATAAAAATCTCATAATGAAAATGCTAAAAATATGAGTGAACAACTATTGAAACATAGAGACAACTGCTGAATAAAGACTAGTAGAACATCAAATCAACTGCATTAACACTAAGTTTTAAAGCCTGTACCACGAAGAGGGCTAGTCCTCGTCGTCACTGTCCTGAACAGCAAGAGCAGGACGAGAATCACCACATTCATAGTAGACTGAAGTGGGGTCTAGATGTCGTATAACAAAGGGGTCATCAATGCGATAGCCTACCCGAGCTGAATCACAAATCATGGGTATAGGGCCAATCGGGTTGTTGGCGAGACTATACTGCATTTCGTGAATGGAGTTGGCGATAGCAACAGACCGAATAGATGAATGGTAGTCGATGATACGAAGCTGGTCAAGCATCCTGGTCTAGAGAGAATCTATGGTGACAGCAGGAGGAGGAGGAGGAGGTGTGGCAGCAGCAGAGTCAAAATCAGATGAGATAGAATCAGCATGTTGCTCTTGAGGAGCAGGGGTTACAGTCCTACGAGCCTTCTTCAAGTAAGAAGGAGCAGGATCGAAAGGACAATCCTCGAAAGGAACAGAAAAGTGAGAAAAGATCTTCGAAAAACACAGCGTACAAGATGTTATGCTTCTTTGTGTTCCGAGTAGCAATCATATGGTTAATTATTGTCTGCAGCAAGTTGAAGGGAATCTTGTTGTACATATGGTAAAGACAGAAAATTATGTCAAAAGTGATTTCGTCCGAACCGCCAGCTTTTGGCAAAATGGTAGTGAAAGCTATTCTATGAAGCTCATAGAAATAGAGGTCCATATACTTTGCCCAAAAGCGACCCGATAGGACGAGGATTTGGGTCACACATCAAATTTAAGAATTTGTCAAGTAACTGATCATTAGGAAATTCAAATTCCCTAATATTGACTTGGGATCTCCTAAAGTGGGAATATTAAGAATCTTCCCTAATTCTTCTGCGTTGAATTCAATGGGGACACCAAATACTAAAGAATAGATTGTTATTTTTCATAAGTCAAATTGTAGTAAAAGAGTCCAATGGCATTTTTGTAAACCCTAGTTCGGGTTTGAACAAAATTATATAGATGCAGTTCTTTGAAAATATCCTTGTGAAATGGGAAGACAGTGAAGTTGATGGGCCTTCTTGGAAACACTTTCCTTTCGGAAAAATCGGTGAACCATTAGACCAACATTTCAAGTGTTCAGGAGAGGGAATTATCAAATGGCCTTCTTCAAGCCTTGGTGGACTAAAGATGGGTGTAGGGTTCTCCTCTGGTGGAGAATTAGAGGAGGCACCATCTTCCCTTCTCTTCTTTCTAGCACCCCTATTGAATAATGTAGGAGCAATAAAAAAAAGAAAGAGAAAAGAGTTTATACCTTGATTGGAATAGAAACAGTTGAAGAGAATCACTAGATCAACCAAAAAATCAACACCAAAACCTAGGAGAGATCTTGATGAAGGAGATGAGAAAACCTAGGGTTTGGAGGTTTTTAGCGGAGGATGAAGGGTATGGTGGTTGCTGCATTCGGTTGGGACATATATGGGGAAGAGAAAAGAATCAAAAAGAGGGTTTAAGTAATAAAATTCGGGTTCAGGTCCGTTGCTGTTTTGGTACCCAGGGCACCGAATTCGGCCTGAACTTGGTCTCTAGGGTCCCAAAACAAAGCCTATAGCTTCTATGACAAAATTGACAGAACTTGTCCAAATTTTGGTTCTCTAGCTTTACAGAGACCAAGTTAGGTCTAAGTTTAGTCAGTTTTGACAAAAATTCCATATGCTCATTCAACATGGGAATTTGGAATCCCTAATTCTCGACGAATGAAAATTGAATCGGTCCTCGGCCAGGGGTTTAGGAAAGATATCAGCTAATTGATGTTCCGTGTTAATAAAGTGCAAGCATATATCTCCGTGTAGTTGATGATCACGTAAGAAATGATGTCGGATCTCAATGTGCTTAGTGCGTGAGTGGCATATCGGGTTCTTTGTGAAATTAATAGTGCTAGTGTTATCACAAAAAAATGTATATTTTAAAAGAACAGATAGTCTTCTAGGGTTTGTTTCATCCACAAAAATTGTGCGCAACGACGACCAACAACTATGTATTTAGCTTCGGTAGTTGAAAGAAACAAAATTTTATTTTTTACTAAACCAAGAGACTTAAGCTTTTTTAGAAAATGACACGTATTGTTGGTGCTTTTACGGTGAACCTTGTATCCTGCAAAATCAGTATCCGAATAACCGATTAGGTCAAAGGACGTGGTCTTAGGATACCAAAGGCCTACCGTTAAAGTCCCTCTAAGTATCGAAAGACACGCTTAACGACACATATATGCGATTCTTTGGGATTAGCATGAAATCTAGCACATAGGCAAACGCTAAACATTATATCTGGTCGACTAACAGTTAAGTATAGTAAACTACCAATCATACCTCGATACTTACACATATCAATGATTTTGCCTTGTTCATCTTGATTAAACTTTGTGTACGTTGTCATTGGCGTGACGATAGGTTTGACATTGTCCATGTCAAAACGTTTCAGCAGATCCCGAGTGTATTTGGCTTGATTAATGAACGTATTCTGAGTGCTTTGCTTGATTTTGTAGTCCTAGGAAGAAGTTAAGTTCTTCCATCATGCTCATGTTGAATTCACTATGTATATACTTAGCAAATTCCTCACATAGTAGTTTGTTAGTAGAACCAAAAATTATGTCGTCTATATAAATTTGCACAAGAAGAAGAGTGTCATCATGTGATTTGATGAACATTGTCGTGTCAACCTTTCCTTTTGAAAAACTATTTTCAAGCAAAAAGAAACTAAGGTGCTCATACCAAGCACGAGGAGCTTATTTGAATCTGTAAAGTGCCTTACACAATTTGAAAACATGGTCAGAAAATTTGAAATCTTTAAAACTAGGAGGTTGTTCAACATAAACTTCTTCTTTGATAAAACCATTTAAGAAAACACTTTGCATATCCATTTGAAATGGTTTAAAATTATGAAAACTTGCAAAAGCATAAATCATGCAAATGGACTCAAGTCTCGCAACAGTAGCATAAGTCTCGTTATAGTCAATGCCTTTTAATTTGTTATAGCCTTGAGCTACGAGACGTGCTTTGTTATGTGTGACTTATCCATCCTCACTGAGTTTACTTCGGAAAACCCCTTTGGTACCAATAATTGGATAGTCACTGGGTCTAGGTACAAGTTCCCAAATTTGATTTCTTTCAAATTGGTTTAATTTCTCACAGAAATTCAAAATTCATCAGTGAAAGCTTCTTTAACATTTTTAGACTCTATTTGCAAAATAAAAGCAATATTTGCAACTATATATCTACTAGTAGAGCGAGTACTTACTTCCTTTGATATAGCACCTATGATCAACTCCTTTGGATGATCGGGTGTGAATCACAACCTCCTAGGCAGACTCTCTAGATAGCTTGTACCAGTTGTATCGCCAGAAGCTATTTCTTTGTTGGATGTTGTTCTGACATCTTCATCATCACTATCACTTGATATTTGACTGTTTAGCTCATCAAAAGTAACGTTTATAGATTCTTCAACAATTAAGGAACGTTTATTAAAAACCCGAAAACCTTTACTCTTGTATGCATAACTAAGAAAATTTCTTCATCAGCTTTTGGATCAAATTTATCCAAGTTATCCTTGGTGTTCAAAATAAAACATCTGCAACCAAAACTTTGAAATAACCAATAGAATGAACTCTACCAAACCAAAGTTAATAGGAAGTCTTCTTCGATATAGGTTGAATAAGAACCCTATTTAAAACATGTCATACTGTATTGACAGTCTGTCCAAAAATATTTCAGAAGATGAAACTGATTTAATATGACTATAGCTATATCGCCAAGAGTTCTATTCTTCCGTTCCACAACACCATTTTGTTGAGGAGTTCTAGGACAAAAAAAATCACGTGAAATTCCATTTGAATCACAACAAATTTTGAAGTCAGCATTTTCTAATTCGTCTTCATGATCACTTCGGATACGAGTAATCATAAAGTCTTTTTCGTTTTCTACCTTTTGACAAAATATAACAAATTCAAAAAATGCTTTACTTTGGTTTGCAAGAAAGAAAACCTAAGTAAATCGAAAAAAGTCATCAACAATCACAAAAGCATATAATTTACCGCAAAGACTGGTGACCCTACTAGGTCCAAATAAATCCATATGTAAGAGCTGAAGAGGTCTAAAGGTATTTACAACGTTGATGGATTTAAAAGAGGATTTGGTTTGCTTGTTCTTTTCACAGTCAGCACAAACCATATCTTTTTTAAATGATATTTTCGGTAAACCTCTTACCAACTTCTTCGATGATAATCTTGCAATTGTGTTCATATTTGCATGTCCTAGTCTCATGTGCCATAACTAACTTTCGTCTTTGTTGGCATAAAGGCACCTATATGCATTGTTAGTATTTTCCGATAGATAGAAAACATAGATATTATCTTCTCTAATACTTTCATAGATAACTTTACTATTTGATCTATCATAAATTGAACATTTGTTTTTCATAAAATTAATACCATAACCGTTGTCAGCCAGATGACTAATGATTAGTAGGTTATGTTTTAATTCTGTTACTAAACAGACATTCTTTATTACAGGATAAGGAGAGATACCAACATCACCATGCCTATAATATACCCTTTCAAATTATTACCGAAGGAGACATATCATTCTTTCTTTATCGATAGCGTCGTAAATAAGGTTGCATCACCAGTCGTGTGTCGTGAGTAACCACTATTGAGGATCCACTTGCTTCTAGCATGAGAGGGTTGGCCCACCTGCAACACAAGTTGAAGATGTTATCTTTGGTACCCATTTCTTTGAGGGTCCTTCACTGTTAGTCTTTGGAACCCACATATATATATGTTCATATCAACCAACTTCCTAGCCTTACACTGATATGAAATGTGTCCTTTTAGTCCACAGTAGTGACAAGTGGCATTTACATTAGTGTTAGGTTTAGCAGTTTAAGAGCATGATATGGTATGATATGTCTTGTGTGAATACTTGTAATAAAATGCGTGATTGTGTGAAGCCTTAGCTTTGTTTTCTTCTTATAATAAAATGCGTGATTGTGTGGAACCTTAGCTTTGTTTTCTTATATGATCTGTCGTGAGTGACTGTGTGTCGAGTTACGTGTCTTGTGTTAAATTGAGTCATATGTTGTAATACCTGTTTTTTCAATCTAATTTCTAACTTTTTAGAGCTAGCATATAGATCATTATATTTAGCAGTGAGTGCATCTATCCTTTGTGCAACAATATTATATTTCTTCTTCTCTAATTTATAGACTTCATTAAGTTTTGCATATTCTTGTGTATTCTTTTCAATACACTAAAGAACATCATGCAAACTTAGTTTTAAAGAAGAAATTTCATCCGTGTTACTAGAAGTGAGTGTTTCTCTTATCTCATTTAATAAAGAAGTGAGTCTTTCATTTTCTAGCTTATGCATTTGAATCTCTCTCCTAGCATGTTTGTATTTGTCTCTAAGCTTCTTGCTATCTTCAAAGAGATCATTAAAAGCATTTGCTAACTCATTATAGGAGAAATCTTCATAAAGGGGATTAGTTGTTACCTCATTTGTTAATGCTATTAAGCATACATTTGCAGCTTGAGGAGGGCTTTCTTCTTCAGAGTCGCTAGCTTCGCTTTCATGCCATATGCTTGTGTTTATTTGCGAGATGAAGATCCTCTTTTGCTCAAGCGTTCATAGCGATTCCCCTTTTTCACAGTAGGGCAATCATTCTTTATGTGGCTAGTTTGCTTGCAATTGTAGGACACATGTTCGTCTTCATTGACGTCTTTCTTCTTTCGGTTTGATTTCTCAAACTTTAATAATCGTCTGAAGTTTCTGGAAATTAGGACCAACTCCTCATCGTCTGAATCGTCTTCAGTTTCATCTTCGGGGACCTTCTTATGATGTGCCTTGAATGCTATAGTTTTCTTCTTGGGCGTTAATTCTTTTTACTCTTTGAGATCCAGCTCATGTGTCATTAACTTACCCATGAGTGTCTTAAGAGTCATGACGATGAGGTCGTTTCCTTCTATGATTGCCGTTGTTTTAGGGTTCCAGTTCTTAGTGAGTCCCCGAAACACTTTGCGAATCTTTCCATTATTGTTATATTCCTTGCCAAGAGAAGATATAGGGTTAACAATATCAAGAAACGTGTAAACATTTGTGTAATAGTCTCATTAGGCTTCATTTTGAAGGCCTCATATTCTTGTGTCAACCTACTAATTTTGGATTCCTTCATGAGTTACCTCAAGAAGTTTCCAAACATCATGAGAAGTAGTACATGTAGATACTCTATTGAATTCAGTTCAGTCTACTGCAAAAAATAATGAATTTATAGCTTTAACATCAAGACTAGATTTTTTTTCCAGACTCCGTGTATCTATCATGTGATTTTTCAACAAGATTGCCTTCAATAATAATTTTAGCAGGCTTTTTGTAGCCATCAATAATAATAGACCATAAATCAAAATCTATTGACTTTAGATAGAAGCTCATGCGTGTTTTCCAATAGGTGTAGTTGGTACCATCAAATATGGGTGACCTATTTGTGGATTAGCCTTCACCATTGTTGGTGTAGATGGACTTGATAGTTGCCATGGATCGACTCAAGAACGTGAATCTTGTTCAAGAGTTTTTGCTCTGATACCAATTGTAGGCAATTCTAGAAGGGGGTGAATAGAGTGGAAAACACAATATAGCAATAAAGCAATTCTAATGACTAATTAATAAATTTAGCAAGTAAATAATCAGAGTATAAGAAGTCAGAAACGCAAACACCGCGATGTATCCTGGTATCCTTCGTAGAAGGCAGTCCAGTCCCAAAAACTCTTGTCCGGATTTAATCCACTATTGAATAATAGCATACACCATAAGCTTTGATTCGAAGTACTCGCCGACTTCTTACAACCATGTGCTTTGATCTGAAGGGCACGTCGACTTCAAACATTTGAATGAAAGTAACTTGGAAACCAAGCTTTTCTAGCAGACTTCTAATCGAAACTGCGTTGGCACTAGAAGGCTGGGGAGTTGTTCTTGGAAATGGGAAGATTGAATATCTCTTAAACAGGTAAGTGAATAAATGAGTGAATAAGAATAGATGATTCAATGCCTATTTATAATAATTCTGGGGACCGAATTCGGTGTCCTAACGTTCATAAATCTGAACGTTGGAGCCCTGATCTTCAAGAAGAACGTTGGAATGAAACGTTGGAAACTAGGTCAACAGGAACCAAATTCGGCCTGAGTTCGGCTACTCCTGAGCCAGAAACAGTGATTTTAGGTCTAGTTTTGGTTTGTAGACTAGGTTGGCTGTTTATGATGATGATTTGAGCTTCCTAGTGCCAATGCGACCAATGTAAACTTGGTCTTATAAAAGAAACAAAAAATACATAATAAAAGTAAAAATTATAGCGCAGTGCCATATCCTGAAATGAAAATATCGAGCTTGCGTTCAATCTCCATGTCTTAATGTGCTGCATTTATTGAGCTACGTTGCACCAATTTATATCGAGACGTGGTTGGTCGAATATCATAATCATCAGGTTGGTTATTGACTTAGTTGGGCCAACAAAGATCATCTCAGCATATCCACATAGGATATTTCCCGACAATCAGATTCGTTCTTGCTCTTCTCTGGTACTAAAATTTCAAACCCCTTTAGACTTCCACACAGAGAAACATGGGCTTGCCATGTTCACAATAAGACAAGCTAAGTCACGCGAGAGAAATATGTCGCAAAATAATGGATGCAGAACAAACTTTGTTGTTTATATGGACCCCAAATATCAGTCTACCAATGAAGATTGAAACTCTGTTCTTTTATTGATTGGAGAGTGATTGGAGAGAGAGAGAGAGAGAGAGAGAGAGAGAGAGAGAGAGAGAGATGGCATCCCTAAAATACATGGTTTATATTTATTTTTTTTTAAAGAAAGATACCTTAGGAAACATAGTTTTTAGAACTGGCAGGTGAGATTGACCAAGCCAACGGAGCCAGTCAAGCAGTAATAACAAATGCAGGTGGAAGAACATGCAGGTTAGCTCTAGATATTGAATGGCAACAGAAAACTGAGAAAGTTATTGAGCAATCATGTCTTTGGTAGCTTGTAAAGATGAGACTATAAGAAATTTAAGAACTTATTAGAGGTTCAATATAGGAGTTAACAGGACTTTCACAGAGCCATCCAGAGTAGTAGTGTTTCAATTGGCCACAAAGATAAATTTTTTGGCAACTAGAATCAACGTACTCAAGTGCTCTAGGAGACGTACTCAAGGGCGGGAGGAGACGTTGTTAGAAGCCATGAGTCGATAACCCAAGGGTTGGAGTGAGATAGACAAGTGATCATGAGCTAGTGGAAAGTTGAACAAAAGTTGAGAAGAGTATCTGTTGCAAGCTCTGAGTTTTGCTGATGAGAGTTGTAGAGACCTCCGAGGAAGCGATATGAAAGCATATCTGAAGCCTTCCTCATAGAAGTCTATCCAATGTGAGACTAAACATAGAACCATAAGTCCAACACACCCAGTATCTCTAACACCGCCTTCAACCTGGAAGATGTGAAACATGTCCGTCTAGTTAAAAAACTATAAATAGAAGAAAAACTAGAATAATCATAGTAGAAGTTATAGCACCATTGAACATAGTCTAATAGAAAAGGTCGACACACGAGAAAAAAAGAGAGCAACAATAGATGTTGGAAAATGAGGATGCTCGACTGGGTGAGTTGTCGGCACATGTGAGTGCTCGACTGAGAGTTGTCAGCTCACGAGGATAACTCACGAGGATGCTCAATGGAGTAAATTGTTAGCACATGAGGGGGCTTGACTGAGAGTTTTAGAAGCCTGTGTCTTGAGTTGCCACTGAGACTGAGTTGCTGGTTGTTAAATACCCTATCATTTGCACAGACCCTGTGAGTTGCACCAAAACTCTAGAGTGTTAGTGATGGTTGGAAGTTAATATTATATTATTTAACATGTCTTCGCAGGTTGAAGGCCGATTTTAGTGGCCCGGAAGCTGGATTCATGTATCGGTATAATTTTTTAAATCCGCTTAAAATGCACGCAAGATAATCAAGTCTTGGTTGCTCTAATACCATTTTAAAGACCCTGCCACTTGCACCAAAACTCTAGAGTGTTAGTGGGGGTTGAGGATTAATATTTATATTAGTCAACACCGCAAAAATAACAAAGTCAGGAGAGATGGCTAGCGTTCATACTTCCTCTTAAGTTGGATACAATTGACATGTCACAACGTTGCATTAAAGAGTTAATAATGAAAGAAGTATCTCATGAGAGTGAATTCAGCCAATTTGTTGGAAAGATACCGGTGAGCTATATTAGTGATGCTGCTCGCCGTTGAGCGGGTTAGGGGGTTAAGGGGCAGAGTTCCTCTAGCCAACAACTCTAGCCGCAAGGAACTCTAGTCACTGGTTTTGGGGAGGAGCACAAAATTTAATTTTTTGTCTTACATACCATGTTTCTTTTACATCTCAAAAGAATTTAAAAATATAATAAAAAAAGCCGATCTGTCTTGCGGGATGGAGTCACAGAATAGGGCACACTGCCACTACAACTGGAGAAGGTGTGGCGGCATGCAAGCTTACTAAAGCGTCATGAAGCGGTAAGACTGTAAATACGAGTAAGGCCTAAACGAGGGCGTCAAGACTAGAATTAGGGGTTTGTTATGAAAGTTGACACAAGCTTGTGGCAACGAGTGTTATAGTGTGGTTTCCTCTTAAATGGTATGATAATATATAATTGAATAACTATAAGCATGCATGTGAATCTTGTTATGCATTCTTCGTACACAAGTTTGGGCTATATAACAGTTCAATTAAGAAACAACTACTAAGATATCACATGCATGCTTATAGTAGATAAGTCTCTCTGATTCCTTTCACACTTGTGTGTCCTAACCCATCAAATTCCATCTTCATCTCTTAGTCTAACAACTATCAGGCACTAGTAGATAAGTCTCTTAGACTCTCTTTATAGCTTTCTTCTTTTTACTCATGTTTCCCCCCCCTCTCTCTCTCTCTCTCTCTATATATATATATATATATATATATATATATATATATATATATATATATAAAGTAATTTTATTCATTTATAATGGAAGTTACAACACTATCACATCTGAGATCATATATCCGCAACACTTTTTACGACATCCAGTTCGGATCACACACAATTGTTATTCAAAAACTCCTGGAAGGGCAAATTGCAATTATCAAGTTCAAGATAAGCTCTCTGGAGAAGTCACGGGAACAACATTGGAACAACATTGTACATAGTCACTGGTCTTGGGTGGTTGGAAAAGTAGTGTTGGTTGGTCGAGGAGGTTGTCGGAGATGTTGGAGGCAGTTGTCGAGAAGGAGCGGGATGCCATGCATTTTTTTTTGCTCCACTGAGACTGTTCTATCCTCTCTAGACTAGAGTTAAGTTGGAACGCTCTAGAATTTCTTAGAGTATGATAGTGTCCTCTTGTACTCTCTTGAGACTTCCATAAGATTCTATAAGTTCTAGACTCTTCTTATTGTGTAAATATTTTATTAAGAATGCTTGTAAATATTTTATTAAGAAGCCTTATAAATATCTTAGGTCTAGATACTTCCAACTATTGGATGTTGGACAAGTGTCATGTTAGAGTCATAAGTCAGTTTTATTTTCTTATGTGGGTACAATCAAGTAGTTGTGGGTGTATTTAGCATCATATGTTAATATAAATACACATGAGATGCAACTTAGGATTTTAAGGTCTTGTACTCTCCTCTTATTTCTCTCATGTCTTCTCCTAAATTTCACTTGGTATTATAGCAACTTGAAAGGTACTATGTATCCCTTTCAAAACTTTCGTCGATCGAACTCGGCGGTGAATTTGACTGGGGTTTGGAGGCAATAGCCCTGATTTTTTTTTTTGGGGGGGGTGGTTTAGTGGTTGCATGATCTTTTTGTGATCTGGTTGTTCGTGATTGATTGTTGTTGTTCGTCGTAGTTCGTTATAGGATTTAGGGTTTCTATATATCTCAGTTGGCTGTTCGATGTTGATCGTGGCTCTTTGTGAGATCTAGAGTTTTTGAGATCTAGTGTTTTTGTTGCAACTTGGTAGTATGATGGGGATCAAATCTTCTAGCGCGTTTACTAGTAAAGTGGTCTGGACAATCCTTTTACTTGTTACAATAATTATGAAGTGGAAAAAGTGATTACTGCGGTAAAACTTAATAGTACGAACTACCTTACCAGATCTAAGTCTATCAAACTACTGTTGAGGGAAAAGAAGAAGTTAGGAGTTTTTGGTGGAAGAGCACCCGACTTAATCGTCGGCTGGTTATGGGGATTGGATAATGTTGTGGCATAGTATGTAACTACACATCACATCTAATGTTTAGTGGTTTAAGTCCTCCAAACAGATTTGAGAATCTCTTGAAGAGTTCTATTCACAGAAGGAAAATGTAGCTCGTATCTATCAGTTGTATGAGTTATTGTTTAATACAAATAGAAATGGAAAGTCTATGTATGAGTATCTGGCTTCAAAGAAGACTTTGTGGGAGAAACTTTTGCATTATTATCGATTACTACTGATTTAAAGGAATATCAACGACAAAAAGAACGAGTATTTGGCTTAAAAGAAGGCTTTGTGGGAGGAACTCTTGCATTATCATTCGTTTGCTACTGACTTGAAGGAATATCAATGACAAAAAGAGTTCAATATTTTGCTCATCCTAGCTGACTTGGATTCTACGCTCGAACCTTATAAGGCTCGGATCCTTCTTAGAGACTAGTTACCTAAAGTGACAGATACTTTCTCCCATCCCAACCGTTCATTTCTATGACACAATTTTATGGTGCCGAGTAATGGCTCTTCTACCTTGGTTACTAGTGCTACTGGTCATGGTGGTGGCCTGGTGATAGTAGCCGTGGTGGTAGATAGTGATCTTCGTGGTGGTTGGGGAAGTGTACGTGGTGGTCATGGTACGGTACGAAAGTGTAATTATTTTGGCATGTTCGGCCACGTCAAAAAGTACTGCTAGGTCTAGTAGGATAAACTAGATTATGCACATTATGTGTATGATAAAAACGTGCAGTTCTCGGTCACCACTTCTATTTCTGGACATGATGCTTCCGGTACCTCCAATTCACTTGAATGCATCCTCCAGAAGTTGAACGTACTTGCTAGTACGATATCCCAACCTACTACAACCATGACACGTATAGGTAATTTGACCTTTGTTGCAACTTAGTCACCATCTACTGTCACTCCCCCATCCCGTAAGGACTGATCGTCCTCACTTTGGGCCTTACGGAACTGATCGTCCTCGCATGGGCGTGATACCGTGCAAGCCTAAGTTGCGTTTGCACAAGGCCAAGGCTTGAACAATAACAAAGTAAGCTATTCAGAGATAAAAGCAGCGACACAATATTGCAGAAAAGTAAATGAACACAATGGTATAAGAAAACAATATTTTTATTGATATCTGAATGGTTTCAAGGCTTGCCAATTAGCTTACATCTCTATAGAGCAATATAGAATACAATGACATTGTTCTATATATTATATTACTTTATACAGAAATATCTCAAAACATCTCGATATATCTCAAGGTATCGACCTGATCGCCAGCTCCTGAGGATGAGGATTTGTTATCGCTTCTTCGGACAATCCAACACATGCGAACAAAACTTGTGGGGTCAACACTTTGGAAAAAGTACCGGTGAGTATAAAAGCAACGAACAAAAGCAACACTCTCTAAAATCAACACTAAGTAATCATGTGATAAAATATTACATTACTAGTGATTTTGCTACTTTTACATAGGTTCATTTCATGTAGTTCAGGATCAGAGTTAGTTTACTTCTTTTAAAAACATCTTTTTTTTATATACCTTGCTCCGACACCAACCGGCAGAGGGGGATTCGAACCTTGAAAAGATCATGCACGATTCATATTCATTCAAGCATATAGTAAAGACAGTTCATGCACGATATTGAATCTACTCTATCTTGTTGTACGCAATGTGTTTTGTAAGCCTTATTCATTTACTTATAGACAAAAACAACATCTAGGGACTATTCATCTTATACTAAAGAGGCAACAACATATTCAAATAAAGCATGCAAGTCTAGGGGCAGTACACAATACTAAGCATAATCAGTAATGAATACATCACTTATTCGGTAATTCTTATCCTTCGCCGAAAGGTTATCCCTGCAACAGACGTACATGTTAGCAACAATTTGCATAGTCATAACTAGGTTCTATTTCCTGTTTGTCTCTGCATTAAAAATTTATGTATGCAAGAAGGCTAAATCCTAGCATGCGACATAACTATATAATGGTCCCCGAGTGTTGGTTCCTCAGCATTAGCAGTTGGGACGTACAAGCCCATCTCACTAATGACATTATAGGATTATTAGCAGTTGGGACGTACAAACCCATCTCACTAATACCAACTCTATAAGGCTATTAGCAGTTGGGACGTACAAGCCCATCTCACTAATACCCGTTCGATTGTCTCTCCTAGGACGAACGATCCCCAGTGCCCCAGGAACCATCCGAGAGACCAAATACCTTGTGCACAAGTTGTCAGACCAATGCAATGCATGACATTTCTATCAGATAAAACACTATGATGCAACAGTTAAACAATGCACATATTTCTATCTTTTCATCTTCTCTTTTATACAATCACAACCAAACCATAGAAGGTTTCTATATAACTCTGTTTATCTTCTAATAGCTACACCTCCCCCCCCCAAAAAAAAATCCCGTATGACCGATCCTCATTGTGCACTACTAGTCTTATAATACATATCAATCTCTTTAACATATTACGAGTTATTCATACAGTTCTATCTTTACAGAAACGATAAGGAAAACATGCAAGCAATATCTATTTAAATAGACATGGCAACAATTCTTCTCTCTTTAACTACGCATGAAATTCAATTCTCTCTTTAACATGTGAGATAAGGATATGTTCAAGCTTTCTTTTACTCTTCTTATTAGCATGACATCCGTTCATTCAATAGCAGTGACCGTGTAACTTAGCATGCAATATTCTTTTCTATACTCAGCATAGCACGGGTTCATTCATTAGACAAACAATACAAGTTCTCTAGTTAAGCATGCAGGTTCATATTATATCATTCTTCTTATGAACACTATCTTCTTAGCACAAGTAGTTATAAAACCAGATTCTTTATTAGGCATGCAAAAATCAGAGAATGAAGTTCTGTCCACTCACCCAGATCAATTGTCTTGTACCCAACATAGAGCTCTTCAGGAAGGCTTTCTCTTGAGCCAGCAAACCGATATCACTTGTACATAGTGCCAACGCGGAACGGGGCACTATATCTACCTCTTGGGTCACTGACTTAGGAGAAAGTTCTCATATGTCTAGTATAGATTCTCTCTTTCATAATCATTGTCCTATGAAACATAACATTGTCTTGGCTGATGGGTCTACTCATCTCATGCTTGAAAAATGTATCATTCACCCTACCCAATCGAACTTGATATTGACGTAGGGGACTTATTTGAGAATATTAGACCATACATACGGCTAGTTGGAAAGCTTATCTATCTTATTATTACACGGCTATTTATCACCTATGCACCTGGAGTCAGGTTTATGTAGGCTCCTCGGCAACAACATTGGTTGACTATATCTCATATTTTGTGATACTTAAAAGGGTGCACCTGAAAATGGTTTATTATATAAATCAGCACAGACTAACGGTGGCGGGTTTCAGTGATGTTGATTAGTAGGTAGTCAGAGTGATAAGAGATCTACTTCTGGATATTGTACCTTTGTTGGGGATAATTTTGTGACATGGCGTTATAAGAAGCATAATATTGTGGCTCATTCTAGTGTAGAGGACGAATACCGTGCTATGGCTCACCCAGGTTCTGAGATGATATAGATGTTGCGGTCTTTTTTTTTCATGGAATGGGGATTATGGTTCCTATCCCTATAGAGATGTATTGTGATAATACTGAGTAATTTTCATCGTAACCCCGTATTTCATGAGACACTAAGCATATCACGGTGGATTGTTATTTTATTCATGATTTGTTGGTGGAGAAACAGATTGTCTCTCCACATATTCGGCATGAGATCAATTGGGTGATATATTAACAAACGACTTGCTTGTAGTCCATTTTCTGATTTATGTAGTAAACTGGACATGTTGAATCTCTATGCTCCAGTTTGCGAGGGATATTAGAGTCATAAGTCTTATTTTCTTATATTTGTATAGTCAAAGTAGTTGTGGGCGTAATTATCATCATATGTTAATATACATATGCATGAGATGCAACTTAGGATTTTAAGGCTCTTGCACTCTTTTCTTATTTCTCACATCCTCTCTCCCTTCTCTCTTATCCTAAAATTTACTTGGCACATTCATGGTCATACTTGTAAGGCCCTTGAACCAATAAATTAAATGATAGTTTTATTTTCTTCTCACCACCACTTCTCACCACCAAAACTTGTAAGTTATCTTCATGTAGTGAGGAGTTCTTCAAATGTACGATACTTTGCTCCACTCTTCTCTTGATTTCTTCTTAGCCGTTTAACTAACGCGTTTGAGTGAAGGCTTGCTCGAAACTAACTTCGAGGAGGACGAACATGCGCCGCATGTATGAAGTGTAAGAAAAAACACTAAGTCCAAGACAAGTAGTATCAAAGCCAAGGTCGATGGTCGTCATCCGATGTCATCTAGGAACGACCCAAATCGTCCAAGGAGAGGCCCAAGAATACCAAGAGTAAGGAGTTGTTGATGAGTGCTCTTGGTGAGTTGCAGTGCCATATGTAGCTCTTAGAGAAGGGCATGGCGGACATAGGGCTACAAGTGGAGCAAAACAATCTGACTTAGGAATAGTTCTCTCGTAGATGGAAAAGTGATGTTTCCAATGACATAATGCTATTCTGAGAGCTACTTCAGGAGTATCAGGCTAAGTTCGAGGAGGTATGCAAGGCTACTTGTCGTGATTGGGGAACATTGCAAGGAGAGGCCCAAGAATACCAAGAGTAAGGAGTTGTTGATGAGTGCTCTTGGTGAGTTGCAGTGCCATATGTAGCTCTTAGAGAAGGGCATGGCGGACATAGGGCTACAAGTGGAGCAAAACAATCTGACTTAGGAATAGTTCTCTCGTAGATGGAAAAGTGATGTTTCCAATGACATAATGCTATTCTGAGAGCTACTTCAGGAGTATCAGGCTAAGTTCGAGGAGGTATGCAAGGCTACTTGTCGTGATTGGGGAACATTGCAAGGATCCCGAGGCGATCCTTGCAGAGATTGCGAAACTTTGCGAGGATCGCGAGGCGGCTCGTGCGGTTGTATGAGGAACCCAAGACCACAACAATGATTCTCGAGAGGGCTATTGTCAATGGTGGGACTTCAAGAAAGGAGGCATTGGCAAAATCCTCCAGTGGGTGCAAGATGTAAAGGAATTTAGAGAATTTCCTACCAAATGTGGCGTGGTACCTTAAGGTGCTTTACGTCGAGGATGAGGCTGAGAAGGTAAACACGGCTTCGCTCTATTTTACAGATGATGCTATGTTGTGGTGGTACCATAGGTGCATGAAAATGGAGAAGGGTTTGTGCTCAATTGAGACATGGGAGGATCTAAAAAAGGAGATCAAAACAGTTCTAACTAGAGCACGTCGAGTTCGTTGCGAGAATGAGCTTGCGATAACGTAAGCACATTGGGCCATTCAAGGACTATGTTGCATAGTTTACTCGACTTATACTTTCCATCACCAATGTGAGTGAGGAAGACTATATATTCTTCATCCTTATCGGATTGCATCCCTGAGCGACACGAGTTGCAGAGACGAGTTTATAACTTGAACACTGCCATCCCAACATCTGAGAAGCTTACGAAGTATCGGCAGAGCAATACATCCCGAAGCCAAAGACGACCACCAAGGCCATTAGTGGGGGAGAAGAAGAGAAACAATGAAAAAGAGGCTGCATCGAGGGACAAGCAATCTGTGAAGCCTCAGACGAAGCGCACAATCTCATTCTACATGTGTGGAGGAAACCACTTTGCACGAGATTACAAGAATAAAGGCAAGCGGGTGAATGCGGTCCAAGGCGAGAAGACCGAGGACGAGGAACCATGAATATGGGCTTAGATGGGACCTATACGTTTGTTCAATGCCTTCAAGAGTAAGCCCGCCGCGACCAAGACCCGGGTCGAGAACTTATCTACATAGATGTGAAGATCAACAACAAGACTATAAGGGCGATGGTCGACACGGGGGCTACACACAACTTCATCTTGGACGCGGAAGTCCAATGCTTGGGCCTGATGTTAGAGAAGGTCTTAAGCATAATGAAGGCGATTAACGCGATGGCTTGTCCCTTGCAGGTGGTGACCAAAGGAGTAAATATAAAAGTGGGAGATTGGACGAGAGTCACCTTTCTCACGGGTGCACCTCTCATTGACTTTAAATTGTTCCACGTTATAGGTTTTCTTACTTCTGCGAAGGTGATACTAATGCTGCATTTATAGTTGTTAGGACTATGGTGGAGGGCTTACCGTACATGGTGAATGTTGACGAGGTGAGCCATCGAAGGAGAAAGCTCTTTCCGTAATCCAATTAAAAAATGGTGTTAAGCACGGAAAGATGGCATACTTGGCGATGCTTAAGACGGAAGCGGTACCCACACATGGGGATCTTCCATCGGAGATCACCGACGTCCTAATAAAGTTTGAGGATGCTATGCTACAAGAACTCTCGAAGATGCTACCTTTGTGGAGAGAGGTGACTACGCTATCAAGTTGGAGCCGGGTACGAAGTTACCCGCCATGGCCCCATACCGCATGGTCCTGCGAGAGTTGTTGAGTTGAAAAAGTAACTAAAGGAGCTGCTCGATGCGGGATTCATTACTTTCGAAGGTCCTACTCAACGCGTCAGTACTCTTTAAAAAAAGGATGAGTCTTTCTTTATGCATCGACTATCTAACAGTAAACAAGGTGACCGTTAAGAACAAATATCCTATTCCGTTGGTGGCAAACTTGTTCCATCAGTTAGGTGAAGTGAGGTACTTCTCCAAGCTGGACTTACGCTCAGGATATTATCATCAAGGTAGTCAAAGGCGCAAGGCGCACTCAAGGCGCAAAGGGTCCAAATCGCCTAAGGCGCACTTAAGGCACGCGCCCGAGTGACACGAGGCGCAAAAATTATATATATATTCACATCGGATTTCTACATTGATAAACATGTGTGCTTCAAATTCTCCCATGTCTAGGTTGCAATCACTTTGAATTGAGTGAGTGAGAGAGAAAACAATAAAAAAAGTATATCAGTTCAAAAAAGTCTAAAAACAGTACAACGGTTAAAAAACAGTCTAAACATGTTATTTTTTCACAAGATTTTCAATGCGCGCCTTAGCTATTCCAAGACGCTCGAAAAAGGCGCACCTAGGCGCGGCGCCTTAAGTGCGCCTTAAGAATTGCGCCCTGCCTGGAGTGCCCTGAGGCGCAGCCCTGCGCCTAGGAGCAAGGCGCGTCTTTGACTACACTGATTATCATATGCGGATATCCGAAGAGGACGAGACCAATACGACGTGTCACAAGGTATGGAGCTTATGATTTGTTAGTCATGTCTTTTGGACTAACAAATGCTCTTGCTACGTTATATATTTTGATAAACTAGCTTTCCATCCATATCTCGATCGGTTTGTTGTAGTGTACCTTAATGATATTATCATGTACTCTTAACACATTGGAGGAGCACGTTGAGCACTTGAAGACAATTTTTCGTGTGTTAAAGGAAACCATTTCATCAAGCGGAAGAAATGTTCCTTTGCCCAATAGTAGGTGCTACTATCGGGGCCTTGAATAGGGCATGGTAATATATGAATGGACGATACGTAGGTCCAGCCTATACGGAGAGAGATTCCTTATAGGTCAACGGAATTGTGATCATTCTTAGGTCTGACAAACTACTATCGACGATTCATTAGGGGGTATTTACACTATAGCTACACCTTTTACATACTTGTTGCGGAAGGATCGGGCGTGAAGTTGGACGTCCAAGTGTGAGAAGGCATTTGGTGCATCTGAAGAAGGTTATGATGGAGGAACCGACTCTATTTTTGTCGATTACTCCAAGCCATTTGAGGTGCATACTGACACATTTAAGTTTGCCATCGGTGGGATACTGGTGTAGGGTGGATACCCCATCACATTCGAGAGCCGCAAGTTGAACGATACATAGTGACGTTATACCGTACAAGAGGAGATACTGCGATGGTGCATTGTTTGCAGACGTGGCATCACATCTTCTTGGAACTAAGTTCGTTATGATGATGGAAAGGCACGAGCTAATTCCAGACACAGAAGAATCCATCTCCGAAGCAAGCAAGATGGCAAGACTTCTGAGCTGGATTCAATATAGAGGTTAAGATACAAGCCGGGCAAGAAGAACCACTTGAGTGGATGCTCTCAACAGGAATGCTGAGTTGGTGACGATATGCTTGCTCAATATAAACGTCCTCGAGCATGTCAAGATAGGCATGACCGAGGACCCAATAATGTAAAGTTTGGTGAAGCTCACTTGTGAAGGCAATACGCTCAGGTTTTGGCTGAAAGATGGGCTTATTTGTACGAAGGGCAACAAGGTGGTCGTGCCTAAGTATAATGGCCTGTGTAGAGAGCTACTAAAGTAGTGCCACAACACCAAGTGGGTTGGGCATCTAGGTCAAAAGAGAACACTTGCATTGCTAGATGCCGCCTACTATTGACCTCATATGTGCGAAGACCTGGAGGACTGTCATGCGCACTTATCATAGTGCTTGGTTCAATTCCTTGGATTTCTTAAATTATTTTTCCAAAACTATATAAGTATCTTGTCGATTTGAAAGCTCGATCTTAAGTTTATGAAAATGTTTCATAAAGTAAGTCCATAATATTTTATGACACTTAATGAAAGTTACTTTCTTTTGTAGAGGAATGACGAAGGGAAATAACACTAGCAATTCCAGAGCATCGACCTCGTCCGATCCGGCAAAAAAGATGATGAATCTAATAGAGACAACAAAAGCAAGCAAAAGCCCAACGGTGACAAGCTGAGGCTCGATTCATTGCGCAACAAAAGCACTCGACGTGTTGACTTAAATGATTACAATGATAGCGGCTAAAAACAATGCTATTGCGGCATTAATGACCATGACTAAGAGACTGAGCTAGTTGATGATGATGTACCCCAATAGACGAGCAAAAAGTCTACATTTAAAGCTTCAGAGTTCAAGAAGATGAATCTCCTAGAGTTTGAGGGAAGAATATAGTCAGATAAGGTAATGGATTTGCTTGCAAAGATAAAGGACTTGTTTGAGCTCATTGGAATCCTAGGGACCAAGAAGGTGGCGTGTGCGTCAGTACAACTATGTCTGAGAGCATATAACTGATGGGATGCCAAAAAGAAAGATATTTGCGGCAGAAATCAAGACGACAATTGTTTTTGGAAAATGTTTAAGCAAGCATTTCTAGAGCACTATATTCCTCTAGCCATCCGTCAGAAGAAAGAAGAGTTCGTCGGGCTTACGCAAGGAAATATGTCAGTGAAAGATTACAAATTCAAATTCTCAAATCTTGCTAAGTTCGTCGACAGTCCGTCGACTCTGCTACTAGATGAGAAAGCTAGGACTTTCAGATTTGTGAAGGGCTTGAGTGATGATATATTAAAGGATGTTGTGAACTGAGAATGCAAAACATGCATTAAATCTTTTAAGGTAGCAGAGATAGAGCAATTCGGTTCTCGAAGTGTTAAAGGAAAAGTATCGAACAGTCGCAACCATTTCAACGAAAGATATCACGACGGGGAATGGAAGGTCGAAGGAGAACAACACCACATGCTGGAGTGCAGCTTCCGCGGCAGACGAGGTCAATAGTAAAGTGCACTATCATCCTATAACGGTAGTCAACATGGTCATATTGCTAAGTATTGTCAGAAAAAGAAGACTGTGCCACCGAACCATAATGATGATGTAGGACGTGGACAGAATCATAATCAAGTGCCGTTTTCAGGCAATCGGTGAGATGAGCAACCAAGGAGATGAAGAGTTTATAATATGATTCAGATTCAGTACGAGGGTACCAACAATGTTGGTAAGTCTATTCTTTAAATTTGAAGGACAAGACTTTTTTAAGTGGGTTAGTATATACTGCCCGCTCCTGGTGGTGGTGTGGTGTAACTTGAAACTAGACCGAGCCAATCAAAATAGAATCATCTTGGGAAAACCTTGTCAGTATTGGTTGATACCTTGCCAGTATTGGTTGATCAAGCCTTATAGATTGAGATCCTTCTATTCATGGATTGACTTCTGATGGCATTGAGTCCCAAAATACAGTTAATCGTGCTTGGCGAAGGAACTCTATACATAAGCTTCTTTCCATCTTTTTTATTGTTATTTTGTTGGGAGTTTTTGCTGCTTGATTTTGATGAATGTATTTTTGTTGTCGTTTTCGATGAATGGTTTCATTGTTCGTTTTCATTAATTTCCGTATTCATTTCGAATCTACAAAGAAAGAGAAGGAAAAAAAAAGTATGCTGATCAATTGTTGGTGCAATTTTAGGTGAGCGCATAGGCGAAACATAATCGATTTTCGTATTTATTTTGGTGAGTAGCTTTGATCGTTCGCTCCTTTAATAAAAGATCTCTTCTATTCTAATTGTTATGTCCCTATAATCAATGATACCTTAGCAACATTAGATATGTTAAAGAGAAGAATTGTATGCTTAAATATAAACTGTGAATACAATTGAAAGACCTATCGGTATACTTGTTAAAGAAAGAAAGAATGATTGCATGTTTGCTTTATCATATGCTGTAAAAAAAAAGTGTATAGAAAATTTTGCATTGTTTGTAAGAAAACAATATGAAAGAAAGAACAGAGGCTCTATCGTCTTACAGAAAGAAAAAAATGTTTACTTATCATCTATTTCATCGTAATATTTTATCTGATAAAAGTTGCATTTCATGTATTAATCTTGGACAACTTGTGCACAAGGTAAGATTTGATCTCTCGAACGGTCTCCGGGACATTGAAATCGTATCGGCCTAGGAGAGATGGGACACCCTGAAGCTTGTACGTCATCGCAATCAGGTTGGTGTCATGTCTATTAGAGAGATGGGCTTGTACGTCCTAAGTCACCCATGGACCGTCATATAGTTAGGTCGTATGCTAATGATAATATTTTTGCAGGCCTAACAGTTTGATGCAGTGACGGACAAAAAAGTATAAATTATATATGCAAATTGTTTTAATCCTTGGTTGTTGCAGAGGAATGGATAGTTGTCCGTGAGTAACAATCACTGCATAAGTGATGTTAGACTTGTTTTATGTTCCTATTATGAATTGTTAAAAGAACCTAGAACAAGTAAAAAGACTACTTAATAATATTGTATGTTTTCACAATATTACTATGTAAATTTAGGTGAGTCGGGTTGATAACGCTCACCAATGCATTCCCCAATATACCGACCTACGTCACAATAGTTACTTGGAGTCACGATGATATTCATAGGCGTTAGAAGCTTGCCTAAACTTAATAGAATTTTGTTCGACGCCTTAAAGCTTTTCAGTTCAAGTTTTAGAAGTTTTCTTTCAAGGTGTTTTATCTTTCTTTATTAAAGAGATATAATGTCCGAAGATTATAGCTTATTCCGTTTCAAAAGATGTAAGTTAAGTTTGACATTTTGAGTTGGCAAGTGACATCCTTTTGTAATTCCGCTGCAAGTATCAATAAAAGAAGTTATTTTGAACTATTTATTGTTGTTATTTGGTTTTGTGTTAATTATCCTCTACTTTAGTTCAACTCAGTCTATTTTGTTAATGTGCAAGTTCGTGCCTTGTACAAACACAATTTAGGCTTGTACGACGTCACAACCAGGGATGACTTTACGATCCTCTTTACGATCCTCTGGGATCGGGGCGTGGTAGTCGTGAGGTTAGAAAAGAGGATAAGGAAAGGAGGTGGGGGGAGGGGGGGGGGGGGGGGGGGGAAGCGGAAAGCTTAGCACCAAAGGAGTTTGTTCCTCATTTCCCAACTAGGTGAGAAGCTTAGCACCAAAGGAGGCTGTGCTTCACTTCAAATAGCTGCGCATCTTGCTTTTATTGCGAACAAGTGTGATCTTATACAAGGATCTAATATCATAATCGACCTTTCCATCTACAGTTTATGCTTCACTGTAGCTTCCTTATTTTGTTACGAGCAAGAGTTATCTAGAACATAGCAATGCAGAACAATTTTGAGGTCTAGACACAAAGCCTTACTTTTGTGCTTTGTGCCTAGACCCCGAAGGACCTTGATGCCTTAGTGCACTTTTCGCCTTTCATAACGTGTGTGGTGTGGTGTGGGGGGGGGGGGGGGGGGGTGTGGTGGTAAAGGAGAAGTGGTGCGGATAAGGGAGGGTAGTTGGATTATGGTTTTAAAAAGGAGAAAGATGCTAAGAATATTTTTCATTCATATCAGAGCAAACAAGTCTTGATACCTTGTAGAAAGGAAGATTAAATATGGGATACCTTGTAGAAAGGAACATTAAATATTGGGATACTTTACTGAGGGGTGTATGATCCATATTTATATAATGAGAATTGTGTTCCCCATTTTACATTGACTGATGCAAGACTAAAGGAGAGTGCCTAATAAAATATTCAAAAGAGATACATAATACGCTCTTACAATGGTACTCTCCTACAATGGTGATTGCTGAATATCAGGTTTCTTGCAGTGATTCATCATCTCTTAGCAATATAACTGTAATATCAAGGTAGTCAAAGGCGCACTCGAGGCGCAAAGGGTCCAAATCGTCCGAGGTGCAAGGCGCACTTAAGGCGCACGCCCGAGCGACGCGAGGCGCAAAAATTATATATATATATACGATTTCTATATTGATAAACATGTATGCTTCAAATTCTCCCATTTCTAGGTTGCAATCACTTTGAATTGAGTGAGAGAGAAAACAGTAAAACAAAAGTACATCAGTTCAAAAAACAGTTTAAAAACAGTACAACAGTTAAAAAAAATAGTCTAAACATGTTATTTTTTTCACAAGATTTTCAAGGCGCGCCTAGACGTGCTTTAGCTATTCCAAGGCGCTCGGAAAAGGCGCACCTAGGCGCGCCTTATGTGTGCCTTAAGAATTGCGCCCCGCCTAGAGTGCCCTGAGGCGCTGTCCCTGCGCCTAGGAGCAAGGCGCGCCTTTGACTACACTGTGTAATATAAGATGATTTGATCTATATTTGCATCCCACTTTTCTTTTCTAAATTTCTAATTTCATATTGATGGGCGTGCACATGCTAAACTGTACTAATTAGCTTTCTTGCCTAACAGAACTTTAAACACACTTCACAGCTTGGTCTTGATCTTTCTAAGGGGAGGAGCATGCTTGTTGCTGCTCTTATGGACATAATTACTTCAAACTGTGATAATACTGATTTCACAGTGTTGCAGCCAATTTTGCCTGGTAATGCAAGTATGAGAGATATTGCCGCAGCTCTTGAAGTCATCGAACAAGGTGGCATGCACTTGGATGATAACCATGGCAGTGAGAATGAGGACGGTGATAGAGGAATGAGGGGTGTTGGAATAAAGGTTCTTGGTGGCACTACAATATTAGGATTTTCAAAGACAGATGACCTCTTAATATCTGATGATCGTCGTCTGGTATCAACTGGATATTTGAGTAGAAATGTGGTGTCGCAAGAAAGTAGCAGCGGTTCCCTGAAGGTTGGAAATATAGGTTCCGTCACTGTTCCAGGCCTTTGGGATGACTTGCAGAGGGAACATGTTGCTGTACCTTTTGCTGCATGGGCCCTAGCAAATTGGGCCCTTGCATCTGAGCTTAATCGTTCACATATTCAAGAGCTCGATAGAGATGGGCATGCTATCATGACTGCTCTAACAGCTCCAGAGAGGACTGTCAAATGGCATGGGAGCTTAGTAGCTCGTGCTCTCTTAGATGACCAGAATTTACCGTTGACTGTTTCTGTTCCAGATTGGAGCTCCAGTCTTCTTTCCACAGCTTCTCAGGCTAGTAAAGTGGAAGACATTTCATTAACTCAAGTGGCTTTGTCTGCTTTTCTCGTCTCCTTAGAAAGAAGTAATGATGCAAAAGTTATGTTTATGGATAAAGGCCTTCATCACATGAGAGAAATAGCTAAACACTCAGAAAAACATAAGAATTTGCAAGATACGTTGGCAAGGGTGCTGGAATTACTTTATACTGAGAACATGCACTTATCTCTGGAAGAAAGCCAAAAGTGGTCTGGTATACTTCTTCGGTGGGTTTTTGGAGCATTTTCCTCAAACACTGCACGTGTTTCAGCTACAAAGATTCTTTCCTTCATCCTTGAGGACTATGGTCCTTATTCAATAGTGATTTCTCAAGGATGGCTAGCAATGTTGCTCAATGAGGCTATTGAAGCCAGCAAGATGTCAACTATGAAAGGAAGCACACCACTGAAGACTCACAAAGTGAAGGTCAATACTTCCAATATCTTTGTTCTCTTTTCAACATACAATATTTCTTAAGTATTATGTTTCATGACTTTTTTTCCGTTCATTATTACCTGTGGTTGTGCCGCATTTCATTATTTATAATAACTGCAAAATAGAAATAGCCAATGAAGTTTGTCATTTTGGCATATGATACTATTATCACTAGAGGCGAGCTAGAGGATGCTGAGAGACCCATATAAATTGGCTGTGAAATTTTCTGGCAGGGAGTATTGTAAATCTGTTCATTTAGAGATGTCAGGAGATGAAATTCATGTCCAAGTATTTCATGTCTAACATGGGTATGATGGTGGAGCAATGTTGTTCTAGATGCTAGTTTCATTTGGAGGACTCTATTTGGCAGTGTGATACGTTCAAACAGGTGAAAGATTGTTGTTGAATTAATTAGTATCCCTCTCCAAATGACTAGTCTTGATGAGAATTGCCTGCATAAAGGAGGGTTGACATCCATCAGGCAACCATCCTTAAACCTATTGGTGTGTGCCTAGTGCCATTAACATGGTCAATGGATGAATGTTGTGAATATATATATATATATATATATATATATATATATATATATATATATATAACACTTCCACAAATGGTAGTGTGTCATATCAACCTAGTATATGTCGATCTTCGACATGACGAAATCATTGTTTGGACATTTTTTCCCTTAATACTTCTCTCTTTTGCTTTGAATCTTTGCTAAACTGATTGGTAAAAAACAGTCCTCGACAAGTATCGACCGTTATTTGTGGGGGTTAGTATTGGATCAAAACATCAACCGGTATTTGTGGGGGTTAGTATTGGATCAAGACATGTCAAAACCGATATGATATGGATGAGACGTATGGATTTCTGTCGATATTTTGAACATTCCTATTGACATTTGAGGGCTATGCCATAAACCGGTTGGCATGTAGGTTGATCTACCTTTTGGCTATGCACTTTAAGCTAATACAACCAAGGATAACTTCCCAGTTTTCCTAGATTAAAAAGAGTAAGCTAATGCAACCAAGAAGCAACTTTCCAGTTTTGCTAGACCAAAAAGCAAAGTTTGCAGCATCGTCCGATACTGATCCGATACGACCGATACTGATACGGTTTGGGATGTCCTGATACGATATCGACACTGACCGATATCGACATCGTGGGCCTCTTTTTAGTGAATTCGGCAAATAAAATTGAACGAAAAATACCAATCAGTAAGCGTGTAAAAGCAAAGCATGTAAAAGAAAAAAAAACTTAATCTATCATGGGTAAACCAATCAGCAAGGGTTACTACTATTTAATTTAATTCCAAAATACTAAGAAACATCTCATGTAGTACTTAAAATTGTCCAAATATATATATTTTTTTGCCTAACATTTTAATAATTTATTAGTAATTATTTGTTTTTCGATACCAAAAAATTCAATACTCCGATCCGAAACCACCGATACTGTCGATACCGCCGATCCCGATCCTCGTAGAACCTTTCTAAAAAGAGTATAGACGAAGAGGTAAGACGATAGGAATTTTCTGTAGGGACTTTTTCTTTATCAACAATAAGGGTGTTTTATTAATCATCGGAAGGAAAGACGATAGAAAGAAGAGAAAAAGATACATAGAAGTACTGTATCTAATGAAACATACAACAATCTTAAAGACCAAAAAACAAAAAGCCAAAACAAACCAAAACCCCTAAAATCAACAGTGAATCGAAAACACACAAAAAGTCATGAGAATAATATAAAGATGATACATTGAGCCCTATAGGGAATTGCATTAATCACTGACACATTGAGCAAAAATGTGAAAAGGAATGACATTTCCTAAGTATTATAGTATCTGTATAGATTATAATCCTAAAATTCTCCAGTGGTCATATTTTAAGAACCTCCCAACCTTTCTACCTCCCACCAAAGATCCACTCTGTCAAAAGTTAATAATAACATAGTTTAACAGTACATGTATCACAAATCAGGTCTTGCAGCAACAATGCTTGAAGTACCATGTTTTTTTGGGAGAAGTAATTGGTCACTAGATCATGACCATCAAATGCTCGCATAGTAAATGACAATGTATACAGTTTGCTGGTCGGTTATTGCTTTATATTGGAAATAGTTCAAAAGCTTCTTGTATAGGTCATACTGTGCAACTAATTATAAATCTTGTATCCCATATGTATTTAGAACCATAATGAGATTACTCCGGTTCCTTTGTGTATGTTGAAAAACTGTAAAATCTTCTGAATGAATCAGAGAATTCTGTCACTCTAGGCAACTTTAATCGACAATTCCCCAAATTGCGATTCATGCAAGAATCCATATTAATTTTGAAGTCCTTCTCTTACTTTGTTTCTATTGAGGATTGACTACTCACTATAACTTTTAAATAATGTAAACAGTATTAAATAGGGTACTGGAATTATTTGATTTTGCTGAACTTTGAATCAGTAGCAACTTTCTTGGTGGTTTTACATGTATACCCTGCAAAATATTTATTTTTGTACATATATACGGCTATAAAAACTTTGACTGCAAATATACCTTAAGAGTTTTGTTTTGGATCCTTGTCATATGCATCCATGAACTCCATACATTTGTCTTGGTTAAATATGGTTTATGACCAACATGCATATTAGAATGACTAAAATTATAATCTGTAACCAATGGAGATAGTAATTTCTAGATACGCATTATGTTTATGTAATAAAAGTAGATTACAAATGGTGCTACTGAGTTATTTCTTCCTTTTGTTCTTACTGTTTTGGCTTCTTCATGGCGATCTCTTCTTGAGGAAACTCAGTAGAATTCTAGATAACCTAAATTATCTCAAACAATTGATAAATATGATAGATGTTCACAGAGAGTAATGACAAGGGCACCTAAGCAAAAAAGAAACAATTTTGAGGCCCAACTTATTTAGAATTCAATATTTACATCATGTAACTTAGATTTATAGAACATGTTGTTTGTATTACCTTATGTTTTGCATTTATTTCTTTTTGGGAGATTTCTAGCAAAATGCTGTGCTATCTTGATGAATAATGGAATTTTGGTATCTGCAGACTCAAATTGATCAATCAAATATTATTTCAGCAGTACAGGTGGCCAATCATTTAGCTACTTCCGCAATTAAATTGGCTGGAATACCATTGGTATCTCAAACTGATACGTTTGACACATTTCCTCTTACTGATTTCTTCTCTCTTGAGCCGTTTGTTACACTGCTAAAGAATACGAACAAAAACAATCAGCCTAAAGTGGATGCTGCTGAGTCTGCTTTTGCTACACTTAAGAGTATCAAAGCACTTTCAGAGCTTTGTTCCGAAGATGCTTCATGTCAAAATAAAATAACTGAGTCTGGAGTCCTTTGCCTACTCAGGCGCTTACTAATGTGTGATGATTATGAAAGGATGGCTATGATTGAGACATATGATGCATCAAGAGTCCTTGAGACACAAGATAAAGGGTTATCTGTTGGTGGTGATCAATCTGCCATAGACTCCAGTGATCCTTCAAGTATCCGTGTTCCACCCACAGTTCATCTTCGGAGGCATACTGCTCGGTTGCTTAATATTCTCTCTCTTTTACCTAAGGTTAAGAAAGCCATACTAACAGATGAAAATTGGTGCAAATGGCTTGAAGATTGTGCCAGTGGGAGGATCCCTTGTTGCATTGATCTCAAGTTGCAGAGTTATGCCAGGTCAACTTTGTTAAACACATTCTGCATGGACTTGAGAGATGAAGAAATAATAGATCCTGCACAATCTAACATGGGTAGAGGGAACCAAAGAACCAAATGTGCTCAATATGAAGATATGATTTTTTTGATAAATCCTGAATTACCACACTGGAACCCCCCTGAAAAGAAAGACTTGGAGGTGATACATGATTCAAACACTGCAGAAAAGGAAGTTTCTGCTATTAATTCAACTTTTTCTGGAGATAAAACTATTGCTAGTGAGAATAATAACACTTCTAATTCCATTGATGATTCAAATAGAGTATCAAAAACTGCAGATCCATTACTGGATATAATTTTTGTCCATGGTCTACGTGGTGGACCATTTAAATCTTGGCGCATAGCAGAGGATAAGTCTTCAACAACGAGTAAAGCTGGTCTGGTAGAGACTATAGACCAGGAGGCTGGGAAAGAGGGTACATGTTGGCCAAGGGAATGGCTTTCCTCTGATTTTTCAAATGCTCGACTGTTTACTGTAAAATACAAGGTTTGTGCTGTCACTTTTTTGGGGAAATAGTTACATCGGATTGCAATATTTTCTTCTGACCTCCATAGAAGCTTTAGCAGCTTTAGTTTTACAAGGTCTTCTACAGGCTGAACCTCTGATGAACATTTTCCATCTTGTTGAATAATTCATGCAGACAAATCTAACTCAATGGTCTGGCGTTAGCTTGCCCCTTCAGGTTTGTACATTATCTGGTAGTTCTTTTGTAGCCTGTGAGCATTTTCTTTGACCAAATAGATGTGACTGGTCATGTGATTATTTTATAAACCTTGTAGCATTATGCTTTCAAACATAATAATTCAGTTATCGTAGTATTAAAATGCTTGTGTTGCTTCTTGTAAATTGTGCAAGATAATAATCTGTGCTAATAATTTACCTCGGTGATTTCAAACGACGCAGGTCAGGATTTTAGTGTCAAGTTGATGTTTTTCAAATGCTGCTATAATTTCTTGTTTTGAGTAGTATTTTGAGATCCTTATTTTTTACGCTAAGTGAAGGTTTAGGAAACGGCACATGGTTTTATATAGTTCGTTCTTAAAGAGTCAGATATAAAGTAGTATATAAATACATTCTTTTCATGCCATGGATTTGTTGGAAGTTGTAGCAGGTGCAGGTTCAATTGTACATATAGAGATGGGTTGTAGTGGCCCATGGAAGTTCACACAATGCATATGAAGATACCATATCCATGATGTTTTCTGTCCATATTGTTATACCGCGTGTCTTTAAGCAACACTGGTTAGCTTAAATATGTAAATGCATATAGCCACCAAGTAAAAACACGACAATGATATAGATAATGGTGCTGTTCCAGATTTAAGGATCTGAAATATTTTTTTAACAATTTTATTGGAAATTTAGATGTTGAAGTAAAAATGATTTAAACTACTATTTAGAGAAAAAAAAAGAGTGTCCGCCCCTACTTCAAAAACGAAAGGTCTTGAAGTATGTCAGTTTTAGTGAATATTTACATTGTTGCTTGACTTCTATAAAGTTATACAATGGTGGTTACCTGATTTAATATGTAAATTTGCTAACATTTGTGTTTGAACAATGTCACTTTCAACCTGGAAATAAAGTCAACCAAAGCATGTATTTCATTTTGACTAATTTGTGACATTTCGGCTCGTTTTGGCCATTTTGGAATATTTGATTAGTTTATATTAAAAGTCTTACATTAATATATGCAAACTATTACATTGGAATGGGTTTATGTTACAAAGTGCAAAAACAACTTTTGGACTTCATTTATACCTACATAAGTTAATTAAATGTCTTGTGCAACTCATTACTTAATCTTTTACATATATTCATAATTTAATATGGTGTGGATCTTTCTCTGTCATAACCCGTTATTTGACAAGATTGACAAGCTATACTAAACCATTATCTAATGGTTTCTATACTTGTCCCCTGTAAGAGAGTGCTATATATCTATTTTTTAATTTCATTATTAAACGGTCTAAACGGTCTTTTTAAGCCATGTTAATGTAATATGGGGTCCCAGCTCCTTAATAAAGTATCACATGTTGAAGTCTACACTAGTTATCGAATTTATGCATTTTATTATTGTATGTATTTTTCATTTCTTGATAGGATTAGTGAAGACATTAGTGATATCACATGCTTTTAATGGTTTATATATTAGCCTTGAGCCCTAATGAAACCCATTTAGTACAATGTAGCCTCTTTTCTATATGGATCAGAACATGCTTCATCTTGGATCTAGCTTTTCACCAAAACCCTAACCTCCATCTTCCTCAAACATTAGTTATCTCCGGTCCTCCCGATCCTGAAACCTTAGGCCTATCCATTTTCATTCACTATCACCGTCTCCAAATCCCTAACCTTAACCCTAAACATGTCGTTGAACATTCTCCTCTGCCGTCACATCATTCCTCATTCGCCACCGACCCCAACCTTAGATTCGGTACTCCTCGCTATGTCGCTTCTATCTTTTTGTTACCCACAACACACCCAACACAAATTTGTTGTTGCTGCCCTACCCTCCTCTCTGCTCGACGTTGCCGATAAACCTGGTGACCTCCCTTCATCCCCTAACCACAACCACCTTCAAATTCTCTTCCCGGCCTTCTTTTGACTTCTTTTGAGTTTCTTCGATTTCGAAGTCTCGACATTCTTTCGACTTCTTTCGGGATTTCCTTGGTTTCAAAGTCCATGCCTGCTTTTGATTTATCGCCATTTCTTCAGTTTGGAAATCCTAGCCTCTTTCAATTTCTTGTAGGATTTCTTTGGTTTCAAAGCCTTGACCTTCTTCTGATTTCTTATGGGATTTTTTCGGTTTCAAAGTCTTTATTTGTTTCGGTTTGTTTCAGAATTTCTTTCTTTAGTTTGAAGTCCCGACCTATTTCAGATTTTCTCAAGTTCCCTGGTTTTTTGTTCAAGTTTTCCAATTTCTCTTTCTCACTCTTTCCAATATGGACTTGTTCTTGTGGAGGTGTGATGTCATTATGCATTTTTGAAATTTTTATCATTTTATTGTTTTATGTATTTTCTATCTCTAGGTAGGAGTAGTGAGGTCATTAGTGCTTTATGCATTTTTCATTTTAAAAAATGATGTCACCACTTAGTATGGTCTAAGTGTAAGGTTTTAGTCGTAATTAAATAATCCTAGCCACTTTTCCTACATCGATCATTATTCTCTCTCTCTTCTAATGTCACCCCCCGTTCCCGATATACGTATTTGAAACGTATTTTTATTTTAGCATGGTTGCATGTGCATGGAGACTAGATCCATTCTTTGGTTTAATCTGGTTCATGGTTTATTTTGTGGGTTGGTTCAAGTCATGAGAACCTTGGGTTCAACCCTCAACCGTACTATATATAACCCAACATTTCTCTCTCTTCACTTCATTTCTCACCCTCTTTAGTTTTCTCTCCCCATTTCCATAGGCAAGTACATCTTGCATGAGAAATGGAGAAACCCTCCATATTATTGGTCCAATATATTTGTTATGTGTTTCTAAGCACTTTTAGTTCTTGGAGTTTTCTGTTTTGATGGATGGATTAGTATAGATCTACATTTCTAACTTAGGGTTTTATGGGTTTCATGAGTTTTTCTTGGTTTTGATCTATTAAACTTGTGCCTTTGAAAACCAGTTTTTGCTACATGATAGAGCTTTCAATTTAGAGTGTTTTGGCTTTTGGTTCACCCGATTTGGACTTAAAATGAGAATTTTATGAACAAAACAAGATTTCAGTTTTTTGAACTTTTTCGCCATGGCCGAACCTGCTGTTGGAGAAGATGAAGTTCGCATGCGGCCAGTGAGCTATGCGGCTGAGAGTGCCATGCGGCCTGAGAGGGTTATGCGGCCTAAACTCTTGCTGCATACTAACATCATGTCCATCTTGTTGGACGCATGACTGCTGATTTACACAAGTGTCCTTGAATATCTTGTGCTTTCACTCGTTGAACGAATGAGAATTTCGCTAAGTCCAAGCGAACTTCATGTGGCATTGAACCCCATGCGGCACCGACACTCATGCGACCACTATTTTCCTTGTACTCATGGCTTTGAACCGTTGGCACTTATTTTCTTGTTTTTGTTTTCTCTCTGACACACTTTATGGCTTGTCACATCAGTCACTTTATGTCACATCACTGACCATTCATTTATTGACCGTCACTTCAACACTTGTCCCAAGGAGTAGACCTTAATCCTGAGTATGCGGCCGGCCAGGATTTGTCATGTAGTCTGACTTTCCATGCGGCCTGACTTTTCATGCGGCCTGGATTTTCCATGCGGCCTTGCTTGTTTTGATTGAATGTCTTCTTGATTCATGTGACCCAATGTATAATTGGCAATTGGATTCGAATACTGTATCCGTACTGATATCACTATTGCCTGATTATTGTTTCTGATTTAATGTGTGTCGAGGTGCAACACATCGTGTCACGTGTTAAGTGATTATATTTGGGTTGTGCATCGAGAATGCCTCCAAATTCCTGAACGCGTGATATTATAAATATATTTATTTTTCCCAGGACGGACATAATAAGCGAGTCAACTACCAAAGCGTGGCTAGGATATTGATTCTCTGAATGTTGCATACACGCTCGGGTGAATCCAGATTTGACTTCCATGAATTCGTATCTAGCGTGTCCGTACTTTGTACGACATCTTAAGAAAATTTTTCATGTGACCACGTCTTGAGATTTCAAACACAACATAGGGCTAATTAGGTAACTGAAAGCGGTAGTAACATTGGAGGGAACGGTATTCCGAGATCATGCCAACGAACCTTCCCACAGAGATTCATTATAAGTGCGCTGTGGGCTGGCCACCACAGATACTGTATATCATCTGCCTTATTGGAGTGCAGTATCTGACTATTATTATGCCGAGCCACTGTTTCACTATAGGAATACTGGAACCGCTAATACCGTATTTTTAGCGCAGTGGCCCTACGGGGGACTGGTGCATCCTGCAAGTGCCTGTGTTATTTATTTGGTTCGGTTAGCTCATGTTCGGCACTGGCGTGATCTGAGGATACTTATTATGCATTATTTCTGAGATAACCTCAGACTCCACAAAAATAGCAAGCCGTACAAATGATTGGCCGATTTAGGAAAAAAAATGGATTTGGTTGTGATTGTATTATTCAGCTAGTAACATAGGAAAATGGACTATCATAGTGTGATGGTTCAACCATTGTCCTTGTTTGGTTGTAGGGTTGGGCCTTTGCGCTAGAATATGCCATGGACCTAAGTTACGACACTGAACCTATGTATTGTTATATGTTTTCCTTGGGATTTTTGTTTCTCTATTTCGTGCTTACTATTTGGGGTCTAATCCCACTGGTTTTGCATGGCAAGATTTTGAGCCAGCACCCGAGGATCCTGCGTACCTTTCTCCTACTTATGGCGCGTACCAGGAACATGGTCGCAGGGGATAACGAGTGAATTTTTCTTCTTCCCTGCTCGTCATTGAATATTTACTTCTTTTGACGTTTAGCCAGCGGCACCTGTTAGCCGGCTCGTCTGGACATTAGTTTTTCTTACATTATTGTATTAAATCAGACTGCAGCTGATCACTGTCATGTACTTTTGTTACTCTTCCAGCTTCTTATTTTGCACAGTTGGACTCTAGAACATTTTGAGAAAGCGTTTGGGACGCCTTATTGCTTTATCATATATGCTCTATGCTCTATGCTTATTGTTTCTTGTTTGAATGATTGAGACATAGGAGTTATTGACCATAAGAGACTTGATTGTAGCATGCATCCCATTGTCTTATATAGCCGTGATCGCCGTACGACGTATAACACCTTGTACGTGATAGCTAGCCATGTTCGTCTCCGTATTCCGGTTCTGGGACGTGACATCTAATGGTTTTAATGATCGGATTAGTTGAATCCTAATTCTCTGAATCCTAGCTTCACCATCCTAAAACATGGTCTCTTATATCCTTCCCGTTTCCTTAACCCTACATATCTTCTCCCGCCTCTACCATGACCCTGACCTCCCCTTCATCTATACATGTTACCTCTCTTCCACCCTTATCCGAAACATACTTGCCCCGTACCGAATCCTATGCTACTTTCCTTTTTACCAATCCCCTCCCTCCAGTCACCTACTTGAAACCTATCCACCCTTACTCAAAACCCCTGATTCCATCCCTTTACAATTGTTAGAATCATGAAATCAATGATCTATTAGACACAATAGTCATAAGTATGTATACAATATACAAGTACAATCCTAGATAGTCCCCCCTGACTATCGATATGAGACTTATCTGAAGTAGCTCTAACACCCCCCTCTAACCCACATTGGGTTCTAAAACGAGAGTTTAAGAAGAGGAAAACAATCAACAATGTAAAAGAAACAACAATTGACAAAAAAATAACAAGCCCCTCAAACTCAAGGTGGCAACGAATGAGTTTGGCAAGAAGTAAGTCTCTAAAGCAGTATGGGCCTTTTAACCAAGAAAATAACATATATAATCAAGATTTTTTTAATCTTAAACCGAGTATGCCAGTTCTTGTTAGTTGCATAATGTGCTCATGGTCTCCACTAGTGATAATCATGTCATCAACATATAGCAGAAGTAATGTCCAAAGGTGGAGTAAACAACACATGATCATAAGTATTGTATAAAAGTCGACGACATGAATAATAGTAGTTAAATAGGACAACCATGCTTGGAGTGATTGCTAAGGTCATACAAGACCTTACAATTATGACAAACATGAGTGATTGCTAAAGCCATAAAATACCTTACAAATATGACAATCATGGTCAGAAGAATGAAGTAAACCAAGCGGGTCAATATAAACATCCTAAGCCAAATAATTGTGAAGAAAAGTATTCTTTCATCTATGTGAGATATAGGCCAACTAAGAATGGAAGCAACAATTAAATAGGTTCGGACATCTTCACAAACAACTAGAAGGGTCCGAATATCTCATCATATGAGCAAATGTTTCACCATAATAAATGCTACACTGTAGATGGAATCTGCAAGCGACCAACCTAGCATTGTACTGATCAATGATCAATGGTACAATCAGCCAAAGTCTTGATCTGATACACCCACTTATTGCTAATAGGATGCTTAGCCATTGGGCAAGGTTATTGAAAATAGTAGAGAGAAATATAAATTTTCATATATTCCTTGCATGTGTTACAGTAGCATAAATAGTTGAGTTTTCAACTAACTAACAACTAGCAGAACTGTCTAACCTCCATCCTAACAAATAGGATTTATTGGAAACAAACTAACAGCGAATTCTTAGCAATTAAAACAGAAAATATGCTAACTAAACCATGTAAATCTCTAACTAACTGCAAGTGAATCCAGATTTTTCTACACTCCCCCTCAAGTTGGTGCATAGATGTTAATCATGCCCAACTTGTTGATTAGTGCTTCAAATCTAGGTCTAGACAAACTCTTAGTCAGAATATCTGCTATTTGTTGTTCTGTGGTGATGAATGGGATACAAATGACTCCACTCACCAATTTCTCCTTGATGAAATGTCTATCTCAACATGTTTTGTACGGTCGTGTTGGACAGGATTGTTGGCAATGCTTATTGCTGCTTTATTGTCACAAAACAGTTTTATAGGAGAACCTGAGTCTAGTTTCAGTTCTTCAAGAATTCTTTTCAGCCACATAATTTCACACACTCCATTAGCCATGGCTCGATACTCTGTCTCTGCACTACTACGAGCTACAACATTTTGTTTCTTACTCCTCCAAGTAACCATGTTTTCCCAGAGAAATGTACAATAACCAGAGGTCGATCTTCTATCTATAACTGAGCCTACCCAATCTGAATCTGTGAATGCTTCCACACTTCTTGAGTCACTTTTCTTGAACCACAATCCTTTTCCATGTGTGCTTTTTAGGTATCGCAAGATCCAAAAAACTGCCTCAAGATGTTCTTCATATGGTGAGTGCATGAATCGACTCACAACACTAACTGCAAATGCAATGTCTGGCCTTGTATGGGACAGATAGATTAAATTCCCTACAAGGCGTTGATACATCCCTTTCTCAACTGGCACCCCTTCTGTTTTTTCTCCAAGCTTTTGACTAGGATCCATTGGTGTATCACTAGGCTTACATCCGCTCATCCCAGTTTCTTTTAGTAAGTCTAAAACATACTTCCTTTGTGACACAACAATGCCCTTCATCGATCTTCCAACTTCCATTCCTAAGAAGTATCACAAAGATCCCAAATCTTTGATCTCAAAGTCGTCTGCAAGACACCTCTTCAACCTAGCTATCTCCTCATCATCACTTCCTGTAAGAATTATATCATCAACATAAACAATCAGAACTGCAATTTTTTCCCCACCAGTGTGTTTCATGAACATTGTATGATCAGTTTGCCCTTGACTATAACCTTGGTTCTTGACCGATCTAGTGAAACGTTCAAACCAAGCCCTTGGAGATTGCTTTAATCCATACAAGGTTTCTTCAACCTGCACACTTTAGTTCCAAACTGACCTTCAAACCCTGGTGGAGGCTTGGAGCATCCATAAACTTCTTCTAAATCCCCGTTGAGAAAGGCATTTTTTACATCTAGTTGATATAGAGGCCACTCTAGATTTACTGTCACAGAAAAAAGCACTCGTATTGTATTTAACTTTGCTACTGGAGCAAAAGTCTCCTGATAATCAATCTCATAAGTCTGTGTAAAACTCTTTGCTACCAATCTTGCTTTGTAACGTTCCCAAGTCCCATCTGATTTGAACTTCACTGTGAACACCCATTTGCATCCCACGGGTGTCTTCCCTTCGAGCAAGCCAACCTTTTCCCATGTGCCATTTTTTTCCAGAGCCTTCATCTCTTCAAAGACAGCCTCCTTCCATTCAGGAACACTTAGAGCCTCCTATATATTTTTAGGAACATCCACACTAGACAAATGTGAAACAAATGAAGAGAAAGAAGGTGACAGGTTCTCATATGGCACATAATTTGACATTGGATGTATGGTACATGTCCTAACACCTTTCCTAAGTGCAATGGGAATATCTACAGGCATAGGAAGATCAGTTTTTTAGGACAAGGTTCAGACGGGATACCTGGACTTGAAGAATCTGTGGCATTCAGATCTGGACTTGGATCAGACTCTTGGTTTTGCACGATTATGATGTCCCTTTTACCTTCAATCTGTTTTTTCCTTGAGTAGACAAGAAGTTCAGGAGGTTCTTCACCCTTTGACTCAGTTTCTCACCTTGTTTTGGCATTGAAGTAGGCTGCCCCACTTTCAAATCTGAATTTTCTGATTCAAACTTATCAAAGTGTCAAAAAACGGTTGTATTAAGTTAGTGGATTGATCTGATTTATTGGATGGATCTGATTTATCAAATATCGTACTTCCAAGTTCAAACAACGAGTCTTCATAACCATTCTCCCCCTGAAAAGGAGTCTCAAAAAAACATTTAGACTCAAAAAAAATGTTGCATCCATAGTTACAAAAACTTTTTTTGTTCGTGGGTCAAAACTACGGTACCCTCTTTGTGTTGGTGAATATCCAAGAAACACACACCTTAAGGCTCGTGGGTCTAATTTACTACGGTTATGATTATGCACATGTACAAAAGCAACACATCCAAATACTTTCAAAGGTAAGTCAGACACCATCTGAGACATAGGAAAACATCTTTTAAACTAATTTAATTGTGTTTGGAAATTCAAAACTCTTGATGGCATTCTGTTAATTAGATATGTAGCAGTAAAAATGGCTTCTCCCCATAAGTATTCAGGAACTCTAGTTGTGAACATTAAAGACCTAGCTACTTCCAAAAGGTGTGTATTTTTTTTCTGCTACTCCATTTTATTGTGGTGTGTCAACACAAGAGCTTTGATGAATAATTCCCTTTTCCAGAAAATATGTTCCCAAAATTTGATTAAAATACTCTTTTCCATTGTCACTTCAAAATACCTGAATTTTTTCTTGAAATTGTGTTTCAACCATATTATAGAAATTTTTGACAATAATTTTAGCGTCTGATTTTTCTTTTAGCAAGTAAACCCAACAAACACGAATATGATCATCAATCAATGTTAGAAACCATTTTTTATCCGAAACTGTTGCAATTTTACAAGGACCCCACACGTCACTATGAATGAGGACAAAAGGTTTAGAAGATTTATAAGGCTGAACAGGAAAAGAAGCACGATGATGCTTAGCAAGTTGAGAGGAAGGTTTCTTATTTTTGAATAAATTTGGAAACAAGTTTTTCAAATATTGAAAGTTTGGATGGCCTAACCTAAAGTGCCATAACATTATTTCGTTACCACTTGATTCAGAAACTGATTCACGAGTGATCATTTAAGCTCGTCCACATAGGAAATTTTTATCTTCAAAATAATAGTCCATCACTTTCCTTAGCATTACCAATCGTCCTCCCCGTATCCAGCTCCTGAAATTAACAACAGTTTGAAAGGAACTTAGCACAACATTTTAGATCACGAGTTAATTTGCTGATAGACAATAAATTGCAGGAGAGATTTGGAACATGAAGGACATTATAGAGAACAAGAGATTTAGAAATTGCTAAGCAATTGCTGAAAGAGAACCATCAGCAATCTTAATTTTCTGGTTTCCTGCACATGAACTGTACGAAGAAAATAATTTGGAACATCCCGTCATATGATCAGTTGCGCCAGAATCAATGATCCATGGACAATTAGAATTAGAAGACACATTGAATGCTACGGCTTGAAGATAATTACATTTTTGGGCTAAATAACAAGAGAAAGACGCAACATTTGAAAATTGTGTGGATTGAAACAACTTATACAGTTGGTCTAACTGTTCCTTACTGAAAAGAGATGTCTTTGTGGTCCCTCCTGAACCATTCGGATTTTCCTGCACTTCGGTACTAACTTGGCGCACTTTTGAGTCACGGTTAAATGACCTTGGCTTCCAATTTTGTGGCTTCCCATGTATCTCCCAGCATGTCTCTCGTGTGTGTCGAGGTTTGTGACAATGATCACACCACACTTTTCTCCTTTCCTGGTTTGTTGTATGAATTGGCAACTTTGGAAACAAGCGTTGATGCTTCAATTGGAGGTTGAACGATATCTCCCATCATCACCTTTCTTCGACCTTCCCTTTTAACTTTAGCAAATACTTTAGGCAGAGATGGCAGCGGTTTCCTGCCAAGAATTTGGTCTTGTACTTCATCGAGGTTCCTGTTTAAGCCTGCCAAAAACAGGTAGACTCTGTCATTCTCCATTATTTTCATATGTCTTGTATGATCATTCTTATTCTTCCACACATCATCATAACACAAATCTAGCTCTTGCCAAATCGCTTTCATTTCGTTGTAGAATTCTGTCACATCGCGATCTCCTTGTTTAGAATGCCACAACTTTGTCTTCAGCTCAAAAATTTTAGAGGAGTTCGCCATATCTGAATACATTTCTTGGACAACTTTCCATACCTCTTTCGCAGTTGGTAAAAAGAGGTATGTCTTCCCAATTGATGGCTCCAAGGAATTAACAAGCCAAGCAGTCACCAACGAGTTTTCAGAACTCCATTTTTTCAAAGCTGGATCATCCATTGCTGGTTTCTTTGTCTCGCCTGTCAGGTGGCCTAGCTTTCCCTTTCCATTAATCATGAGCTTGATTGATTGCGCCCGTTCCAAATAATTTTTACCGTTCAATTTGTGAACAGTCAACTGAAGAGATGGATGTTCAAATCCATTACTATGCACACCAAAGTTTATCGGAGCGCCTCCATTGGTAGTGCCGAGGATGTAGAACTTCTATCGTCAGTCATGGCTACTTTTACCATCAGAAATTTTTGAAGAACCTAGGCTTTGATAAGATGAAAATAGTAGAGAAAGAAATATAAATTTTCATATATTTCATGCATGTGTTACAGTAGCATAAATAGTTGAGTTTTCAACTAACTAACAACTAGCAGAACTGTCTAACCTCCATCCTAACAAATAGGATTTATTGGAAACAAACTAACAGCAAATCTTAGCAATTAAAACACAAAAAATGCTAACTAAACCATGTAAATCTCTAACTAACTGCAAGTGAATTCAGATTTTTCTACAGTTATAGTATCGCAAGTACAAGTATGTTCCAAGGATTGTAACTGCTACATATCTGCATGCCGTTAGGTATAATAATAACCTCCAAATATAACTAGAACTCTCAATAACTAGAAATAGCAGAAGGAAAGAATGAAGTGCATGTGTCATGGAATTAAAGAGCGCCAGTCCTATGGAAGACGATGCGTGTGAGTGGAGTGACGGGATGGAACAAAATCCTCTCTGAAAGTGGAGTAATAGGGACAAAAACTACTGATGGATCATTAGTAACAATGGAACGAACACGACGCTGATAGACCATGGTTTAGGAGTACCAGCTAGTGGAGCTGGTGGAGAATGTACAAAGCATAAGACTGAGAGTGAGAGGTCTCATGTCGAGAAAAATAAGCTCCTTTGGCGTTGATGGTGGTAATGGAGCTGGAGGCCATAGTAATATATAGTATGAAATGTTCTTCAGAAAAGTAACATGACAAGATATGCGAAACTTTTGGCAACCGAGTTATAGCATCTGTCTCTTATGTTGAGTTTTATAGCTGAGTGAAACAAATGTAGCATATTGAAAGGATAACTTATCGTGCTCTATCGAAGGTAATAGACAAAACAAATCCAAACACACAAAGCGTGGAGTAATTATTAGGATAATCATAAAGTCTCCGATAAGGAGAGACAATGAAGATCTAATGATTTCAAGAATATGTCGATGACGTGTATCAGCAACCCTATTATGCAGATGAATAGGGGCAAGGGAACTAAGTAGGAGCTTCAAAGAAAATCATACAATGTGTATTCCTCGTGGATCAGAATGAAGTATCTTGATTTTGCACGATAATTGAGTCTCGAGCATCCATGCAAACTTAAGATACCACGAAATCACCTCAAACCTATGAGAACAAATATATTCATGTAAAGGGAGTATATTGATCAACAAAAATCATGTAATATTTGTTCCCTCCCTTTTAAAGATGTCTGTGTTTTTTTTTCTTTTTTTTTTTGTGGGGTGGGATGGGGGAGGGGGGGCCCATAATGTACAAGCTCAAAAGGAGGTCTAATATGCTCATTAGCTACTTACTTTGCCAGTTTAAAACCAACAAATGGTGACATAAAAGTTCCCTATTACACCAGAAGTAAAATGAAGCCTAGGTATGGATAACAGTCTTAAATGCCGGTGCCATATGTCACAAGGAGACGACTATGAGGTAAGATCTAGGCATGTATATGCAGAAAAAGAAAACAAAGGGAGAGATGGTCATGTAGTTCAACCCATCATGTCTATGTTCTGTCCCATTTCCCCCGTGTGAGGATCCTTTATATAGCAAGAAGTGGAAGTGAAATATAACAATGTACTGCATATCAGTCAATTGAGATACTAAAAAGACTTATAGTCAGGCCTGGGACCATGATAGACAGGAGAGACAGAAAACTTGGTAAATCAGACAAATGATCATGAAAAGTAATAGGTAAAGAAGTACGGTCAAAAATACAAATAGAAGAAGAATGAACTGACATAAAGCAGTAAAGTGAGAAGTATCGCTGGTTATATGTTAAGTACCACCAGAATCTAAGACCAAGGAAGAAGGATGTATACACGAGCGAGCAACATAGGTGGAAGCAGCAGATATATTATCCTGTGAAGAACTTCTGGAAATACCATAGAGCTGTAACAACCAAGGACATGCTAAACCTGTTGAGCGGCATCCTGTCCAGGATGATTGAAGTGGAGATCAAAATTTTAGGGTGAAGCATGCAGGAGGAGAGAGGGCACCAGATGGGTAGTTCATTAATAATTTTATTTATATTGGACCGGCGCAGCTTAGAATTTAAATGGGCATGGGCCAAGATTTTTGTTAATGTAAGGCACAGCGAGGTGGTAAGGTGGCCAGAGGTAGGTGTGCCTTGTGTGTTTAGGTGCACTCCTCAGTAACAAGCCACCTAAATACCTGTGGCCTAGGAGCAAAGGCCCCCAAAAGGCCTCGGCGGCCGCTTAAGGCCGCGAGATGGACGCCTTTAATAAGCTTGAATGTCATAGAATGAATAAATTTCCTGTAGTAATTAGTATCATCTTGTCTTCTCATCTGGACTTCCCTTTATTGTCGGGCAACTTTGAGGTTCTCCTTGGTTCCGTGAGATTAACGACATCTCCAGAAAAGTATATATGCCCACCAACTGATCAGTCTTGTAGGTCTTCTGTTGAGATACCTTGGCTATGAGTTGGCAGCTATATTCTTCTTGGCACTAGGCGAGGCGAGGTGACATGCCTCCCACCTCACCTAGACGCGCCTAGGTGTCGCCCAGGAACTTGGGTACTTCACTACTGCACATATATTTTTCCTAGCTGCACATATTTTTTTTTCCCGTGCTCCATATTCTGATGATGCTGAAGTCTGCACTTTTTGGAGGTCCAGCACAGAAAGTAAAGCATGAAAAGAGAGCGATTGTTGAGCCAAAACAATATCTTTAAAAGGCATGTAAGAACAAAATTATTCAGGCTTCAGACACAAAACCCGTAAAAGTAGGAAGGAGCTCTCTCAATTGAAAGACGACAAATTCGTTGTACATGTTTACCCTACTTCATTTCTTTTACTATTGGCATACTGGGGAAACTTATCTTTTTGTATAATAGATAGGATAACCACACTTTGGTACATGCAGGAGGTGAGTTCGATGCTGCTAAAGAAGCTACTTGCTGCAGGCATTGGGGATCATCCTACTGTATTTGTAACTCACAGGTATGTACTAGGTTTATAGTTCCAATTTTTACCTTTTCGTCAGCTAAGATCATTTACATTTTTGTGGTCAGCATACCCAATGTATGCCTATCAGTACAAGTTCAGGAAAAGTAGCCGTGTATGGTCATTAAAATATGCTAGTACTACACTATTGGACGGATCATGTCATTCGATCAGAAACTGTCACTAAATGATCCTTCTCTACTTCCATCTAAAACTTTACTGGTTAACACACTTATGACCATTCAACCTTTATTTTGAACCTTCTAATTTTCGTATTTCTGCCGTACGTATCATGAGTCCAGAAAATCTCAATGACAAGTGCTACACCTTTCTAGGTCCATCTCTCTTTATCTAATGGCAAGTGCTACACCTTTCTCATCTCTGGACTAATGGTTATATTGCATAGAATCTTGGCTTCTGCAAAGTTGTTTGTCTTGTACACTTAAAATATGCCTCGTACTACCTTCTGCATCATCTCATAGCTTATAGTAGTTTTTTCCTTATAAAAATTAAGAAAAGATGCAACAAAGGAAGAAGAGAAGCTGAAATCATATACTTTTCTAGCATTTGTAATGTGGTTAATTAAAAAGTATGACTTTATGTTGTATTTGGTTTGTGAAGGCCTATTTCAGAGGGGGGCCATGCTTGTGACTGGTTGTAGCTGTGGTCCTGTGTTGGAATATTTTTTGTTCATGAAGCAACATTTTAAACAAGTCTTTGAAGCCCCTGCCATTGTACAAAAACTGTAGAGCTTGGATGAGGATTTAGGGTAGTTTTGAAGCAGTCGTAGAGACTTTAACATGTTGTCAGAGCAACTCATGTTCGAATCCTCTAGCACACATTTTAAGTAGATTTTAAAAAAGTTATACTGCAGAGTGAATTAAACTGTCCCTCATAAAAAATCTAGAGTTTTAGTGTAGTGGTGGGGAGTGACATCAAATAAAAAGAAAATAGCAAAACGAAAGGAATTTTTTTCCCCATGGATCGTATAGCTTTGCGATCTCGCAAGTGTGATCCCCCTGTCCGTTGTTCGTTGCTTCCAAGTTGTGACATTCATAACATGTCCAACTTAAGGGATAGTGTTGAACTCTACCCATCTCACAGTCTCACTCTCTGGGCATCATTCACAATTCACAATGATCTCTTATTTTTAGGCTTTGGTCAAGCGTCCTCGTACCGACATCTAATGTTACTCGGTCGAGCATCTTCATACACCAACAACTATCTTGGTTAAGCGTCATCGTGCGTCGACATCTACTACTACTTGGTAGAGCGTCTTCATACGAGGACAACTCCCTTGGTCGAGCGTCCTTGTGCACCTTACTTCTTCTTCTAATACTACGACTACTACTACTATTACTCGATCGAACGTCTTCCTACGCAGATCACTCTCTTGGTCGAACATTCTTGTGCATGAATATCTACTACTTGGTTGAGCGTCATGTACTAACATCTACTGCTACTCTCTTTTGGGTTCGTGTTGACCTTCACCATCATATTTTTCTATGTTGCTATCATTTCTGCTATGATGCTTAGTTTTTTAGCTGATTCTTTTATTTCTAGTTTTTGTGACAAGCTGGACATATTTCAAATGTTCAAGCTTGGGTGGAGTGTTAGAGATGGTGTGGTTGAGTTTGTAGATATCTACTTCTAGTCACAATGTAGCATATTTCTACATTGTATAATATGACTTTCTCATCTTTATTCAGTATATATATATATATATATATATATATATATATATATATTGGAAAAGGTAATTTTATTACAATTTAACACATATTACACCCCTCCATTCAACTCGTGTTGATTACATCATGCTCTATATTATGCAGGATCCCCATAGCTGTCGTCCGCAATCCAGCTTAGTCTTCTGTTCCATCCAAATATTCAATGTAAACGGACACTCAAAGAAAAGATGCCTGATCGATTCATTATCTTGTCTACACAATGTACAGCCTTGTCCTTGCAATTGAACCCTCTAATCTTGCTAATGTATCCAGCGTTAGCATTCTCCCTTTCAAAACTTTGTACATGTTGTACTTCAGCTGCTATTGAGATGCTATGTTTTTCATCCATATGAACTCTGTATGTGCAATTCTTGGCTGAACAAAACGGAATTGCTTGTAAGCATGCCGGAATTCAAACCCTCCCGAGGAGGTGTCCTTCCACTCCTGTCGATCGTAGATGCTATTTATATAAACTGGAAACCTGGATATTTCCGCTGCTAATTGGCAGCCAACTAGATGTTCTTCCAACCGCCACTCCCTGCCTAATCAAACCGTTGACTGGCTCATCCCGTCCTATTGACGCATAGCTCTGCCATTCCAATTTTTATATAATACTATAGTGATGTAGCCACGGATCGAACCACATATGTGTATCCACTCCATTACCAATAATCCGAACCAGCACCTTGGATATCTTCCTTCTATACTGCAAGATTGTTTTGTATGTGACTGAAAAGTTATTATTAACCAGCTGTACCCAGAAATTAGAGTTCTTCAAATACCTATTTCAAGTCCAATTTGCCCATAACGATTTTCCTTCTATAAACTTCCACGTCAGCTTCAGCGCAACTATTTCTCGTAAGGTGACTAATGATCTCAATCCTACTCCCCCCTCTTCTCTTGGTTGGCATAGCTCATCCCAGGCAATCGTATGTACACCACCTCGCCAGAATAAGTCGGCACAATTTTTTTTCACTTTTCGAATGGTCGCAATGATAGTTTTGAGCCAGAACAGTATAATGGCAAAAATGACCAATCGCACCAACTCGATACGTCCTCCAAAAGACAGGTATTGTGACCTTCTACTCTTCTTTGCACATATTCAACCATAGATTTGGCACTCATGTGCACGGGAATAATTGATCGACAACGACAATTCCAAATATTTAACTGATATGCAACCCTTCTCAATATGAAGAATGTCTATGATCTCCTGATTCAGACATTGCGAGTTGAAATACACTTTGCTTTTACCATGGTTGAGCTGGCAACCCGGATAGATGGTTAAATTCTTCCATAATCTTGGCAATAGCTTCTACTTTCCTGTTTGTAGGCACCATAAACAGTAATAGATCATCATCATAAATCATATGTGATACGGTAGGAGATACCTTCTTATATAGACAGTGTTCTAAATTGCGGCATAGGTGGCCGCCTATGCATCGCCTAGGTGCTAGGCGGCCGTCGACCGCACCGGAAACCTCCTAGACGGCGTTCTCAGGCGGGTTTTCGCCCTAGACGACCGATTCGGTCGATTGAAATTTCAAAATTTTTTTTTACTAGATTCGTCATAGCCTTCGCCGTTGCGACTTCTGCTGTTGCTGCTCCTGCTGCTACTGTTGTTGTTGTTGTTGCTACTGCAGCTGTCATTGGAGAGGAGAGGAAAGGAGATTTGGGAGGAAAGGGGAGGAGAGGAGAGGAGATTTGGGAGGAGGCTGGACCCCCTCTCTCTCTCTCCTCTCCTTTTATTGTTAGGTTGGAGATTGAAAGTGTAAAAAAAAACAAAAAATAAAAACTGGATGTGGGGCTCAAACACCCCACCACCAATAACACACCCTCAGCATAGTACTGAAACAACCCTTGCTAGCCACAAGGACTCACAAACCTTTGTGTTATTACAAGACATATAATGTATTTATCTCTACTACATGTAAACAAAATTAAAAAATATATATAAATTCAGTTCGTCCGCCAAGGCGACACCTAGACGCGGCTAAGCGAAATTTATAACATTGTATATAGAGGAGTAATATGATTCTTGAAGATTACCAAGTCCATAAGACACGTGAAGTACTCCATAGCCATCGTGAATAGGTACGGGAATAGTGAATCCCCCTATCGAAGACCCCAACTACTGGTAAAGAACCCATATGTATAGCTCTTTATTAGAATCGAAAACATAGGTGTAGATATACATTCATGAATCATGTTCGCCCATTGTTGAGCAAAACCCACCGCCGTCATGATTTGACATACAAATTTACGGTTGACCATGTCATAGGCCTTACAGAGATCAAATTTCATGCATGCCTTGTTGCCACCAACTTTGTTGAAATCACGTACCAATTCATGCACCAATAAGCTATTCTCGGCTATCGATCTCTCTTTGACAAAAGCAGCCTAGTTGGGAGAGATTGGTACGTGCATATTTTTTTCCAATTAGCAACACATTATGTGTATGATAATTTTGTACAAAAAATTACAGCATGTGATGGGACGAAAATCATTCAGGGGATTAGCTCCCTCCTTCGGAATGAGTGAGGAACGTATGGTTCAGCTCCCGAAGCAATTTTGCATTGACAAAGAAATCATGTATTGTGGCTAGAATGGGGTTCTTTAGTTCTTCCCTATTCGTTTTGAAGAACGTGCTATTAAATCCATCAGGCCAGGCGCCTTGTTAGGATCAACATTTTTCACCATCTCTTCCACCTCCTCCGTTCAAACCGGAGCCAGTATGATATGGTTGCCCTCGTCAGTGACTAAGTTTTTGCAAATGAGCTCTGGGATCTTTAGGGTACTCATCTTGATTATATAAAATTTTATACAGCCGCCATCTAGATGTCCTTTGGAGCAGAATTTTTTTTTTCAAGTAGGATCTATCATGTGTTGGTATGTCCGAATTATATTATAGAAAAATTTGGTGCATTTGTCACCATCCTTCAACCAACTGCAATTGACATGTTGAGCTAGCTGTATCTCGCTCTGGCTAAGGTTGTGCGTCTGTGACCAGCCGTATGACTCTTCTACTCAATTTTTTTGAAACTTTATTTTAGGCTCCAACAAGACAGTGATAGAGCTTTGTGTTCTCTTTGCCACCTCTCTTATATCTCTCCATCGATCCAACAAATTAGTTCAGCGTGTGTTCCATGTCAGGATAGACATATAAGTGAGTATTACCTTGGATTGCCCCCAAATTCTCCGCCAGATGTCCAGAGAATTCAACATTTATTCCATGCTCTTTCGGTCTGTCCTTGTCTTTGCTTCCCGAGCCATCTTGCAAAAAAGTTGCCATTTAGGATTGTCCACACATAGATTGCTTTTCTCGTATGTTGATTCTTGTGAATTCCTGCTACTCGAAAGTCGAACCATCTTGCGAAGGCACCGATGACTGCTTCTTCCTTGTTCTTATGGAACTATTCGGCCAAGTGAGGATCCCTCTCTCTTCTCTATGCCTTCTAGAGATGGTCTTTTACTCAACACACTAGATGTACTTCATTGCGGTCCATTGTGCATGTGCTAGATTTGGGTCTAAACTATCAAAAACACGAAAATGACGAGAACTCGATCGATTTGTGTTCCGTTAAGCAATATAGCTTTGTTATGACGAGGGCTACCTACTAAACACAAAGATCAAGAAATTTCAAGAAAACACAAAGCCATTGAGGACGAGTGGGAGGTTTTACAAGAATGAGTGAATGAGTGAAAGTAAGAGTGGGAGGTTTTACAAGAATGAATTGTGACCGTTGGTCGAGAATCCAACGATCACAACTAGCTGTTGTTGGCTCCAATTTGTTTGGCCGGTATATCGGTGGTATACTGTCAAGTCAGTAAATTTAGGGATTTTAATCCCAGTTGATGCACTGTTCTACATGTAGATCCTAGATGAGTGATATGGTCATGTCATAGGTCTCTACAAGTCTCGAGTAGTCTGCAGGTTAGCTTGTTATCTCAAGAAATCTACGAAACCATCATTAGTTGCATAAGTTATTGGTTTCTAAAACAAAGAGTATTTGAGGAGGTACCCCCGTGCGTATACGCAAATTGAGAAAACTCAAGAAATCTATTAATATGGTAAATCATGCATCACTAATATGGTACAACACTCATGGTCAAGCTATACAAGCAAGGACATGCACTACTCAATCAAGATATGATAATCACGAAAATCAAGAAATCTCAATATGGGATTGACGAATACACAAAGTACGAGAAATTAAAGAATTACAATAAATCCAGCATTACCATCATGACAAAACATCGATGACTAAAAGCTTGCCTCGCGAGAAGATGTAATATAAAAATCAAGATACGATAACACGTAAACCAAGAAATCTTAATACATGGAATAAATACTCGGGTCTAGAAATACGAAAAAATTCAGCACGGTAGAAATACACTCATGTATCCATATAAAATATTGATACCGGACAATGGGTATCACCTTAACCCAAATTCAAATCCTAACCTTATTCACTATTCCCAAAACCCTAACCTACCAAACACTCATCCATTTTGCATTTGTCGCCCACAATGGCCATCCATCGCTACCCTCCTTCACTCCACCGTTGTTGTTGTCCAACCACCCGTCTCCATCAAACCATTAGCCTTCCCTCTTCCCCCAAACCTTACTTCTTGATGTTAATCTTTGGTTATCCTTATCTCACGCTTAATCATCCACCCAATCTCCTCCCTCATCGACCCTTGCGTCTCATTGGCCACTTTGGCCTTCTCGACGACCAAAACTGCATCTTCCTTCATCCTCACCAACATCCTATCATCTCTCCACAATCATGAAACCTAATGCCTAAGAAGTATGGATACTCTAAAGTTCATGTCATGTCCATGTCCTATCATATTAGACATATATCAAACACACAAACACTCTAAAATACATTATGACACACCAAAGTAGGTGTATAATCTGTGTCGGTGTCAGAAAGATGTCTTTTAGAAGGAGATGTCTTTTAGATTCCTTCTGGCAATCTACTTTTAGAATAATATAAAAGTAGATGTCTTTTAGAAGGAGATGTCTTTTAGATTCCTTCTGGCAAATACATTACTCCTTTTAGAATAATATAATCCCTCAATCCTCACCAACACTCGAATTTTTAGTGCAAGAGACATGCACATCATCATGGTAGTAGAACAATCTAGGAATCTCCTCTGGTGTTTATTTTAAGCGGATTCAAAAAAATATCGTTGTATGCATCTAGCTCTTGGCCTATGAAATTGGTCTTTGATCTGTTGGAACGTGTTAGAGTAATATAAATATTATCCCTCAACCCTCACCAACACTCTAGAGTTTTAACAACTCCTTAAACCTGTTATGCTTCTTTAATTCCACTAAAACCTATGTTACATGGACTCGAGTACGGATGTCGGGTATTGGTACATATCCAAGAGTCGGGTCCTTCAAATTCATAATTGAAGGACACACGAACTCGGCTAAAAAAGGATCCAAATTTTGGGAACGAGTACGGGAATATGACTAATAAAATAAATATATTTGAACATGGTTTCATTAAAAGGCACATCATGCAATTAAATCTGCAAGATTTCATAAAAAAACAACATGTAATTATAAACTAGTAGTAAATTTTACTGAACTAGTTGAATAAGTCGGAGTCCCTAACAGACCGTCCCTTCAGCTCTCCTACTACTTTACTACCAGTCTACTATATTAAAATAAACGATCTACTTCACTATCAGTCTCCCGAATGTCACCATAGATGATCTGATTGTCACTATGGAGGATCCGATACAGATTTCATATCCATACCCATGTCCTATCGGGTCGACACGGGTACTTCTCCTTAAAGTGGAGAGTTCGGGTAACATAGACTAAAACCACGACCCATTTATACCTCTCTCTTTTATATCTTTATTCATTTATTCTTGAACCCGATTCTGCATCCTGCTACATATACCTTTTCCCCCTAATTTTAATATGTACCCATTTTCTTGTACCTAATTTTTTTTATGAAAGGCAGTCTAAACTCACCCAATGTCTTATACATTTACTTTGAAACAAACCCATTAACTCTTATTTGTCAAACTTCTACTTCACTCGAACACCCTGCAGACAATCCTCTCTCCGACTTGACCATCAACTTGGATGATCTCAAGCACCATCTTATCGCCTGATCTCCTAGCAGCCACAACATTCGTAGATTGGCCGCCGATCGTCCGATCTAGCTCACACTCCTTGGCAAATTATGGTTCTCTCATGTTGTGTTCTTCTCATCTTTGACAATCGTCTTTATTGATGATCTCTTGTTCGTGTTCGTCCTCTTGACTTCTCCGACATTGTCATCGGTCTTATCTTTGGCGTCTACTTCCTTGGCTACTTTGATGGCTATCACTCTCAGCAACTCTTCTTATTCAACATTTGACTCTTTCTCACATATTAGACTATGACAAAGGCCAAACCTCTCGTTCTCATTTTTGGGGTGGTGGTCATGTTGTTGTTGTACCTCTCGTTCTCATTTTTTGGGCGGTGGTTGTGTTTTTGTTGTACCTCTCGTTCTCATTTTTGGGGTGATGATCATATTGTTATTGTGGTGGCAATATATGTGTATTGTTATGTTGTTCTCCTGAGATACTACATTTTGCTAACCAACACTCTACGCCAGTTGATTCCCCAGTTACTTCGTCCTTGACTTTCGCTTGCGCCTCTACGATTTTATGGGCTGCAGCATGGCAACCAGTAGACCCGTTTCTTCTCTGTTTGCAATCTCACTACGGCTTCTGGGATAGCTTGACTCTGACGCTACTAATGGCACTACTACTGGGCCAATCTTTTATTCTGATACTATTTTTCCTAATATATTACAATACATCTTTACCAATTGTTGGCTCTAACATTGTATCGTTGTAATCTAATCCCCTTCTCCGTTTAGACCTAGTTTTTCCAGATTTCTACTTTAATCTTATCTCGGTGAGTCGTCTTATTTGAAATCATAATTACTTTGTCACCTTTTCTCCTTCCTTCGTGGTCCGAGATCCCCACACCCGTCCCGTGCTTGAAGCCCGTAAAAGTTAAAACTAATGTGTTATATAAACATAATGATCAACCTTTCGTTCTTCTTCGTCTCTACTACTAATTGGCATCGTCAACTTTGGAACCCTCTCTCCATTCTCACAGTGATGCCTCAAAGTTTTTCCTCTGAATTCACCTACGAAGCATGTATTATGGGCAAGCATTATTGATCCTTTTCTTCTCTTAATAAATGCAATGCTACTTCCTTCACTCCAGTGCATTCTGATATTTGAGGCCATACAAATTGCATAGTTTATATGATTTTTTGTAAATTTGCTATGTTCATTTAACAATCACTTGGCTCTTCTTGCTTTGGGATTGTTCCGAAATTCTCTCGGTTTTATGGACATTCAACAATGAGATTTGTATGCAATTCTGAACTACTTATTACGTAAAACTCTGCACCGATAATGTCCGAGAATATCTCAGTCGAGATTTCCAGGATTTTTGTGCTACTGGGATTATTCATCAAACATTTGCGCTTGTAGATATACCTCTTTCTTCTTTATGGTGCATTCTTGTATTTGGGGCCATACAAATTGGAGAGTTTATAATGATTTTGTTATTTTGCTATGTTGATTAATGATCACTTCTCTCTTCTTCTTTTGGGATCGTTATGAAATTCTCGGCTTTTCAAACATTCAACAATGAGATCCATGCAATTCTCTACTACTATTAAACTCTGTGCAACAACATGCTCGAGAAAAGCACAGTCAGGCTTTCCTGGATTTTAGTGCCACTCATGGGATTATTCATCAACCATCGTGCCCTTGTGCTCCTCAACAACATGGCGTATCCAAACGTAAGAATCGTCATAAACAAAATTCAATTTAGGTGTTTTGAGGAAAGTTCATTCCTGAGAAAGAATCTTACTTTAACTAAGGCTCTCTAATCATTACCAAAATTGTAGAATTTTTTTTTTTCAAAACTCAAAAGCATAACTTATATATTCTTTTGAATGTTTATATAAATTGCCAACCCCAAACTCGTTCAAGCTAATATGCAATTTTACATTGAAACCCACATTAAACTACCTATCTTAGATAATTGTATTCAAAGTCTAATATTTTATTTGATTATATTTTTAGTTCATTTTAAATATTTTTTCAAGTGCAGAAACCTGAAATTTCATCTGTGCTTCTGAAATCAGCGTGATACTGAAACTCAGAAGATCTGATACTATATCGATACCGAAATGAGTTTTTAAACCTTGATGAAAACCTAGTGCTTTGTCATCAATATCTAAGGAAGTGGTGTACCGTAATAAATCTTGAAGCCACAGTATAACTAAAGTATTCACATATATAAAAGGGTCATTTTCTTAAATGTCTCGGGACAACTAAAAGTTGACTAAGTAAAGCATGAAGGTAAGCCTTAAGTGGGTAAGTGGTTAGGTTGGTCTTTAGGTATGATTGTGTATTTTGTCAACCTTAAGAAGTTTGTCTTTTCTCTATCCTAAGAATGTCCATGGATGCAACGAACATTATGTCAACCTTAAGAAGGTTCTGTATTTTGTCAACCATTGGAATACTCACATATGCAATGAACATTTTGATCTTTTTAAATTTTCCAGGATAGCAAATTGACATTATTCGTTTCGCCATAACTTGTATGGGTCATATGTTTTGGAGGTTCCATTGACTGGTTGATTTTGCGAATTTGATAAGACTTTGTCATGTTTTTACATAAATTATTATATTGTATTAGGAATGTTAAGTATTAGCCATTCAGTCCCACATCGAATAGGGAATAATGAAAAGGCTAGTCATCTCCTATATATGTGTAATCTCTCCATCAATGAAAGTTATCCCATTATTCTATCTAACATGGTATCAAAGCCAAAATCATAGTTCTCAAACCCTAGCCTCTTTCAACCCCCCCCCCCCCCCCCCCCGCGGACGACAACAAGCCTCCTCAGTCCATATCTGCCCACAAACCCTAACCCTAATGACTTTTCCTACCACCACAAACCCTAACCCTAACCCTAATCTAGCCCTAACCCACTCCCAAAATCCTAACCCTAATCACAAAAAAAATCAGATCTGAAAAAAAATCGTTGGAGTTGAGATCTTTAGTAGGTAAAATATGATAGTTTGCGTGAACATCGACAACGACATCAGGAGTTAACAAAGAGAACTTGATTGTTTGTGTGAATCTATGTTCTTGGTCCGGTATCCACATCGGAATCTAACAGAGAGTAACTTAGGTTTGTGTGAATCTCTGTTCTGGCTTGTGTGATCCACATTCGATCTCTGCCAACATTGCACGAGCCAGTTCTGGCAATGTTGATCGTGCATTGGCAAGGTTGATGTGAATATCGGGTCGGGACTATCAACGATAGTCGAATCGAGAACTTGAAGGATGACCAGCACTGAGACGAGTAGCAGTGCTGACAACACCTGTGTCGAGAATGCAGTGGCAGGGACACCGGGCACTGGTACGACGATTTCATCGATTCGACTTGTCAATTGACGACTGGAGGGTCTGGAGGGTTACTCCACATGACGCAAGAAGGTCGAGAAGATGCTTCGGTGAATGCGGTTGTCCAAGCACCTGAATGACAACCCTCCAACAGTAGATGATTCCACATACGAGCAGTGGGAGACGGACGACAGTAGACTGTTTACACAGTTAATGAATTCGATGGAACCATCAGTTAAGGACATGGTCCAGAACACGGATTCGATGAAAGAGTTATGAGAAGTCCTAGCGACTGCATTTGATGAAAAATGCGATTTATCTCGTATCTATGACTCGGTTGTTGGTGCCAACTAAGCTGATCAGGGAGACAAGTCGCATAGGACCACTTTCGTGTCTTTAAAGTCCTAACTGATGAGGTGGATCGCGTGTTACCCCTAACGACGGATATCATGAGGCGAGTACTCAATGTCAGCAGCTTTATGTCATGGCGTATCTTGCCTCACTTCGTTCTGATGCACTCTGTACGGTCTCAGATTATTGTTGGGACCGAGGTTCCATCTCTGTAGAAGCCTACTTTCGTGTCCTACGGGCAGCGAAAGTAGTTGAAAATGATACGAGTGATATACCTGTTGATCGATCTGTCTTGGGTGTTGCTCGTGATGGATTCCGTAGGGGCCTTGGTGGTAGACGTGGTGGCCAGAATGCTGGCCGTGATGATGAACGAGGCAATGGCGGGTGTGATGGAGGACGACAACGAACATGCTTTAAATGTGGTCAACCAAGACATTTTTAGTGGCAATGTCCTAAAGTTCCTGCCGCTAATATTGTATCGGATGTCCATGATGATGAAGAGTGATCAATGCAAATGACTGCAAAGATCTATACATAATTCGTTGACTTCCAAGCTCAGCGTCATGGTGGAACCTCTATATTTGGATCCATAGCCGAATACTCAGCCGCATGTGTGGTAAGGTCAGAGTAGTGGGTGATTAACTAGGGTGCGTCTGATCACATGATAGACGATGCAGGTATATTGCGTGATTATGTGTCTGTGGATCGTGTGACAGATATTACTGTTATGAATGGCAATTTCCTGAAAGTTCATAGAAAAGGAAGTACCCGTCTTTCTCCCAGTCTGACACTCAATTCAGTTTTACATACCATGGAAACCCATTCAGCTTGTTATCCATTAGTCAGATTACTCGTGACTTGCAATGCTCGATAATATTCTTTTCTGATGTGTTTTTCAGCACCTAAAGACTGGGAAGAGTCGGTAATAGGCATGTGGCTGGAGACTTGTACCTGTTTGAAATAAAAAAATTTGTTGCTTGTGTCGGTGTGTCAATCGATCCGTTTGAGTTACATTGTCGGTTAGGTCATCCATCTATCCAAGCTATCCAAAAAATATATCACTATCTATATTTTCGAGTTCCTTTTCATTATGAGTCATGTAGTCTGGCTAAACATCATCGAGTACCCTAATTTGTGAGTCTAAATAAAGCTGCCTCGGCTCCTTTTGAATTAATGCATTTTGATGTATGGGGTCCATGTACCATTGAATTTGTGATGGATTTCAAGTACTTTGTTTCCTTTGTTGATGACTATCCACGAGTTACTTTTGTCTACTTAATGAAAAATTGCTCCGAGTTATTTGATATTTGATACATTTTTTATGCTAAAATAAAAATCTAATTTGAGTTTTCTATTAAGTGTCTTCGGAGCGACAATGGTCGTGAGTATGTGTCTCGTGAGTTCAATTCTCATCTGGCTAGACATAGGATTATCCACCAAACTTTCTGTCCTTACACATCACAACAAAATGGTGGGGCGAACGTAAGAATCGTCACATTTTGGAAACAACGCGTACTTTTATGTTTCATATTCGTACTCCCATAAAATTTTGGTCGGATGTTGTCCTTACAGCTTGCTATCTAATCAATCGAATGGCGTCTACTGTTTTCAATGGCATTACTCATTTCTCTCGGTTATATCCTAATCGTATGTCATTTTCTCTCTCAAAAATTCTGCAGAAGAGAGACTCAAACATCCTGGTTGGCGCGACGCTATGGAAGAGAAAATACGAGCACTTCGGAAGAACAATATATGAGACTTGGTGGATTTGCCTACTGATAAGAAGGCAGTAGGTTGTAAATAGGTGTTCACCATCAAGGTGAAACCGGATGGCACCCTTGATCATTTGAAAGCTCGTCTTGTGGCAAAAATGTATTCTCAGACTTACAGTGAGGATTATTTTGAGACATTCTCTCCGGTTGCCAGGATGACCTCTGTGACGGTGCTCCTATCCTTAGGCGTCCGTTATAACTGATTCCTATTTCAGTTGGATGTGAAGAATGTATTTCTCCAGTGGGATCTTGAAAAGGAAGTGTATGTGATACAACCTCCAGGGTTTGTTGCAAGGGAGGATAAAATATGTCTTCTGCGAAAGGCCATCTACGATCTCAAACAATTTTCACGTGCTTGGTTTGGTCGATTTATACCTGTCGTTACCCAGTTTGGCATGTGCCAATCAAAGAATGATCATTCGGTATTTTATCGACAGATATCAGCCAGACAGATATTACCTGGTGTCTATGTTGATAATATTGTGATTACGGGAGATGATAGTCAGGGTATTACAGGACTGAAAAGTTTCTGGGTGAGCAGTTTCAGACCAAAGATATAGGAACGTTGAAGTACTTCTTGAGCATTGAACTCACAAGGAAAAAATAAGACATTGTAATATTTCAGCGAAAATATGTGCTTGACATACTAACTGAAGCAGGAATGATGCAAACTAAAGGAGCAATCTCACCCATAGATCTAGGGGTAAAGTTACTCCCCGATGAGGGGATACTGATGACAATTCCTGATAAGTATCATCGGCTAGTTGGAAAACTCAACTACTTGGCAGTCATGACTCGTCTAGACATTTTTTTGATGTAACTGTCGCAAGTAGATTTATGGCTTCTCCACAAGTTCCGCATTGGCAGACAATTCTCAGAATCCTGCGCTATCTAGCCCAGAATTCTGGGAAAAGAATTTGGATGGAGAATCAGGGGCATACTCATTTTGAGTGTTTTACAGATGCTGATTGGGGTGCAAGTCTTATGGATAGACGGTCTACATCTGGCTATTCGCTATTTATTGGCGGAAACTTAGTGTCATGAAAGAGCAAGAAGCAGAGTGTGGTCTCACGATCGAGTTCGGAAGCGAAATACCGAACTATTGCTCATGACACAACAAATGTGTTATATCTGCAACATTTTCTAAAGAAGTTGGAAGAAGCATGATCTGAAGCGGCAGATATGTGGTGTGATAACCAGTCAGCTATTCATATTGCTATCAATCATATATTCCATGAAAGAACGAAACACTTTGAGATCGACATCCACTTCGTCCGTGATGAATATCAAAAGGGGTTGATAACATTTCACCACATGAGAACCGGTGATCAGATAGCTGATATCTTTACGAGATCTCTTTTAGGCCCTCGTCTTCAGTTTCTTTGTAACAAGTTGGACATGATTGACATCTATGCTCCAGCTTGAGGGAGGGTGTTAAGTATTAGTCATTTAGTCCCACATCGGATAGAGAATAATGAAGAGGTTAGTCCTCTCCTATATATATATGTAATCTCTCCATCAATGGAAGTTATCCCATTATTCTATCTAACAAGGAAGATAATTGTAGATTACCTGGGATCTGGAAGAGAATTTAAAAGCTCAGGAAGCATTGGACACCTAATATCTTCTCCATTGTGGGAGGAAAACTGCAGTATGCTTTCACTTACGTCTGCCATGTACGTCCTCCTTTTGGTTCTTTTGATGATTGCCCATTCTAAAATGAACTAAATAGATCTTTGTTATGAACAACTGAAAAGCACTAACATTAAATCTCATTTACATTTAAAGGGCATTCTTTAAGTATAGTCTGACAATTCATCCAGAAACTTGTTTCCGGTAATACGGAAAGGACTGTACATTGACGTTAATTTCTGACTAAAAACATGTGTAAACGTATTTTACATTGAAATCTTGAGCTTGTGCATTCCAAAGTAAGTGTAGAAGAAAAATATATGTTTCATACTATTAAGTTGTTTGCCATTTTGTGTAGGTCTTCTGTAATGTAGCCATCTTTTTGCTGTATATTACAAATTGTCCAATCAACCAATTAGATGAAACTTTACTATTTTTACATTTTTAGTAAATGTAAATATTCAATAGGTGTAATTATTTCTAGTGTTAGGATTTTAGTAATTTGCTAATTGTAAAAATTCTTAATGGACTGCAAGACCATTCATAAAACATGTTATATTCCGTATGCTTTCTTATAAAAAACTTATTTTAGTCTTTGTTACTTTGATAGTCTTATTCTGCATGATCTTGTATGTGCAGCATGGGAGGGCTAGTTGTGAAGCAAATGTTATATCAGGCGAAGATTAACAATTTCAGCAAGTTTGTGAACAACACAATTGGAATCGTACGCTACTTGACCTAGACTTTTATATTCACTCTGTTAAATACTAATATTGCATTTTAAATGCAGGTGTTTTATAGCTGTCCACACTTTGGTAGCAAACTTGCTGACATGCCGTTGCGTATGGGCATGGTTTTCCGTCCAGCACCTCCGGTTAGTAAATTTTCTATTGGCTTCTCTGCTGGGGTATTGATTTACTACTAGTTAACCTTGATAATAAATTAACATTAGCTTCGTATCTTGGTAGAGTTGTTTGTCTATGCCTTCATTTAGATTTGTGACCTAGATGCATATTAATAATTTGAAGATCTGAGTTTAAAGTAATGAAATTCATATACGGGTAAAATTGTTTGTATCTACTGCCTTCAGATTGAGGAACTAAGAAGTGGATCTCCGAGATTGGTGGAACTAAATGATTTTGTTCGCCAGCTCAACAACAAAGGAGTTCTTGAGGTTCTCAGTTTCAGTGAGGTAAAGATGATGTTCCTTCTTATTGCACTGTTATGTTTTTGACCCACTTTGATAATGACTTCCTGGCCAATTTACACTTGTGCAGACCCAGGTTACACCGATTGTTGAAGGTTATGGTGGCTGGGCCTTTCGGATGGAAATTGTGCCCATTGAATCTGCGTACCCTGGCTTTGGTGATCTTATTGTAAGTGGGATAATAATACCAAAAATAAACAATCATATTTGGAGAGAGCAACATAGGGAGAGGAAAATCGCTTTAAAAGAGTATTGTCGTGCAAAACTATGTTGCCAAATGCGTGATCTGAAGAACTCCAACGATAACGATCATTGACGACAAACCTTCGTTACTAAGGTCCGATGATTTGGTATTGAGCTATTAGGGTGGTAATGATTGGGCTATTGCCTATGTTGCACGGACACGGCAAATTGATTTTTGTATCCGTATCGTGTCCATGTCCATACCCATGCCCGGATTGGTACTCATGCTACACAGGTAAACTACCTTTGTACCTATTTGAAAATGCTCATATACCATATCCGTATCCGTATCATGTCTTACCTGTGCCCGTATCCGTATGTGTGCAACATAGGTTATTGTACTTGGTAGATGGGTTGGTTGGATTTTGTACTTCTGGATAGCAAAGAAAAAGGGGGTTTGAGGGAAACTTACAGTAGTTTTAGGGTTGCTATAGTGTGAAAATAAGGGTCTTAGTGTTAAGGTATGTGTTGATTGAAATTTCGGAAGGATTAGCAAAGGTTTTGGCCCTATTGGTTGGCAGAAATATGGGGCGGGAAGTGTTTACTCGGGATTAGGGTTCTATAGAGAATATATGAATCATTTAAGAGTTATATTTACGGTTAAAGAAACTTCTATTATTCACTTCATTGAAGTAAAATAAATGTTCACGTCGCTTTAATATGCTTACAAATCCTTGGCATTCAAGAAATTGTTCCTAGCCATACCTACCAACTAAAACTAATCGTAATAAGAAACTATTAAATGTAATCTAATCCTATTACCATGCACATAATAGTTAAAATAAATGCAACCAAACAAGTGCACCTGAAAATAGACTTAATAACTCAAAATTTTCCAACAGATCCCAAATAGGACATATTGTCCTCCATCAACATTCTTAAACATTATTTAACTCACTAATCAATTTTTTTAATCTTCGGGTTGTTGGAAACTGTTCATCTAATTTAAATGTTCGATGGGCATTAGATTATAGTCTGAGGCTCTGAAGATTAGAGGTCATAGTCAAGCCGTGAATGTTCTGAATCAAGTGATATTATGTAGGCACTTCTATGACAGTCTCATTTTTTGCATCTAATTTAAATGTTAGATTGGCAATTTGGATAATAGTCTGACGATTGGAGGTCAGAATCAAGATGTGAATGTTCCAAAACCTAGTGTTATTCTCTGTTATCTGGACTCGGATACGGGTGTCAGGTACGGGTACATATGCAAGAGTCGGGTCCTTCAAACTCATAATTGAAGGACACACGGACTCGGCTAAAAAGCAACCAAATTTTGGATACAGGTACGAGAATATGAATATTAAAATAAATATATTTGAACATAGTTTTATAAAAGATACATCATGTAATTAATTTTGCATGGCTTCATGAAAGACATGTAGTTAAATTTGTACGATTTTATAAAGAAAAACATACTCTAATTAAATTTGCATGATTTTATAAAAAGACGGTTGTAATTAAGTTTGCATGGTTTCATACATTTAAGCTTATAATTAAATTTGCATGGTTTCATAAAAAGACATCTTATAATTAAATTTGTAATGTTTCATAACTTTACTACCGGTATACCATATTAAAATAAACTATCTACTTCACTAGCACATCAAAATAAAATATCTACTTCACTACCAGTCTTCCGATTATTACTATAAAGGATCTGAGTGTCACCATGGTGGATCGGATACGGATTCCATATCCATACCCATGTCCTATCGGGCGGACACGGATACTTCTCCCTAATTCTCCCTAAAGTAGAGAGTCCGGATAACATAGGTGTTATTTTGTTGGGCACTCCTATGATTTCTTTTTTGTAATAGGGTTAAAATATATACATTTACACCTGACAAAGTGCTCAAAGGCTTGCTCGAAATTTTATTTTGGATCCTCAAAATTAGATCCATCATCTTATTTGGATGGCATGGATGTTAGAAGGGAAATCATTTCCTTGTTAAGTTTTGAGAGTGAATCTTAAGGATAAAAACCTGAAAACTTTAAGGCTCCGTTTGGTAGGAAGGATGAAAAAGTAAGAGAAAGAAAAAAAAGAGTTGAGATATATTTTCCATTTATAGTAGGAGGGATAGAAAATATAAGGGATGCACTTTCCTTTGTTTGGTATGAAAGAAAAGTGAAAGGAAGAAAAACAAAAAATATAGGTTTTACCAAGTATATCCTCAACTAAAAATATTTATTTACCATTTGACTTCATTGAACAATTTTTAAATAATATAATTCCTATAGGGTGTAATTGTGTTAAAGTTATTTTATTTTGTTATTTATCATATGAGGGTATAATAGTAATTATGGGTGTATTGCATATCAATATAAATAGACATGAGATGCAATCTAGGGTTTAAGGTCCTTGCAATCTCCTTTCTCATATTCTCTCTTCTCCTACTTTCCCTTCTCCTCTCCATCTCCAAACTTCACTTGGTATCAGGGCATATATTTGTAAGTACTGTATATCTCATCCACGACAGGGCTGTTTTTCGTCTACTTTTCATGATTCGCCGTTCGTCGTTCGTTGTTCGTGGTCGTTCGTGGTTCGTTTATGAGATCTAGGGTTTCTACAGATCTCCGTTGGTTATTCGTCGTCGGTTGAGGTTCGTTGTGAGATCTAGGGTTTCAAAGACCTCGTCTTTCTGTTGCATCTGCAAGTATGGTGGGGAGCGAATCTTCTAGCGAGGTTAATAGTGGTGGTGGTAGCGGAGGTGGTTCTCCTTTTACTGTTATTCATAATGATGAATTGGGAAAGTCGATTACAACGGTGAAACTCAATGGTGCGAACTACCTTGCCTGGTCCAAGTCTATCAAAGTGGTGTTAAGGGCGAAGAAGTTGATATTTTTGACGGAAGAACCCCTGCCTGAAACTTCCGCTGAGTATGAAGATTGGATAAGTGCAGATGCATACGTTATGTCATGGTTGTGGCATAGTATGGAACCACATATCGCTGCTAATATTCGGTGGTGTGAATCAAGCAAACAGATTTGGACATCTCTGGAAGAATCATATTCGCAGAAGCGAAACGTTGCCCGTATTTATAAGTTGTCAAAGCAAAATGGGAAGCCTGTGAATGAATATCTGGCTTCAAAGAAGGCTTTGTGGGAGGAACTGCTTCAATATCATCATATTACTACTGATTTGAAGGAAGCTCGGAGACAGAAGGAAGAGTTTCATGTTTCACTTATCCTAGCCGGCTTGGATCCTGCGCTCGAACCTTATAAAGCTCAAATCCTTGCTGGAGAGCAGTTACCTACGGTGACATATACTTTCTCCCGTCTCAACCGTTCCTTTCTGGGACAGTTCTGTGGTGTCGAGTACTGACTCTTCTGCCCTAGTTTCTAGTGATGCTGGTCGTGGTGGTGGACGTGGTAGTGGACGTGGCGGTAGAGATGGTGGTCGTAGTTTTGGTCGAGGAGGAGGCCGTGGTGGTAGAGACAATGGTCGTGGTGGTGGCCGTGGTGGTGGTGGTGGTCGTGGTCGTGGTCAACCACGGACGTGTAACTATTATAGAATACTCGGTCATGTAGAAGACTATTGTTGGGACAAGTGGGGCAAACCAGAATATGCACATCAAGTGCATGATGAAAATATGTAGTCCCAGGTCACCTCCCAGAGATGATACTTCGGATTTCAATCAGACTTCAACGTTCGATACCTCGTCTCCATTTCAACAGATCCTCCAGAAGTTGAACGTGTTTGCTAGTACCACCTCCCAACCTACTGCAACCATGACACATATAGGTAATCATGCTTTTGTGGCAACCCAGTCACCATCCACCTCTTGGGTCATCGACTCAGGAGCAAGCTCTCACATGTCTGGTATAACATCTATCTTTCATAATCGTAGTTCCATGAAACATAATATTATCTTGGCTGATAGGTCTACTCGTCCTGTGCTTGGGAAAGGTGTCATTCACCCTACTCAATCACTATCATTATTTGATTCATTATATGTGCCTAATTTTTTATTTAATTTGTTATTTGTGAGCCAGTTAACCAAATCTCTTCAATATTCTATGACATTTTCTCCCAATTCGTGTGTTTTTCAGGACCTCAGGACGAAGAAGATGATTGTTTCGGGGCATGAAAAAGATGGACTGTACTACTTGGATCTACCTGGAAAGGCCTTCACTTCTGTTTCTACTTCTCCGTTGCAGTGGCATTATCGTTTGGGACATCCGTCTTTGGCTAAGTTGCGTCAAGTTGTTCCTAGTTTGAGTCATGTTTCTAGTCTTGAATGTGAGGCTTGTCAGTTAGGCAAGCATCACCGTAGTTCCTTTCCTCGTCGTAGTGAGAGTCGTCAATTAGTCTTTTGATCTTGTTCATTCTGATATTTGGGGTTCATCTAGAGTCAAAAGTCCGAAAGAATTTCAGTATTTTGTTATTTTTATTGATGATGATTCCAGAATGACTTGGTGTTATTTAATGAAAGAAAGATCTGAGTTTCCAAATGTATTATCTGTCTTTTATAATGAAGTCTATGTTCAGTTTGATAAACGTATCAAAATTTTGCATTCTGATAATGCTTTGGAGTATACTCAATCTTCTATGAACAGTTTCTGTGTTGATCGTGGTATGATTCATCAAACCAGTTGTGTCCACACCTCTCAACAAAATGATATAGCCGAACGCAAACATCGACACATTTTAGATGTGGCTCGAACTCTCATGTTCAATATGCATGTCCCTAAACAGTATTGGGCAGATACCGTTCTTACTGCATGTTATCTTATTAATCGCATGTCATCATCTGTATTAAATAACAAAGTTTCATTTACCATATTACATACAGATGTCGCACCTTTTTCCTTATCTCCTCGAGTGTTTGGGTGTGTCGCTTTTATTCATAACTTGGAACCTAATCGAGATAAGTTGGCTCCTAGATCTCTGAAGTGTGTCTTTCTTGGTTATCCCCGTACTCAAAAAGGTTATCGTTGTTACAGTCCACAGTCACGCAAATATTATGTCAGTGCGGATGTTACATTCTTTGAGTCTACCCATTTCTTTCCTTCAAGAGACCGTTGTATTCTTTTTACAACAGATTTGATATCTTTCATACCACTTTCGGTCATTCCTGAATCAATTTTTGTCTCAATTTCCCATTTACAGGTTTATCAGAGATCCAAGGACAGGCCAGTAGTTCTGCAGAATTCAGCCTTTAACCAATCATCTTCCGTGCCTGAGGTTTCTGCTCCCATCACCACAGATCCAGATGATCTTCCTATTGCTCTCAGAAAAAGACAATGCTTTTGTACCACAAAGAATAAGCATCCCATTTCTAACTATGTTTCATTACACCGTGCTTCATCATCTTTTCATGCATTTGTTGTTTCATTGTCTTCTATTTTTATTACCAAAACTTACAAGCAGGCTATGTCATCTTCCGGTTGGAAAAGTGCAATGGATGAGGAGATGTATGCTTTACATCAAAATCAGACTTGGGAGCTTACATCACTTCCTGTTGGAAAGCAAACAGTGGATTGTAGATAGGTGTACACTGTTAAGTATTACCCTGATGGTTCTGTTGAGCGCCTCAAGGCACGGTTGGTTGCCAAAGGGTATACTCAGACATATGGCGTGGATTATATGGAGATTCTCTCCAGTGGCTCGGCTGAATTCAGTTCGGATTCTTATTTCTGTGGCGGTTAATCACCAATGGCCTATATATCAGCTGGACATAAAAATGCTTTCTTGCATAGTGACTTACAAGAGGTTTATATGGATCAACCACCGGGATATGTTCTAGCAGAAAATAAAAAAAACTCGTATGTCTATTGAAGAAAACATTATATGGACTTAAACAGTCACCTCGTGCTTGGTTTGACAAGTTCAGTTCAGTTCTCATTCAGTATGGTTTTCGGCGTACCACATCAGATCATTCAGTATTTTGCCATTCTTCCTCAGCATGTATTATCATGTTGGTTGTTTATGTTGATATCATTATATCTTGGAGTGATCATGCTGGAATTGTGGACTTGAAGGCCTACCTTAGTCATCAATTTCATACTAAGGATTTGGATCTTCTTCGATATTTTCTTGGAATCGAGATTGCTCGATCTAAGAAGGGCGTGTATCTGTCATAACGCAAGTATGTTCTAGACTTGCTCTCCAAGACTGGGATGTTGGAGTGTCGGCCAGTTGAGACTCCTATGGATTATCATGACAAGCTTGATGCTGACAGGAGAGAGTTATTTGAGGATGTTGGATATTATAGACGTTTGGTTGGCAAACTTATATATCTTACTGTTACTCGACCAGACATCACATATGCAGTTGGAGTAGTTAGTCAGTTTATGCATGCCCCTCGGCAACCACATTGGGAGGCTATCTCTCGCATTCTTCGATACTTGAAGGGTGCACCTGGAAAGGGTTTGTTGTACAAACCTTCCCAGTTGCTTACGGTGACTGGGTTCAGTGATGCTGATTGGGCAAGCAGTCGCAGTGATAGGAGGTCTACTTCTAGCTATTGTACGTTTGTGGGTGGCAATCTTGTCACGTGGCGTAGTAAGAAGCAGAATGTTGTGGCTCGTTCTAGTGCAGAGGTCGAGTACCGTGCGATGGCTCATACAGCTTCTGAGATGATGTGGGTGCAGTCTCTTCTTCATGAAATGGGAATTATGATTCCTATTCCGATGGAGATGTATTGTGATAATCAGTCGGCAATGTTTATCGCAAGTAATCCGGTGTTTCATGAGCGCACGAAGCATATCGAGGTGGATTGTCATTTTGTTCGTGATTTGTTGCTGAAGAAACATATTGTCACTCCTTATGTTTGATCAGAGGATCAATTAGGTGATATCCTCACCAAACCACTTGCTCGTGGTACATTTTCTGATTTATGTAGCAAGCTGGGCATGTCTGATCTATATGCTCCTGCTTGAGGGAGGGTGTTAAGAGTTATTTTATTTTGTTATTTATCATATGAGGTATAATAGTAATTGTGGGTGTATTGCATATCAATATAAATAGACATGAGATGCAATCTAGGGTTTAAGGTCCTTGCAATCTCCTTTCTCATATTCTCTCTTCTCCTACTTTCCCTTCTCCTCTTCATCTCCAAACTTCACTAATTGTAAATTAGATATGTCTCGACTTTTCCTTCCACTTTTTGAGGGATTGAATTTCTTAGATTAAGAAGGAAAAGTAATCTCTATACTTTTCTTTTCCTCTTTTTCTTTCTATACGAAACAAGAGAAAATGTATCATTTTCTCTACTTTTTTCTCCTCCATCTTCTTTCTCCTCACTTTTTTCTCCTACCAAACAGACCCTAAGGCTGGAGACATAATCTAGTTGCTTGGTCATAGGTAAACGCAACCCTTCCCTTTTGGAATTGTTTTGTACCCTTTTTTTAATTTGAAAGAGAAGTAAGAAAAATGAATGTGCAAATTTTATGAAATTTTATGAAATTTCTATTACTTACAATAATGTTATGTTTTCAAATTGTTAGCAATCGACGAGTTAGATTCTGGATCTTTCTTTTAGTGGGTTTGGATCTGTGTACACATCCAACCTTAGTACCTACTAAAAATGTGCAAGTGGATCGTGTGCGATCCGACCTTGTCACCCCTACTCCTAAATTCCATTTACTACTACACAATAGACCATTTGCTTTTATCTTATTTTATAAAAAGAGTGAAACCGAACGCTTACCCTATATTGTTAACAATTGATCTATCAATATCCACCATGTTTGCAATCAGTTTGGAGTCTAGTCTTGGTGTTATCACATGCCTTACAAATACCCAATGTATATGATTGCGTTTTAGATAAGTGTCATGCTTCTGGTCTTGACGCAAACTTATGCCTTTACAAATACCAAACATGCATGGTTGTGGGAGTGTCGTGTTAGTTGCATGGTTGTGATGACATCATATTCATAGTGACTAGACAACCACTAAGTCTTTGGTACTTTTTTTTAGTGTAGGTCTAGGGCCAACAAGATAGGGGTATCAACAAAAAGGAAAAAGGGGAAAGAAAAATTGTGGGGATAATGGGCCACTCGTGCCAATTCTAATTTCATTTTATTCAACTCCCCTCATAAAATAATGTATGGGTCATTATATAGACTCGTCGACTGGTAAGAAGGAAAAAAATTTAATTAACAATTGTTGTTAGTGAAAAATTATTGTGACAATGGAAAATAAATCACCGCGACTATTCTAGAAAGATAACAAAAATAATCCACTTGACATGCTCAATTTGAGATAAAGATTTTGCAATAAATGTCAACATCTTTCAGAGTCGGTTTGAGGGCCCAAACGATGGATTTGAAGATTTGGCACAGTTTTTGATAATGTGGACCTCATTCATACGTTCAACTTTGCTGGTCGTTGTCGCACCCCGGTCCCGTAGGGGCCAGTCGTCCTCGCTTGGTCCCTACGGAACCGATCGTCCTCGCTTGGGCGCGATGTCGTGCAAGCCTAAGTTGCGCTTGCACCAGGCAACGTACCTGCACAAGACATAAATCAAACGAAAATATACATATAGGCACGGAATGTAAATGCAGAGAACCAAAGTTGAACACATTTGATAGGCACACAAAATACTTTCTTTTATTGAATACTGAAGATTTGGATTACAAAGTGCTTACTTGGCTGAGTTACAAAATATGCCTTAGAAGGCTTACTACTCTTTTTACATTCCCAAAATTAGCCACAACGCCCATCCATTACATCCCTTTTGTAGGACCAAAATATCAAAACATCTAGCAGAAGAGGAGATGCCCACTGGAGAGGAGAGCAAAGGAAGCAGCATGAGCACAGTCCCTCGGAAGGTTGCGCTAACGCCGAGTCAGAATGCTCGCCAAGCTCTCGCGTCCAGTACCTTGATATTTGTCCACAAACGTGGGTCAGTACTACCACACGTACTGGTGAGCGACTGTGGCCAAACTCACATAGAAATCCACACTAAGTAAGCATAGGAAGCTAACATTATTAGGTGATCTTTCTAGTTGTCTAGTTTCTTTTTAACAATTCATGCTAGGAAATATAGACGATAGATAGCATATGCATATGATAATTCTTACCCACGACCGAGCGGCTATCCCTGCAGCAGACACACAAGTTAGCAACAATTTGTATATATGAATAAACTCATGCATCTGTGTTGGCATCAAGTGTCAGGTGTGCATATAAGAGATGACTTATCATGCGACATAACTATATTGAGAAAACGCATTCTCTAAATACTTGAACACCCCCCTGATGGCGAGGGCTTCTGTGCCTCAGGGTGTTCCTCTAATCCCCCTAAGGCGAACGATCCCCAGTGCCCCGGGAACCGTTCGTGGGATCTCTCCTTGTGCATAAGTTGTCTTAAGACCAATGCAACTCTTATCATATAAACTCTTACTATGCAGCAGTTTTAGACTATAAAGGAACATCTACATCTATCTTTACTTCTATTCTTTAGTAACCTATGCGAGGTTCTATAAACATCTCTATGCAGCATATGAGTAAGGAACATATATATACATCTGTATGAACAAGCATTTGCAACAGTTCTATATGTATAAAAATCAAGCATGCAGTTCATCTCATTTAGCTTGTTTCATTTAGTGAGGCAACATTGTATAAGGACAAGTAACTTGTGCAGACTAGAGATCATTTTATTAAGGCGTGTGAACTGAAGGATTCATCGAAGGGTCTAAGCCACTCACCGAATGAATCGAACGAGAGGATGGGGAAGCCTTATACAACGTTCACGCTTTGGTTATGCGTCCTGAAAATGCAACAATACTTGGTTAGCATACTTCGATCTATTTTTCTTACGATTCGTAAAGAACGCGCAAGCGAGAAAGCAAAATCATGAAAACCAAGTCATCGAAAGCAACTCAAAACACAAAGCAACACAAAACCAAGAAGCAAAGCAACCAACGAAAACTCTTGGACTTATTTCAATAGAAGCCGTTCGATCAATTCGAAGGGTTCAATGCGCTTCGTCCGTGTTGATTTGGCGGTAAGATTTTTCCGAGACTCGATTGTCAACCATGTCGAAGTAGCAAGTGTTCCATAAGTAACCGTTTGGAGCGGGGCGTTACATACTACACCACTGAGAAGAAGTTTTGTCCTCGAAACTTAAGAGATCAAGAGGCTATAAACGATGCATCAAGAGGTCAAAGGAATCAGACTCACCAACATTGTGCCCACTAGTGTCACGTTCTAAATTCAGCTGATACACTCTAGATCTTCTGGACTGATCAACTTGCTCAATAGGTGGGCCTGGAGGGGTCTGGGTCTGTACACGTTCTGCATCGTCCACCTGGTTCTCTGGAACCCTTCTCTTAGCCTGACAATCTCTGAAACCATGGCCTTTCTTCCTACAGTTGAAGCACTCTTTATTTTTGGTGCGGCAGTTCCCGATGCTATGGCCCCGTCTGCCACATAAGGTGCACTCTTGAGCAGAGTTCTGCGCACCTTCTATCTTCTTCTCCCCATCTTGGTATCTTTTTGTAGGAGGGTTTCGAGTAGCTGGCGCCTTCTCAGAAACACTCCGTGACAAATACTGCTCGTTCTGAACCGATGCCTCAAAGGCTTTTATGTAGGAAGTACATTCACGGTTCATAACATGTTTTCTGAGGCTATCATTCAAACCCTTAATAAATCTGTGTGTACGGGCTTGTTCGTCGGAAATCAACGAGCTAGCGAACTTAGCAAGTTTGGAGAACTCTGATTCATAGTCCTCCACGGACTTGCTCCCTTGCTTAAGTTCAGAAAACTCGTTTTCCTTTCTCTGTCTGACTCCAGGTGGAAGGTATTGCTCCTGGAATGCTTCCTTAAACATTCCCCAAGTGATCTTACCATCATGATGCTTTGTGGCGAGATCTACTTTCTTAATTTGCCACCAGTCGTGTGCACGTAACCGCAGCTGCATGTCTGCACACGCCACCCTCTTGTTCGCAGGTATCGAAGCAAACTCAAACAAGCTCTCCATTTTGGCGATCCAGTCTATCACCTTGTCTGGCGCGGTCCTGCCTTCAAACTCCGGAGGGTTCAACTTCAGAAACTCAGCACCTTTAAAGGTAGACTTCCTGGCCGCACATTGAGGCTCGTTTGTTTCTGCTAAGCCTTCTCCCAGAGGCGTAGTAGCAGCAGTCGCTGGTGTCGCGGCGGTTCCCGATGCACCACTATATGCTACCAATGTTGTCACTATCTGAGTCAGAGAGTCAAGCTGCTGTTGTTGTGCCAAGGCCCTAGCATTAGCCCGTTGCTGCTGAGCTTCGAACCGTTCCTGTTGGGCAGCATGGCGATCATTTTGATTCTGAAACATAGCGATCAGCTTATCGATTTGATCATCGCTCATGCTTGCTGTGCGCGATGTCTCAGGGTTACTAGCACCTGTTTTAGTCATCTTGCTGCAAAAGAGAGTAGCTTGCATTAGTCTCATAACGTATTATGGACTTATTGCATGGGACGTTGGGTTTTCATACTCTTAGGGACCTTTCATACTCTCGATTTACTTCTTATAGATTCGAAATCAATTTTCGAAATTCGGAACTTTTGAAACCGTTTGAAAACTTATATCATTTTTGAAAACGATATTTGAAGAGGCTAAGGACGTAATGTCGTGCTCTGATACCACCTGTCGCGCCCCGGTCCCGTAGGGGCCGGTCGTCCTCGCTTGGTCCCTACGGAACCGATCGTCCTCGCTTAGACGCGATGTCGTGCAAGCCTAAGTTGCGCTTGCACCAGGCAACGTACCTGCACAAGACACAAATCAGACGAAAATATACATATAGGCACGGAATGTAAATACAGAGAACCAAAGTTGAACACATTTGATAGGCACACAAAATACTTTCTTTTATTGAATACTGAAGATTTGGATTACAAAGTGCTTGCTTGGCTGAGTTACAAAATATGACTTAGAAGGCTTACTACTCTTTTTACATTCCCAAAATTAGCCACAACGCCCATCCATTACATCCCTTTAGTAGGACCAAAATATCAAAACATCTAGCAGAAGAGGAGATGCCCACTGGAGAGGAAAGCAAAGGAAGCAGCACGAGCACAGTCCCTCGAAAGGTTGCGCTAATGCCGATTCAGAATGCTCGCCAAGCTCTCGCGTCCAGTACCTGGATATTTGTCCACAAACGTGGGTCAGTACTACCACACGTACTGGTGAGCGACCGTGGCCAAACTCACATAGAAATCCATACTAAGTAAGCATATGAAGCTAACATTATTAGGTGATATTTCTAGTTGTCTAGTTTCTTTTTAACAATTCATGCTAGGAAACATAGACGATAGATAGCATATGCATATAATTCTTACCCACGACCGAGCGGCTATCCCTGCAGCATACACACAAGTTAGCAACAATTTGCATATATGAATAAACTCGTGCATCTGTGTTGGCATCAAGTGTCAGGTGTGCATATAAGAGATGACTTATCATGCGACCTAACTATATGATGGTCCATGGAAAAACCCATTATCTAAAGACTTGAACACCCCCCTAATCGCGAGGGCCTTTGTGCCTCAGGGTGTTCCTCTAATCCCCCCAGGGAGAACGATCCCCAGTGTCCCGGGAACCGTTCGTGGGATCTCTCCTTGTGCACAAGTTATCTTAAGACCAATGCAACTCTTTCATATAAACTTTTACTATGCAGCAGTTTTAGACTATAAAGGAACATCTCCATCTATCTTTACTTCTATTCTTTAGTAACCTATGCGAGGTTCTATAAACATCTCTATGCAGCATATGAGTAAGGAACATATATATACGTCTGTATGAACAAGCATTTGCAACAGTTCTATATGTATAAAAATCAAGCATGCAGTTTATCTCATTTAGTTTGTTTCATTTAGTGAGGCAACATTGTATAGGGACAAGTAACTTGTGCAGACTAGAGATCATTTTATTAAGACGTGTGAACTGAAGGATTCATCGAAGGGCCTAAGCCACTCACCGAATGAATCGAACGAGAGGATGGGGAAGCCTTATGCAACGTTCACTCTTTTGTTATGCGTTCTGAAAATGTAACAATACTTGGTTAGCATACTTCGATCTATTTCCCTTACGATTCGTAAAGAACGCGCAAGCGAGAAAGCGAAATCAGGAAAACCAAGTCATCGAAAGCAACTCAAAACACAAAGCAACACAAAACCAAGAAGCAAAGCAACCAACGAAAACTCTTGGACTTATTTCAATAGAAGCCGTTCGATCAATTCGAAGGGATCAATGCACTTCGTCCGTGTTGATGTGGCGGTAAGGTTTTTCCGAGACTCGATTCTCAACCGAGTCGAAGTAGCAAGTGTTCCATAAGTTACCGTTTGGAGCGGGACGTTACAGTCGTAAGCATGAAACGGGCTCCCATAACCAAAGTTATGACTCATCAAGCATAGTCAAACAATGTGCACGACACAACCGATTTGGCAATGGTATAATCGCTCCAAATAGGCAAGGGCTGCTTCAGTGTTCCATATACTCATAGACTTCATTTTTATGAAGTTCCATTGAACCCGACTTAAATGATGGTAGGTAAAATACCTATGCTTAACGAAAAGAGGGTAAACTAGTAAAAGGTTTCAGTTTATTTTATTAAATTATTTACTAGTGAAGGCAATCAGGGGTGGACCTACCTTAGGGCCAGGGGGGTGCCTGAGTTTTCGATTTCCATCATATATAGTTTCTATTTTTTCTATATGTACATCATATTTTCTCTAAAATTATTAAGTTGTCGATCAACAGATACAGGTAAGTTAATGGTGTTATAACTTGGGAGGTCTTGAGGTCAATTCTCACTTTGTACCTATGTTACTTGGATTCGGGTATGGGTGTCGGGTACGGATACATATCCAAGAGTTGGGTCCTTCAAACTCATAATTAAATGACACACGGACTCGGCTAAAAAAGATCCAAATTTTGGAAACGGGTATGAAAATATGACTAATAAAATAAATATATTTGAACATGGTTTAATTAAAAGACACATCATGCAATTAAATCTGCAAGATTTTATAAGAAGACAGCATGTAATTATAAACTAGTAGTAAATTTTACTGAACTAGTTGAATAAGTCGGAGTCCCTAAGAGACCGTTCCTTCAGCTCTCCTACTACTTTACTACTAGTCTACCATATTAAAATAAACTATCTACTTCACTACCACATTAAAATTAACTATCTACTTCACTATCAATCTTCCAAATGTCACCATGGAGGATCCGATTGTGTCACTATAGAGGATCCGATACAGATTCCATAACCATGGATACTTTTCCTTAAAGTGGAGAGTCCGGATAACATAGCTTTGTACATATTTTGCTTTAGTTTTTTTTTTTTATGAATTTTATATTTTTGCATTTTTTTTTCGACCCTCAAAAATATTTATGGAAGGCAAGGAACTAATGAGTGAAACATCTAAATGGATAAGAAAGCAATTTATAGATTTTTACTTCTTGAGTTTAAATTTGTCTTGCTTGTGAGAGAACATTTTGACAATCTTGTAATACAGAAAATTTATCAAACATGAACCTGCAAGCTAATTTTATTTTGCTACTCTTCTTCTTGATTGTTTCTTGATTTGTTATTCTCGCTGCAGGTACTAGATGGTACAGATCATATAAATTCTTGCAAGCCAGTTAACCGAAACGATCCATCATATTCGGAGACATTGGATTTCCTGAAGAAATTGAGAGCACATCTTACTTGAAAGAACATATTTTCAATTGTCCATACAAGCACCAACGACATCTTTGTGCAGAATCAATACCCTTGTGTAGAAATTATTATCACCAGCTCATATATCAGGCACACAGTACATGTAACATATAGAATTGGTTTGGAAGCGAATGTATGCAAGCTGATGTTTCTTGAAATCTCATCTTTTGACCTCTTACGACCCAAAACATGTAGAGCGGGTGCAAGATTTTTTACTGTAGATATTAATTTAATGTTCTTTCTAATGTATATTCTCTTATTACTTTATTAAAGATGAGCGTTTGTACATTATATACGAGTCTTTAAAGTATGCTTCCAACCTTGGTCAGCAAGAAGTGAGCGTCATTCTTTTCCTCTGGTATAATGTCATACAGATGAATACAAATTTATATAGCAAACGTCTAGACAATATTTTATGGAAACTTGGAGGGTGCTCTTTAGTTGTATGAGTTTAAAATACAATCCAAAATGTGGGTCTACAATCTAACTACCAACTGGCTATCCAGATTTTATGGTCTGACTCTTTCATGCTCATAGCTACAGTATTTTGCAACAAATTAGAAGATTGATGCTAGGTCAAATTTAAATTTTGTCGTTACGATCGGAAACAGGTAGAGCCGGTGCAAGATTTCTGATTGTAGAATTTAATCTAATGTTCTTTCTAATGTATATTCTCTTATTGCTTTATTAAAGATGGCATTTCTGCATTATATACAAATCTTCAAAATATGTTTCAAACCTTACTCAGCAAGGAGTGAGATTCATTCATTATCTGCTCTGACATAATGTCAGAGAGATGAATACAAATTTTATATAACAAATTGTATTATCTTACCTCTTTGTTTAGATTATATAGTCTATGAAAATTTAGAGGAGAATTTTTTTGTTGCATGAGCTTAAACTGCAATCTAAATGACATGTCTACCATCTAATTGCCAACTTGTTACTTAGATTTCATAGAACATAAGAAACTACATACAAGATTTGAATTATATTGTCAACCTGACATCAAACCTTCCATGTTAGTATCAAATTCTAGCCAAGATAATTAGCTATGAATATGAAAAAGATTCTATTCTGATGAGAGAAGGATTGGTCGTTTGATCTTGATATCTTATTGTCGTGCCTCTACAAACAGTTGTTAGTTGCACTCAGGATTGTGCTTGATGTCTCTTCTCTTTCGTTGTCATTGTAAAAATGTCTTTTTGATACATTTAAGTGTAGTTCATATAGGATCATGTAGCAATTCTAGGGGGTGAATAGAGTGTAGCGGAAGCAATAATCCAATTAAAAAATTAGCTAAGTAAAGGAAGTAAATGTACCAACAGATATAACAATTAAGAATATGCACAGTAAAGAAGAGTAAGAAGGGCAAACGCAAATACGGTTAATTTTATCCTGGTTTTTCTCTGAGAGGACTAGTCCAGGCCCGAGAACTATTGCTCGAAATTATATCCACTATAATCACCAATAGTGAATCACAAGCTTTGATCCGAAGGCTTGCAGACTTCTTACAACATCGAGCTTTAATCTGAAGGCTCGAAAGACTTCACACATGCGTTTGATCCGAAGGGCACGCTTCAAACACTTAAGGCAAAACATGACAAACCAAGCTTTTACAACTCAATCGGACTTTCTAAATCGGAACCGCACTTGGCACTAGAAGGCTGGGAGTTGATATTGGAAATAGGAAAGATTTATAGCTCAGGCTAACACTCAAGAATAGATGAGAAGAATGAAGAATGGATGAGTGGTTTGGAATGGAGAAATTCTTCTCTATTTATAGGATTTTCATGAATCGAGTTCGGGCAGAGTTCAAGCAGAACTCGGTCCGAGTTCGGTCACTTAACGTTCATAAATTTCAACGTTAGAGCCTGGTCATCCGGAAGAGGAGGCTGACTCGGTTTACTGGTTTGACCCTGACCGAGTTCGGCCCGAGTTCTATTCGAACTTTGTTGCTTTATTTCCAGAATGTTGGGTCCAGGTTTGGTTTGGTTCAGGCTGTTTTGAGTGGACTAGGTTCTGGTTTAATATGGATTTGAGCTTCCTAGTGCCAACTGCGAACCCGATGTATATTTGGTCGTATAAATAAAATATAAAATACATAATAAAAAGTGAAAGACCAAGAGCACTGATGACGCCAATCTTCTGCTGACTTGAAGACGATTTTTTTCTTGATGGCAGTTGTCTAAAGATAGCCAGATCTGGGAATCTGAATACCTTTCATGGGCTTTGCCTCCGAAACCCCATGAGGGGCGCTGCCCCCTCGACCCCCGTCCGCTGACCAGGCAGCGGAACCCCCGAGTGCGAGGCTCCAGATAAGTCGTAGGCGGTTGGACGAAATCTTCTGGTATAACGCCGTCTTTGGCTCATCATTATTTTTTCATATCATATGTCAATTACTTTTCTGCACATACATGTTAGACGAACAAGAAATATATAGAAGCAAATATGATAACATTTAATGCATATCTAGACCTTGCTGAGTTTAAGTAGAAGTTACTATAGTGATTGGTCGATTATCATAATGCTAAACTTAATCGATTAGCCATATTCAAAAACTTAAACATTTGGCTAACAATCTTCCCCTTTTTTTATTATGACAAATCAGTTAAGTTTAAGACAGGTATAATCGATGTGTATATCAAAACAATAAGCACAAATCACTATAAGTATACTACTTAAACATATACTTACATACTTAAACTTACTTCTCCTCCTTTGACATGATAAAACGAATCTCCCCCGTAATAGGAGATATTATCTAAGCTTCTATATGTGCGTAAGCTCCCTCGTAGTACATGAGACGCTGACGAATATACACATATTTGACATATTTCTTCTCCTTTGTCAAAATAACTAGTTTACGGCTCCCCCGCAAACGAAAAATATATATCATGAAGACAATGTGAGAACATAAAGCATATAACATGATCATGTTGTCAACATAAGAATAATGACTTGCATATCATAACAATGACTTATATACTTAACAATTGAAGATAACTAGATGTAGACATATTCAATATATAGCATAAAAATTACTACTAAACATTTTGTAACAATAATACAAGAGACATAACTGAATATTCAAATCTAGTCATATACAAGAGACAATTAAACAACTTCTCTTAGATATCCCAATCTCAACATTAAACTATCTATATCATAGCTTGACATCGAATCATGTAGTAGGAAAGAAATATGCATATCATTGTAACTAGCCAAAGTCTAAACTAAAATTTAAACTAAGTGACATATTTCTAAAACAATTAGAAATATCCAAGGTGACTAGGAGTGCTTATTAAAAGTCATAGTGTCACGGTCTATACTAAAAGTTGTTAACTTTAAGTCAAAAAGTAAGGCTCAGATTTGTTATTGTATTCTGAAAACAAATACAATAGACCTTAATAAATATTTATTCAATAAAGTATTGATCATCTTGGGTTAGCTGTAGGGGCCGGATCCCAGCTAGCGGTGATCACGAAGACACTTAAGTACCGTGTTGCTTAGGCTATTTACACCTTTTCGATAGAAGGATCCTTTCGGCTTATAACCAAAATTAATCTTAACTTTAAAGAACTTAGATTTAACAGGTATATATGATAATCATAACATCATACAACATCGTAATCCAAAATCATAATTCTTGACGAATAAAGTTTACTAAACAATATAAAGCATGCATAGACAATTGTGTCATATTAATAGAAAGTAAATAATTGATTCTAAAGTGTGAACTAATCAATAACTAGCCATGAACCAAAAGAGAATTAAGCTAATCATGCTAGTTCCATATATCTCAACTAAATACCAATTAAAAGAAATCAATAAGAGATAGTGACAAAACATTGATTAAAAAAAAATATATGCTAGATTCTACAAATTTATCCATTCTAAGAAGAATCAATTTGCACGTTATTAAAATGGCCCAAGTAGCAATATTTATGTTGGTGCAATTGCTTGAAAGATGTTCTTTGTAGTTTGCAATCACCAACGCTCTCATTGGTGCTAAGTCCCGATACAAATCGTTCTACCTACATCATTAGACAGAGACTTTGGTATCCAAATAAATTTGGATCCACATTTGTTAGCTTTGGGAAACCAATTCATATCAACTTGTTTTCTAGCATAGCACTGTCTAGATACGTGTCCTTTCAAACCACAATAGTGACATATAACATGATTATTTGTGTTTTAAGTAGGTATATAGGTGCGATGTGTGATATGAACATTCTTTCGTGGTTGTGTATAGATAAAGGTGTGATTGTGTAAAGCTTTAGCTTTGCTTGCTTCCTTTAGAAACGATCTGTCGTGTGTGTCTTTGTGATGAGTCATGTGTCTTATGTTAGATTGAGTCATAGGTTCCCTTACCTGTTTCCCAAGTCTAATCTTTAACTTTTTAGAGGTGTCATACACTTTATTGTATTTAGCAGTTAAAGCATCTATTCTAAGTGTAGCAATAGAATATTTATTCTTCTCATATTCTAACTCCTCCTTAAGTTTAGCATTTTCTTGAGTATTTTTTGATGCACTCAAGTGCTTCATGTAAGCTAAGCTTAAGTGTGGACATTTCAGCAGAATCAACACAAGTAGAAGTATTCTTGATATCATTCAAAAGACAAGTAAGCTTTTTATTCTCAAGCTGATAAGATTTAATATCTTTTCTAGATTGCTTATAATTATTTCTAAGCTTCTTGTAATATTCAAATAAATCATTGAAAGCATCAGATAATTCATCATAAGAAAACTCTTCAAATAAAGGATTATTTATTACCTCACTTACCATTAAGCACAAACCTAACAAATATGGATCCAAATTTATTTGGATACCAAAGTCTCTGCCTAATGATGTAGGTAGAACGATTTGTATTGGGACTTAGCACCAAGGAGAGCGTTGATGATTGCAAATCTAGAAATGACATCTTTCAAGAAATTGCACCAACATAAATATGGCTACTTGAGCCATTTTGGTAACGTGCAAATTGATTCTTCCTAGAATGGATAAATTTGTAGTATCTAGTATTTTTTTTAATCAATATTTTGTCACTATCTCTTATTGATTTCTTTTAATTGGTATTTAGTTGAGATATATGAAACTAGCATGATTAGCTTAATTCTTTTTTGGTTCATGGCTAGTTATTGATTAGTTCACACTATGGAATCAATTATTTACTTTCCATTAATATGACACAATTTTCTATGCATGGTTTAAGTGATCGAACTCGGACCGAGTTCTGTCCGAACTCTATTAGTCTATTTTCAGAATGTTGGGTCTAGGTTTGGTTTGGTTCAGGCTGTTTTGAGTGGACTAGGTTCTGGTTTAATATGGATTTGAGCTTCCTAGTGCCAACTGCGAACCCTATGTATATTTGGTCCTATAAACAAAATATAAAATACATAATAAAAAGTGAAAGACCAAGAGCACTGATGACGCCAATCTTCTGCTGACTTGAAGACAACTTTTCCCTTGACGGCAGTTGTCCAAAGATAGACAGATCTAGGAATCTGAATACCTTTCAAGGGCTTCGCCCCCGAACCCCCACGAGGGGCGGCCCCCTCGAACCCCGTCCGATGACCGGTCAGCGAAACCGTCGAGTGCGAGGCTACGGATAAGTTGTAGGCGGTTGGACGAAATCTTCTAGTATAACATCGTCTTTGGCTCATCATCATTTCTTCATATTATATGTCGATTGCTTTTCTGCACATACATGTTAGATGAACAAAAAATATATAGAAGCAAATATGATAACATTTAATGCATATATGGACATTGCTGAGTTTAAGTAGAAGTTACTATAGTGATTGGTCGATTATCATAATGGTAAACTTAATCGATTAGACATATTCAAAAACTCAACTTAAACATTGGGCTAATAGTTCATGTTTGACAAGTGATATCCATGTAGTATGAAAATATCCCTTTTATATGCACATTTCAATTTAGTTCATGATTAACAACAGTATGGATACTTATCCTCTTACAGAAAGTGGAAACTGCTCAATAGTGTTTGGTAGTAGTGTTTGGTGTCAACAGTGTTGTGTTGGTTATAAGTTGTTCCTGTGCAGTACTCCGTTATAGACTAGCATAAATTAATTATGTAAAAAATAAAATTTGAAAATATAAATTGGATCCGAAACATTAGTCAAGTTGGTATATATTGGTATTATTCTCTTTTAGCAAAATAAGATGGTTAAAGTTAAATTCCATAGGACAAGTTGTATTTATGAAGATAGGAAATTTAACTTCTACTTAACATTTAGCACGCTTATTTGCAACAGAATAAAATGGTCATGTGTTTATAGCATATTAACTACAGAGATATCATGAGTGAACATTTTACGAAAATTCAGACTGCTCTCATAAAAGGTCTTTCTATTACATGGAAATGTTTGCTAGCAAATGAGTTGGTACATAATACAAAGTAGGTTGCATCAAGTATTGTATCAAATTAGACTTTGTCGAAAGTGTACACTCCAATAAGAGCATCTCAAACCATATTGTTTTTGTAATGTATTGTAATTCTTATGTGGCACAAGACAATATCTTTTCTAAGTAATAATATTTTATTTACAAAAAAAATGAAGTAAAAAAGTAAAAAAGTCTTCTCCAATTAGAAAAGTTTTTTTCCAACGCAAAAGTATTGAGATGCTTACGTTTTCCAACTTCCAAGACAATTTCTCCTCTTCCACCTTTTTCTAAATTTTTTTTACTCATAATTATTGACATAAAGGTAAAAACATTATCAAGTGAATTGTCTAAAAACTAGACAACCAATGCTCTCACAATTTAATTGAAGAAGATTTTTTTAATAAAATTTTAGATTTTTAAATAAAATTTTGTCATGGCAACAACTTTTTTTCGAAGTCACAATAGGGTTGGAGATGCTCTAAATCAAGATTTTGTTTGTCACATTCCCTTGAACTGCCTACGCCTGGGGTTTGATGTTGTCTATTCGAGAATGCATTGCCACTTGTATGTTCTCGGTGCATATAGAAAAGGAACCTCATAGGTTCTTTTCTTTTCGAGCAACAGTGGCCCACATCAGGACTTCCAACCGAATGTGCTGGGTTGGTAGAAGCGTCTTAAGAGGGGGCAAACAAAGGTATGGGCCGGTCCGGAGGGTTGGATTATGAGCTTATTTTGATTGTCCTTTGATCTTTATTGTGAGTCCTTCCTCAAGGGTCATTTGTGAACTCATTTTTTGGTAAAATCATGCTTAACCTGAAAGATTGCCTAGCAGAGAAGGGTTGCCCAAACCCGAAGTCTTATCCGGTATACCCCAGAGCCGGTCCTGGGTATACCTTGTTCGACCGATCATTGCAACAGTAGCTATGTACTAATTAATCCAAAGAATTGAGGAACGTGCCAATTTTATCTGGTTGTGTGGGGATACATGCTATGAGTTGGATAGCAAAACTCGGGAGGAGGGTGGCGTGGACTTGCAGTCACTAGTAAATTTATGTGGTGCTGCGGCTCTGCAACTTGTTCGGCGGTTCATGACAGGTGGGTTGATTGGATGAGAAATCAGTACATGGGTCAATCTATTTTTTGGGTCATGGTTATTGACAATATTCCTCTATGAATTTTTAAGCAAATGTTTCGTATCCGGGGTGTTGGTAACGAACAGCAAAAAATTGTTCTCCCAATAAAAAAAAACTTGTTAGGCTACAAAAATTCATTAAAAATCTCTACAGATGTCCCACCAATAAGTAAACATTTTCATCACAATCTCTCATAAATCTTTGGTATTCGGGGTGTTGATAATATAAGGTTTGTTGCCACCACCCCGGATATCAAAAGCTTTGTCTGATTGGCAAGAAGATCATATTTATGTGTTGTTGATCGACTCATATAACCCATACATAGTATTTTGATCTAATATTTCAATTCTTCCATGCTTTAGCAGTAGCATTTTGTTTACTTTTTCTAACATTTCTAGTACCAACTAATTCATTCGGACGAGACAGATTACGATGTCATGATGCGCCCATTCCTATGGCCATTCCTTTAATACTTCTGGCTCTCGGGAGTCACTTTGTAGGATACTTGGCCAAAGTGTGACCGTTCTAATCTAATAAGGTAAGTTTCATACCGCAAGGAAGACCACCTGCAGAAAACAGTAGCTAAGGTATCGAAATGCAAGAAAATCCAATGTTTTACTTGTTTGAGAATTTTGGGTAGGGTTCATCTCTGTAGGAACCATATTATAGATATGAAAAAGTAAGAACTCAGCGGGACCCTACTATAGATGTTATGTAAGATCATAGAAGACTTATGTATTATGCACCCCCTTATCTAGTGACATCCGTGATTATATTGTGAGAAACTTGTATACTCCATAATCTGTAGCTAGCCATGTCATACTCTCGTTCTCCGTGTTTCGATAGTGGAGTATGACAATCATCAACAGAATAAGTGAGAGAGGTCCAAACATCAGAAAATATGATTTATAAATGGTGAGATAAAGCAATTATGGAGGTTGTGACTTTTTTGTTATTGATACATGCATTAAAATAAGACTTTTGTGATGTAGAATAAGGTAAATAAAATGTTGACATAATATGATATAGAATATGTGATGATGGATGACCCAATCTAGAGTGTCACTCGGACAAAGTGGTCTTAACGCTGAAAAAGACAACGAGCAGAGAAGATAATTTTGGTAAGGATGTTGGCCACTCATAGACGTCATCTTTATAATTGTACGTCAAAAGGATTGCCTCTGTGTTGAGGTCCTTCACATGAAAAAAGTGGATAAGAATTCAACAAAAACGTGACTAGTATTACAAAATTGAAAGATAAAAGTAAGGTTCTTTTCCATTTTAGGCACAAAGAATATTGTGTAAATTAAAAGTGCTAGAAGGGATAGAGAAAGAATGGTAGAATTGATATGGATAATGTGAAGACCCAAGCCATCGTCGATCAACATCATCAGACCCTGCATAAGGAGCGGGAAGTGAAAGATTATTCGTGTCTGCGGTGACATGGTGCGACGTCCTACTATTAATTGGCTATATGGGGGTATCAGCGCTCTCAAGTGATGCAGAATGTGCACGCGGTTGCTATGGAGAAGCCTGACGTTGCGCCTGTGAACATGTTACGGATAGATCCAAAGAAGATTGAGTAGTGACAACTCAAAAAAAGGAGTGTAGCTTGACAGTGTAGTACCATATACTTGGCAATACCCAAGATATCGAAATGGTGGAGGTCGATAATTACGAGGAATGGAAGATGTAGAGGGGTCTTCGAAAGCTATTATGGTTTTTAAAAAATATGGAGAATTGTGTGAGAGAGAAAAAAGGTGAAAAAATAGGCCAGGAATGTGGCTATGATACCATTAAGAGATTGGAAAATAATGGCTTGATTTTCATTGAATAAAAATGAACTATATATACGCTTACAAGATGAGATTGGAAAAGGAGTGTCGCTTGACAATGTATCCTTGAGTACCACATACTTGGCAATACCTAAGATATCGACATGGTGGAGGTCGATGGTTATGAGGAATGGAAGATGTAGAGGTGTCTTCGAAAGCCATTATGGTTTTAAAAAATATGGAGAATTGTGAGAGAGAAAAAAGGTGAAAAAAATAGGTCAGGAATGTGGCTTTGATATCAGAAGAGATTAGAAAATAATGGCTGATTTTCATTGAATAAAAATGAATTATATATACGCTTACAAGATGAGATTGAGTTAATTTTCCAAATATTCTAATCTAGCTAATTATCTAATCTATGAGATTTGTTGTCAATTCAAATTATATAATGTTATTGCCTGAGTTACAAAGATGGATCAAACTTGCAACAAATAGACAATTATTGCTCTTATTGGTCTTACGTGATTGGATACAAACTTTCACAAACTAGCAAAGAAGAAATTTAACAGAATTTTAACCCATATTCTTCCTTGCAAACACAGTTACAATTGAGATAGAACGTTTACACGAAGAAGAAGAAGAAGAAGAAGAAGAAGAAGGAATAAAAAAAATTATGCTAGGGTGATGAACACCACCGTTGCTCAATGCAAGTTTCGTCCTCTAAAAACGATCTGCTCCCAGAAACTAGCAAGTTCACGTGAAGAACTTCTGGAACGCTCGTAGTCATCTCTATTACAAACTCGAACGAACTCCTGGACGAATGTGGCAGCCACGGTTCATATTCTCTTCTATCTCTCAATTTTTTTATGTCTCCAAAAGGAGAAGGGTGGAAACCCTAACCCTAATCCTGGCCACCACCATATGGTAGGATAACAAATAATTAAATCAGAGTCCTAAAAGATTAGGATTGATTAAATTTTGAATTTATCTGCCATAATTGTCCATATACGTAATCAACATAATCTGCGTGATTTGCAAATCTCGCGTTTAGCATAACCATAGTGATATGTGCAAATTTTGTACACTGATATGAACGTAGAACTGTGCGTCAAAATGTGCAAAAAATGCTTTGTAGACACGTGCAGATTCGTACGCAGAACCGTGCACAGAATCTATGTGCAAAATTGCTCACAAAATCTGTGTGCAGAAACGCATGCAGAAACTGTGCACAAAAATGCATGCAGAACTGAGCACAACAAATTCACACAAGTGCCAACTCGCGCCCGATGCATACATGAGGAGTGGAAAGTGTTCCTTCAAAGCACTGTTAGCCCAATATTTAAGTTGAGTTTTTGAATATGGCTAATCGATTAAGTTTAGCATTATGATAATCGATCAATCACTACAGTAACTTCTACTTAAACTCAGCAAATGTTGTCATATTTGCTTCTATATATTTATTGTTCATCTAACATGTATGTGCAGAAAAGCAATAGACATATGATATGAAGAAATGATGATGAGCCAAAGACGGCGTTATACCAGAAGATTTTGTCCAACCGCCTACGACTTATCCGTAGCCTCGCACAGCTCCTGAAAGGTATTCAGATTTTCAGATCTGGCTATCTTTGGACAACTGTCGTCAAGAAAAAAGTCATCTTCAAGTCAACAGAAGATTGGCATCATCAGTGCTCTTGGTCTTTCACTTTTTATTAGGTATTTTACATTTTGTTTATAGAACCAAATGTACATCGAGTTCGCAGTTGGCACTAGAAAGCTCAAACCCATATTAAACCAGAACCTACTCCACTCAAAACAGTCTGAACCAAACCAAACCTGGACCCAACATTCTAGAAATAGACCAACAGAGTTCGGACCGAACTCGGACCGAACTCGATCAGGATCAAACTAGAAAACCGAGTCAACCTCCTCTTCCATATGACCAGGATCTAACGTTCGAATTTATGAACGTTAAGTGACCGAACTTGGACCGAGTTCTGCCCGAACTCTGTCCGAACTCAGTTCATAAAAATCCTATAAATAGAGAAGAATTTCTCCATTCCAAACCACTCATCCATTCTTCATTCTTCTCATCTATTCTTGAGTGTTAGCCCGAGCTATAAATTTTTCTTATTTCCAAGATCAACTTCCAGCCTTCTAGTGCCAAGGGCGGTTCCGATTTAGAAGTCTGGTCGAGTTGTAAACCCTTGGTTTGTCAAGTTTGCCTTAAGTATTTGAAGTCGGCGTGTCCTTTGGATCAAACGCACGTGTGAAGTCTTTCGAGCCTTCAGATTTAACGGTTAATGTTGTAAGAAGTCTGCAAGCCTTCGGATTAAAGCTTTTGATTCACTATTTGTGATTATAGTGGATATAATTTTGAGCAAGAGTTCTTGGGCCTGGACTAGTCCTCTCAGAGGAAAACCAGGATAAAATTTTTGGTGTTTGCATTTGCTCTTCTTGCTCTTCTTTACTATGCATATTCTTAATTGTTATATCTGTTGGTACATTTACTGCCTTTACTTAGTTAATTTTTTAATTAGGTTATTGCTTCCGCTACACTCTATTCACCACCTATAGAGTTTCTACACGATCCAACAAGCGCCACTTTGTGCCTTTCGCTCGAGCTTTAGTCCAAGTATGAGTCCCTATGCCCCTAAGGGTCTTAGCTCCTATGAAAATTTTCCAAAGAGAGTGACAAAAACTTAAAAATTTCTGTGAGAAATTTAAACTTAGCCTCTCTAGGAAAACAACAAACATGACACCCACATGGGCCACCACTCTCCATATGTCCATACCTTAATATCAAGCATAGTTATATATTGAGATAATCACTTGGAGTAATTTTTCAATGTGGAACTATCTTTCTAGTGGTTCTAACAAAAACTCCAACAATTACCCAAATATCTCAATAGCATAAAACTTTATGTTAGACTTTTAGATTTTTCTTTGAACTTTATGGTAGATGACTAGTAGATTTTTCTTTGAACTAATAGCATAAAATTTTATGGTAGAATTACAAAGATATAATAACATAATACCTTCAAGCCCACTTCCACTGTTGCGTCCTCAACCAACTGGTGCTTTAGGTCTTTGGTAAATGAATCTACAAGATTTTTCTGGCTCTGAACATCAACCACTGCAATGATACAATCCTTGATGTTATCACTCAGTGCTGCTCTGTGACAAATTCGTATAGTCCTCTTATTACCATTGAAGAGATCATTTAATGCCACCACTGCAGTCGCCTGGTTATCGTAGTAGATCGATACAACCGGAATCTGCACGTCAACAAGAGAAAGATCATACATGAGCTCCCGAAGCCATTCTTCTTTATTCGCTACAGCTGTCAGTGCATTGAATTCAAACTCTATTGATGAGTGAGAAAACATCGCTTGCTTCTTCTATTTCCATGATATAGCAGCTCCACCTATGGAGAAGACGTTTCCTCCTGTGGCCTTTCACTCTCTTCTTTTGAGCACCAGCTTGCATCATTGAAACCTTCTACTACTGCGGGATAACTATTATAGTGCGGTGCATTCTTCTGAGTCCTCTTGAGATATCTCATGGCTTTTTTTATATCTTTCGAGTGCTCAACACTTGGATTGCTCGTAAACCGACTCAACATCCCCATGACAAAAGCAATATCAGGCCGTCGTACCCGTAGCATACATCAAAATTCCAATGACATTAGAGTATTCCAAATGTTTGACGCTTTCTTCTGGATTTGGCTTCAGCTTCTTGTCACACCTGTATAGAGTATCAATCCGTAGAAGATCCCGATATCCATAGCGTGTGAACATCTTTTCAATGTAGTGAGTTTGTGACAACACAAGCCTAGCTTCTATCTGGATGATCTTTATCCTCAAGATAACATCGACATCCTCCATGTCCTTCATAGTGAACTTGGACGAGAGAAAATTCTTTGTCTCTGCGACACATTCTAAATTCGTACCAAGGATTAGCATATCGTCCGCATACAGACAAACTATCACTCCTATTCCATCAAAAATTTTAGTATAAACACACTTATCCATCTTATTGATCATGTAGTCGTTTGATCTAATAATCTTATCAAACTTCTCATGCCACATCTTAGGATTTTGCCTCAGACCATACAAAGATTTTACCAACTTACTGACTTTATCTTTAAGATCCTTGACGATAAATTCTTTTGGTTGTTGCATGTAAGTCTCTTCGGTTATATCTTCATTCAAGAATATTATTTTCATATCCATCTGATGAATCACCAACTTGTGAATTGCACCCAGAGGAATAAGTAACATGATAGTTGTCATTTCCACAATTTGAGCATACGTGTCGAAGTAATCGATCCCCTGCTTTTGAGAAAATCCTTGGCTACCAACCTCGCCTTCAACTTGTCAATAGTTCTATCAGCCTTCATATTCTTCTTAAAGATCAATTTACATCCGATGAGTTCAAACTAGCCTTAGTGATATAAATATTGTATAATTAACAAAAATTCCGTGTTCTATTTCTAATTGGGTTCAAACTAGCCTTAGTCTCACTATTTAAGCCAAGTAGGTCTAATTTTGGGTGAGGGAGGGTTTACAATCTATCCAACCTTAAAATATGTCATCCTCGAAATTAAAATAAGGCATAATTTGTTAATTCATCCACATTCGCATGTAAAGCAAATCGTTCACAATCTCTTCCAAAATTTTTTAAAATATATTTTACTTTATCGCAATCACTTTCGAAATTAAGATAACCTCTGTTTAATGAAATTATTGAAATTTCTCCTCGATTTTTAAATAATCACCTCCAAATTTAAGTTAAATCCATATGACATCTTCAAGGTTTAAATAACCCATATCAAAATTTTTACATTATGATCTCCAACTATCATAATCTCCTTTAAAAGAAAACAATTCTAATCCAATATTATTCCTATTTTCCCTTATGAATTTTGTATCCTTCAAAAATTTTAAATTCAATTCACATCCTCAATATTTCAAATAGGTAATCCGGCCATCAAAATTTAACCCTTAATTCAATTCATCAATTTTGGAATTTATTTCGTCAATGCTCATGTTTAGAGTTCCATTTATTTTCCTCAAGATTTAAATCGATGATTCAACCTTCAGTATTCAAAATTTAAATCATATGCCCACGTATAAAGGTTTGGTTCGCCATATCAAAGTTTTTCAAATTCATTAATTCATCGTCATCTTAATCCTTCTTTTAAAATTTCTCAAAATTTAAAATGACTTGAATCTCCCAATCTAATCTTGCTTGATTACAATCTAAAAGGAATTCCTCTCAAGTTGACAATGCAACTTCTACCCAACTTATAATTTACCCATCTATCATAAAAGGCTATACACTTTAAGAAAAATATTTCTCAACTTCTTTAGTCATGCTATTCGATCCTCAAAAGTTTGAACACCAACATTTTACCTATGATATGCCCTTAATTACGGAAAATCATCATCAACTAATGTGGTTGGCCTATGGGGTATATCTAGTACTATATCAAGCTTATACCGAGCACGAGATTTCATTTTTTCGAAATAAAGGAAGACGGATAACAATAATACAGATTTCAAGGGGGAGGTAATATAATAGAAGTATGGGGATCAAGGCGTTTAAAGAATTCAAATAGAATTGTTAAGGCAGTTGTGGATTGAAATCCTATTTGGTGATTTCTTATTCACATGCTCGTATCAGTACAATTATGTAACTGATACGATATGCTCAGGCATGCCTAGAGGGCAAGTACATGCGTCTACTAGTCACTATATATCTCAATCCACGTAAAATAGTTATGCGAAGGGCGAACCAAGCGCACCAAGGTTAGCTAGACCTTAATACACTGATTCTGAAATGTATTAGTGTATGCATCCACTAATACATATGTTGTAAACAAGCTCGATAAAAGAATAAGCTTGCAAAACTAGGCTATAAAATAGCAGCATAAGTCAAGGTAGTATATGAAATATAAATGCGCTAGATCATGATGAAATAAGGTAAAAATAATTCAAGTTCACAATCAAAACCAAATAAGACTCTACAGTCTCTACAGTTGTCGTGCTAACACCTTGTCCAAGTTGCTAGTCGACAAAATAGGGGTATGGGCCTTTAAGTCCTACCATCAGAATAAAATACTATTGTCTTATGCTAGTATATAGTTAATGTCATTCAATTATACTTCAATAATGAGTCAAGAGGACTATGTGTCACTAGGTTAGGAGGCATACTACCCAGCTTATAACAATTATCAAATACTGTGACAGTCTTAAGGGGATTCTACAAAAATAAGATTGTCCTTGTAAATAAAGCATAAACTCTTATTAGGGTTTACAAGAAAATTATCCTATTGTATTATATCGGTAATGGTCACCTTAAGTTTTAATCACAGTGCTCATAGAACAAGTGTCAATAGTAGAAATGGAAGAGCTACTGGTTCTTAAGTGAAAAATGGATATATCTGTATTGGGTTATGGATATGAATTACGCGATTTAAAACTAAGGGTAATCATCAAGTTATAATCTACAAGAACAACTCAAAACTATCAAATTCTAACTATCAAGCACAACTTTTCAAAGTTTAACATTGACAACTATAATCCTAGCAAACTACATATCCTTAACATAAGAGAATTCATCTGGTCTACAATCAGAAGTGTCAGGTGGCACGAGTTGAAAGGTGAAGAAGAAAAAGCATAATTAGTCGTCGCACAAATAGCGAGTGCTAAGGTTACAAAGAATAAGATATACAATTAAAAATAGGAAGACTCTAGATAAGATCATGGTTTTCCTAAGGGTAGGTTGTATGCTAATATATGTGTTCGAGGTATGACCAAGAAAATATTCTATGCATTGCTCTTGGCTTCCTAAGGTAATGTCTGCTAATCTCAAGACAAGAATCTAAATTTATAGTTCTCCAATACTATCTTACTATAAAGGTTAGGTTCATTTCCAATATTTAACCTTGGATTTCTATTGGTTCTTTAATACTAGGGTCAAACACTATGGTAAATTTTCAAACCAGTAGTATTTATACTACTCTCAAGTCATACATAAACACCTCAAGGGATATGGTAAATTAATCTATAGTTAAGGGATGTTAGGGTTCATTAGGTATTCTAACTCAGCGATGTGTCATGATCCTGGTTGTACTCTTAATAGGAAGGTTACCCTACTTATTATCTAATAACAGGGACTTCTATATTCTAGGAGAAGGCTATACTGAAGGAACTATTAGGGAAGCACACGAATCAAGAAGGATACAATAGTTTAAATAGAACAGATTGAAAGGAATGTGAATCATAGTCAATTATGGATGAGATCCTATACTCTAATCCTAGGTGCAGGTTTGCTCGGTACAGTAACGTAACCGAGACAATATGCTCTTGACCTGCATGGGCCACCACTAAAATATGTCACGCTCCAGTCCCAAAATACGTAAGACTAGGACACGTAAGCATGCCAGCCGTATGAATATGGCACTCCAATAGATGGAAACCATAACACACGTATGCTGTAATATGAATAACAAATCCATAAGTGGTATAAACCCTCATAAATCACAGGGTATAATCTAATCTCATCCACAAAAAATCAAATATAATGAATAACCAATATCTATAACCAGATCCCAAAATGAAGTATCTAAAGATGTCAGTCAGATGGAAACAAATCCACTGTCGAACTAGAATGAAGAGTAAACAAGACTAATATAATATAAATACGACCTCTAACAATCATGAGGCTCGAAGAGAAGACCAAGTAGTCAGTCCGGATCTGCGCTCCTGCAAATACTCGTGAACAATACACCTGGAAAGGGACCAGGTCCTCAGAGGGACATAACAAGATACATAAAAGCATGCCATAAAGTAAATACTGAATAAATAAAAGGGGTACGCTAACCATCTAAGTGAAATGCACTTTGAGGACAACTTTGAGTGTATGGGAAAGTGTAGGCTAGACATATTGCTGACGTAATTCACCAATCGTGACAACTGGTTAGTATATGCCACATATGCCCCCATAGGAGGGCGCTCAGTAATAACGTCCATCTCCTAAGAGCATGGCATCTGTATAATATATCGTCCATACCGTTCCGAAGAACGTGGCAGCAGTGTAGTATATCGTCCATATCGCTCCGAAGAACGTGGCAGCAGTATAGTATATATCGTCCATATCACTCCGTCGAGTGTGGCAGCAGTGTAAAGGAAGTGGGGTGTCCCATATGCCTACAAGTCGTCCTCCCCGCCCAATGATCTATGCATGTTGTATCCACAACACGCCTTAGCTACTACGCCGCGGTGTCGTAACTCTGGCTCATAGTCTATCGTTAGAACAGTAGTACTCCAACCTTACAACCAAATAAGGACAAGGATTGGGTCATCGTACCACGATAGTCTATGCTCCGCCTATTAATAACTGCTAAGTCTTCTAACATGCATCACTATTAGCAGTTATAGCCTATCTGTCGCACGACCCACACGTATAGGTGGCCAACTACATACGCAAGTTCGTGCCCTACATGAGACTCACAACACGTGTAAGAAATATGTCAAGGCCTGGGGAGTCATACCAATAACTTCGCGACTTTAGGTGGGTCTACTAGACACTAGGTCAGACACAAGTCCTAACGTCAACGCATTCGTTGACTGCACCCGAGTCTCTCTCGGACGCGCACAAATATATAATATAAATATGTAACTAATAATACAGAATTTAAACAGTACAATAAGACAAGGTATACTTGCCTGGCAAGAGAGCTGCAGAGAGTGATATCCAGATGTCAAACACCAAGAGTCAGAAACTACGGCCTCAGAATGTACGTCTTCGAATGCTGAAATAAACATCACCAACGTTCCCAGAATAAGTAAAATAGCTAGAAAGCACTTCCCTTTCGTCCAATTTGGATACAGGGGTAAAACGGTAATTTCGGGTCAAAGCGGGCTCCACATGTGGGCCACCTTGCACCAAAAAGCGTGCCAAGGATAAAGGTCTCTAATTGGGACAAATTATAGGTCAAAAAAACTCTAAAAATCAGTACGAACTCAACGGTATGTCCAAATGTGGATTTCGGTGAGCCGAACACAATTTTGCCCAAAAAGTCAACCGTAGGGCCCGCCAATTGGCGACTTAGTCAACTGTCTCAAAATTGCATGAAAATTGGGTCACAGGACCAGCGCGATACCTCGAGTCCAGTGGCACAAGTTTTGTCATATTCTGACGAACGTGCACTAAATGAGCAGGGCTTTTGTAAAAGTTACGACACGGGGGATTGTCTGCGGATACGGGCTGATTCCGACGCGCACACGCGTCCAAATCAGTTTTCACAAAATTCCACACGTCTGGGTATACTGCGCACACCTTTTGGTACACTTGGTACACGACAGGACGGTCCCGTTTGCCGGGGCGCGCTCCGTATCACAAGTTTTGGAAGTTGGGAAAAAGTATATTTTCATAATTTTTAACCAATTTTAGTTTTTCATACAGCAACAAATAAAATATTGTAAATGACAGAAATTAAACTAGGTTGGGTGGTCTTCGCATACCAAAAAAAAATTGAATTCGGATCTCTGTGGTGGGAGATACGAATCCGAGAACATGGGTGGTCACCGTAGTTTTCTGCGATACCCAAAAGTGATCTTTTTTTGTCAACTTGGACGATGTTTTCACCTAGGGTTACGCGCTGTTCGAGGTCAACTAATACACAGATATTGAAGAGGGATAGGTGAGGATCATATCGGCGAAGACGGGGTCGAGTTTGGTTCAGCGAGGTGACGGAAAACAGCGCTGGAACACAGGAAGATTGCAACTTAAAACTGCAGTTTGCGGTGTTGCGCGGGGTCGCGGTCGTCGTACGATCGGTTTGGACGGCTGAGGCTTGGTTCTCCGACGGTGGTCTTTGGTCGAGGACGGCACTCTCTAGGTCTAGATGGGAAGAGGATGACTTAGGGTTAGAGTTTTGTGAAGAGGAGAGATTATATATAGGGAGGGAGAGAGAGAGATCGAGAGTGTCGCACCGCTCGCGGGGGGGGGGGATATATGTTGCAGCGGCTGCTGCTGCTTTCATTTGCGGGCTGCTGTGCTTGCAAAGGCCGGGTGGGATTCATGGTTAGCGGGTAGGTGGGTATTTAGGGATTGGGTAGATCCAATAAGAAGGGGATTAGATCCATTAGGTTTTAATGGTTTTTCTTTTTCTTTTTCTTTTTCTTTTCTTTTTCCATTCCTTTTTCTTTTCTTTTTTCTTATAATATATATATATGTATATATACACATAAAAAAATCTAGAATTTGTATTATTGCATACCATTAAGTTAGCAACTGACCAAAGGGTCTCCTACATGAAATAAATTAGAAAAAATTCATACCGGCTCCATAAATCTCCTAAATTCACAATCACCTAAAATAAAAATAAAATAAAATATATTCTCTCTAATTAGCTCATAATTATTACAAATAAATTGAATAATTTATTAAAAAGGTTATTACGATTTTAGGATTAGGGGTTTTACAGTTCTGGTTCAAATGTTGTCTCCTCAACAATAATCTTATCTTGGACTACATCTCCTTTAGAAGCACTTGTCTCCTCTGTAATAACATTATTCTCCGGAATGTCCACGAGAACAATGTTCTTATGTCTAACAAATTTTTCTTCAAAGAATTCTGCATCGCAAGATTCAATGATATAATTTAATTCAATATCAAGGAACTTTCGAGAATAACTCTTTTCAACATATCCCAAGAATATGGTTTTCGTAGACCTTGTTTCTAGCTTCTAAATTTTCACATTCGGAAGCTTCGCATACGGCAGGCACCCCCACACTCGAATGATATTCATGTTGGGTTTGAACTTAAACCATAGTTCATGAGAAGTAATGTCAAAAGTTATGAACGCCACTTCTATCTAGAATAGAAGTAGCCGTAAGTACAGCTCTCCCCAGAAGTAGTTCAGAAGACCCACTGTCAATAGCATAGAGTTCATCATCTCTGTCAATGTCTTGTTCTTCCTCTCTACAATACCATTGGATTGAGAATAATACATAGTAGTCATTTTATTGACAATTCTATGTTCTTTGCAGAATGATTTGAATTTAAGAGAACGATATTCTCCATCGCGATCGCTTCTGAGTCTCTTGAGTTGTCCAGTTTGACGTTCAGCTTCAACTTTGAAGTCCTTGAACTTCTCGAATGCTTTATCTTTTGATTTAAAAAGATGTACGAATGCATACTTCGAGAAGTCATCAATGAAAGTAATAAAATACTTTATCTCGGCCTTTGTAGAGAATTGCTTAAAGTCATATATATTGGAGTAAACCAACTCCAGAAGATCTGAACTTCGATTCACCTATTCGAACGACATTTTGACAATCTTCGTCTATGCACAGACTTCACACTTCTTCACCTCCATACCCCCACACTTGCAGATAAGTTCTAGACTAGACATCTTGTTAATTCTTTTAGAATGTACATGTCCTAGTCTATTATGCCATAACTCAAGAGGATAACCAAAAGAAGATACTGTATTAACATTTTTAGACTGAGTTACAAGTTAAAGTTTGAACAACACTTCGGTACAAAAAGCTTTTCCAAAGTATGTTCGTTTATAAGATATCACCATCTGATCAGCGTTAATGTTCATTCTCAAGCCTGTGTTTTAAAGCAGACTTCCTGAGATCAGGTTCTTAGCAATCACTGGTACGTGATTACGTTATACAAAGTCAGCGACTTCTCCAAAGTTAGATTCAGCACCACTGTCCTGATCCCAAGTACTTCAGCTTGTGCCTTTTTTGCCATCGAAACCTTCACTGAAGTAGGCTTGTATGTGGTGAACAACTCCCTCTTTGAGCACACATGGCAGGATGTACCTGTGTTCAACCACCAATTAGTGTCCATGCTAGATGAGTCAACATGCGTAATCATAGCAACCAAGTTAAGCTCACATTGCTCTTTCGATTTGGGCTTGGATCTGCAGCCCTTCTTGTAGTGGCTCTTCTTGCCACAGTTGTAGAAAGTTACGTTAGACTTGGGCCTTGGATTGAAAGAAGCCGACTTTATCTTCAGATGGTTGAAGTCCTTCTTTTTGTTGTAGAAAGTCTTCTGCTTCCCCTTGGAGCCCTCTGATTGTACCATGTTTGCCTTGGCAAGCTGTTTGGACAGAGAGTCCATCTTTAGTTGACTCCTAGATTCATCTTTAACATTGATCTAGTGCAAAATATCTTCCAACTCATTCTCTATCTTCTTTCCTTACATATCATTCTTGAACTTGATCCAACCCGGAGGAAGTTTGGAGACAATGACTCCCACCATGAATTTGTTCTCTGGCTTAATGTTTTCCTCTTCAAGTTTTTGCTTCAACTTCAGTAGATCTTTGACTTGTGGAAGCATAACCTTCTCATCTTCAAATTCTATAGTCATAAATTTGTCAATGAGATGGATCTTGGACATCCTCTCGTCAGATTTGTAATGATTTTTTAGATACTCCCATGCGTCTCTAGCATTGGTCTTCTTATTGTATGATTCTGCCATGGAATGATCCATGGAGTTGAGAATCAATAACTTGCATAAGTTGTTGTCTTTTCTCCACTTTTATTGCAAGGCAGTGGCTTTCGCAATCCTTTGAGCAATATCTGTCTCTGGAAGAGTTGGTTCAGGATATGTCAATACGTAATCGGCATTTACGAGTTGAAGATGCTGATTTTTCTCTTCTAGCTATTGAAATACTCCCTGTCAAACTTTTCAAGTTTGTGAAAACTTGTATCGAGAAGGCTTGCACAGTTATCCATCTTTGATGGTAGATCTTGCTTTGAGATTGTTACTGTTTCTTTTATAAAAAAGTGTATAAACTTTTTATATAAAAATTTTGATGCTTACAAAGAATAAACTAATACTATATAAGCAAAGAATATAATTCTGGGAAATGGGAGCGATGGAGATCAAGTCCGCGATTGACTTTTGTACTCTGTTGACGATCTGAATGAAAAGATTAGATAACTTGCTAACTCTATATCACAGGCACAAATTGGTAGCATGTAGACTCAATAATATAATCTTTCGATCTGGATTGTAAAGCACATATCACCCAGCTATTTATAGTCGTTCTCACTATAACATCTATGTGCGCATAAGAAACAATAATAAATTATTTTTTGCTTCTATTCTCATGTACATAGAATTCTGCATTAACTTATGTGCATGTTACGGATTTGAACGTATGCGCATATCACGATCATCTTGACATGTGGCATGTGTTGCGAGGAACGTTTAAAACCACTTTTAATTAGGCTACTATTGTTGTGAAACGTATGATCATTAATATGCATTAAATATATATAATCCTCTCAAATTCCATAACTGTCCACTACCATCTGTTGAATTGTATGTGCGAGCATTTCTATGTGCCTTTTTCTAATCGAACAATTATGCATAGTGCCATGTGGTATTGCTCTGCTTGTAACAAAACCTAATGATTTTAATGACGCAAGTATTTACGTTTTCTCGTTCTGCATATAAATGTTGTTTGCACAGATTACGAATGGACACAATTTTTAACGCATCATTAAATGAGTTGTCTTCTGCGTTTGACTGTATACGCATGGCTTCAAACTCCTACATATTGCATTAAGTGCACATACGATTTTATGTGCATGGTGCATAAACTTTTGTCTAACCCAAGAATCACTATCTTTGGCGCATAAACACTGACACATAGCTTTTAGCGCATAGCGCATGGACTTTCACACATAACTCCAAAGTTCACTATCTCTGGTGCGTGGAGTCTTGTGCATGGAAACGGCTTTACTGCTTCCTACTGAAGAGTGGCTTCTAGGCATAATCCCCCTAGGCACGGGGTTAAAAAATTCCATACTTCTATAGTTATTGCCTGAGTTACAAGGATGGATCGAACTTGCAACAAATAGATAATTACTGACCTTACTGGTCTTATATAATCGGATACAAACTTTCATAAACTAGCAAACAAGAAATTGAACAGAAATTAAACACAAGTTCTTTCTTGTAAACGTAATTGCAATTAAGATAGAACATTTACACGAAGAAGAAAAAGAAGAAGAAAGAGAAGAAGACAGAATAGAAAAATCTTATTGGGGTGAGAAGACCATCGTCGCTCAAAGCCAGATTCGCCCTTTATTGATGATATATTCCTAGGAGCCAGTAAGTTCACGTGAAGAACTTCTAGAACGCTCATAGTCACCTATGTTACCAACTCGAATGAACTCCTGGATGAAGGTGGCGTCCATAGCTCCTATTCTCTTCTGTCTCTCAATTTTCATGTGTCTCTAAAAAGAGGCACGAAGAGAATATATATATATAGGGAAGGATGAAACCCTAACCCTAATCCAGGTCGTCACCAAATATGGTAGGTTAACAACTAATTAAATAAGAATCTCAAAGGATTAGGACTGATTTAAATTTAAATTTATCTGTCATAACTGTCCATATCCGCAATCAGTTATCCATGTAATTAGAGCATATATCTTGCATTTAGCGTAACTCTAGCGATCCGTACAGATTTTGCGCGCAAATATGGACACAAAACTGTGCACAAAAAATGCTTTGCCAACATGCGCACAAAAATATGCATAGAATCGCGCACAAGATTTATAGGAAAACGAGCACAATAAATGCACACAAGTGCCAACTCATGCTATGCGTACGTGCGCTTGTAGAACTGTGTGCTGAAATGCGCAGAAATTGCTTCGCAGACATGTGCGCAGAAATACTAAGCAGAAACGAGCGCAACAAATATGCACACGAAGTGCAAAGTGTACCATCAAAGCTCCACTTTGCATCCTTTACCCTTTGCCTAATCTTGAGACCGAGTCCGAGTCTGAGTTCGTGTCCGCGGAGTCCAGATTCGAGTCGCTAAGCCCCTACTGGACTTGGCTCGTATAAAAAAAAATCAAAGATAGTGACAAAAACTAAAACATTTCTTTGGGGAATTTAAACTTAGTCTCTCTAGGAGAACAACCAACATGGCACCTATATGGTTCACCACTCTCAACATGTGCATACCTCAATACCAAGCATAGATATATATTGAGATACTTACTTAGAGTATTTTTTCAATGTGGGACTATCTTTTTAGTGGTTCTAAGAAAAACTTCAACATATGCAAATTTAAATATAAAACTAACTAGATAATTCCTGAAACAGAAATATCCAATTAAGGAATTAATAAATTAACTCCTCTAAGAAGATAATTCCATAAACAAATACCTAATTAAGGAATTAATAAATTGATTCCTTTAATAGTATGTCTGTCAATAAGCATTGTGCATGGACTTGGTGATTTTCTTTCACTCTTGGCTAGTGCGACGTACATTCATCCTCCTTGAAGAGTCGTGCAAGCCTTCTTCTGTATGAACTTCACTGTTAAACCCTCAAAAAATAGTCTCAGGACTTAATCCCTTGAGCCTATTCAAACTCAACAATAAAACCTACTTATCAAAACCACCTCTTTTGCACATCTAAAACCTGACTGTCAGGCAACCCTTCTTCCTTCAAGTTCGTCATCAAACCCCTATAGTAGCTATTTAGTTCTCTTCGATTTTAAAAGATCCACCACTTAGAGGGTGAAAGTATTATTGAAATATGCACTTTCATTGTAATTGCTCCCATGTGAAGACAGTTATCATGTTTAGGTTGATATTGCAACTTCATTGCAAGTGGCTATAATATATGTTGGATCAAGTCTGGATGATAGAGACAGAACTCGGACAGCGTTCAGTCCCTGGTCGAGTTCGAGCCGACCTTGGTGCTTTTGTTCCAGAACTATTGGCAATAGGCTAATCAAACTCTGCCCGAGTTCGGTATCATTTGGAACTGTCCAGTTTTGGGTTCTAATCTACACCGTTGGATGCTGATGGACGATCAGGTCTATTGGTGGGCTACTTTTAGGATTTTTTAAACCCTAAAATAGGTTTCTCATCCTACTTATATAGGTTGAGGGTGAAGGCACAAAAAGGAGCACGAAGGTAAAAATTCAAGGTGCTTGTCCACAGAAAATCTAAAAGAAAGTATAAACTTTTCTCTTAGTGCTTGTCATCCAAGATAGAAGGAATAGGAGATCTGATCGAGGAGTCGTCGCCTTCGTCCAGGAAGATTGCTACGGTTAGGGTGAGTGTTTTTATTGTAATATCTGTCTTTTCTTCTTGAGTGTGGTGAGGGGGTTGAACCTATTAGGACAAAGGGTTCAACATTGGTTTTATTCAATCTTATAATTTTATCTGAGTTGTATAGATTGAGATTTGTCTAGTGACGTAGTCACCGACCATATACGTTGTTCTTATCTGTATTTGGTGCTTGCGGTAGACGGTAGTTGGTTATCTCAGGTGGGTTGGCCTAAGTTTTCGCTGCCAGTTTTGGACATGGTATTGGAGAGCTTGTCGGGCGTGTCTGATCCCAACAATATAACATTGCATTGCAAATGTCCCCCCATTTCTTCACAGGAGAAATGGAGAGGAACATCATTACAAGTTGTTGTGCTCTCTACTTTTTTAACTCTCGCCTACACTTTCACGTTGTCAACCAAACAAAATGGTTTGAAACTTCTCACTTACGAAGGACAAAAAACTATATATCCAAACATATTTTGAAAAAATAATATATGGTATTGGTAAAAATGCATTACAACATGTTAAAAGTAACACTTTTACACTTTCAAGAAGTTACAACCAACCAAACAGCTCTTAGTGAATCAAGTGGAATATCTTCTCATTTGTAACCGGACCCAAAGCTTTGAAAAAATATCGGCAATGATGGAAGCTTTGCCATCTGGACGACAATAAACCAAGTATCTCATGTCATCTGCTGGTGTGTTCATCAAGGTCTAGGTATGGTTAGTTGTCAATTTCATTAGTAAACAAATCATGTCCAACTTTGCAATTATGTATAAATTTAGCAAACAATTCGGGCCACCTTCTTTGACCTCTATATTTGTTTTTGGCATTTTTGATGGAATTTACGAAACAAGTCAACCGAGTTAGGTCTGATCCAATGTGGCCCATCAAATAAATAAATTATTTTGGACTAGTTAATTCCCGAATTAGGTTCTGGTTTAGCCTAAATAGGTCGAGGATGAGAAAGTATGTTAGCGTTAGTAATTTATTGTTTTTTTATAACGTGGGTTACTAAAGGGTTTAATTTCCACTTTGTATTTTAGTCCCACGTTGGTTAGAGATTAGTATTACACCTTCATTGGGTTGTATAAATAAGACCTTTGCCTTCCACTATGTGATTACACTAATAAGAGATATTCTCTCATATTTTCCTCTTCCTTCTTATACGTTTATTCTAACACGTTATCAGCACGAAGCTCTAACGGGAGAAAATAAACGAGAGCATCTCAGTGAAGCCGCTATTTGCGGATTCTCCACTTCGGTAATAGCACTCCGATGTTAATCGCATATAGATCTCTCGGAGAGAACGCTGGAGTTATTCTTTATTTCTTTCTTTCTTTTATATATGTTAATACATTCAGATCAAAACCATCAGAGATCTGATGACCATGAACATGAATTATTTGGTCTATATATATAAGACTTCTGGAACATCATTGTTCGAAGCATACCATATGTGGTATTTTTGAAAGACTTCTTGAACATAATCATTGTTCGAGGCATACCATGAACATCTAGTGTTTGGTATTTACCTATGACTACTGGAATATTATTGTTCGAAGCATACCATAAACAAGATTTGTTTGGTATAAATAGACTTCTGAAACATCATTGTTTGAAGCATACACCATGAACATGAATTTTTTGGTGATTTACCAAGTTCTTATGTTAACTTGTTATTATTGATCTTATACAGCAATATGTCAAGCCTCACAAAGCATGATTTCAATCCTCTAAACTTAGAAGGCCAGAACTTTCTCAACTGGAGATTGGATGCTAAATTGCACCTTCAAGCCAAAAGCTTAGGTGATGCAATTGTGGCTAATAAGCCAATATCTGCACAAGATAAAACAAAGGCTTTAATTTTCCTAAGACATCATATTCATGATGATCTCAAGGCTGAGTACTTAACCTTCAAGGACCCCTTGGTGCTATAAAATTCTCTAGCTGAGAGATATGATCACTAAAAAATGATCATACTACCAGGGGCACTCCATGAATGGGTCAATCTACGTTTCCAAGATTATAAGACAGTTGTAGCCTATAATTTAGCTATGTTCAGGATTACTTCACAATTGAAGTAATGTGGTAAAGAAGTGATAGAGCATTCCATGCTAGAATATTTCATGCGACTAATATGACCCTACAACAGATGTATAGGGAGAGAAATTTTAGAAGTATTCCGAACTCATTGTTGTCTTACTCGTGGCCAAGAAAAATAATGAGTTATTAATCAAAAACCACACTAGTAGACCAACTGGGTTTGCACCAATTCTAGCTAAAGTGAATGCAACTAGTGCTCGAAAAAATGTGACCAATACTAGGGGTCGGGAAAATCAAAGAGGTAGAGGGCATGAACACTGTGGAAGCCAAAGAAATAGATATAATCCGGGTCCAAGGAACGATACACAGTTCAAAAATAAGTGATTTAATCTTCGAAGAAATAATACCCAAATTCCCAATCCAGCTGCTCCAACTGATATTTGCAAGCGTTGTGTCACGCCCCAGATCCAAAATACTGGAGAGCGAAAGAATGACTCAACCATCCACACCTTGCGGAATACCGAAGCAACCTGCAATGTGTTAAGATTGTCTAGAGACAAGGGGTGTATACTAAAATCAAGTCTTCTAGGGTCAAGAACTTCTATATCTCAATCATTCAAACAAGTAGCAATAACCTAGAATATTTCAGATTAAGCAGTAAAGTGTTCCCAACGTCGCATCAGAATATTCTAGAGATATAGCAAATACAAGTGATATGCCAGATACATAATCAAAAGTATACATGACAATGAGTCAGCTGTAATCTGAATATATTACAGTCATGTAGGAAACTAGTGTCCAGATTATCCGGCTAATAGGTGTCAGTTGGCTAAACGCCCAAAAGATTATAGTTTACAAAAGACGAGCAGTGAATGAAGGAACCCACTCGTGACCCTCAGCAGCCATCCTTCTGGTGCGTGCCATCGGTGAAGGTGAGATATGCTTGATCCTCAGGTGCTGGCTCTAAACTTGGCCATGCAAAACCAGTGGGGTCAAACCCTAAATAGTAAGTACCACAAAGGAAGCACAAAATAAAGAAATAAAACCAGTTCTATAGCATGAGATGCTTAAACCAACATCCAATGGCATATGTCTCATCCATGATATGACACAACACCCCTTCACCAAACAAGGACAGAAAGTTCCACATCACATCAAGATAAGATACGTCCCTTAATTATGGTCAAGCTAGAATAACTTTGCATCGTAGTTTCAGTCCACAGGCTATCGTAACATAATAGCGCAACCTAACAACCAAACAAGGATATGAGTTGACTATCATGCCACGATAGTCTATGTCCCTAATTCTACTCAACATAAGGCACAATACACAAGCAGGGATACAATATTAAGTAAAATAATATAATGATGACAAGCAGCTTCGATCTGTGTCCCGTTGTAACACAATAGCGCAACTCAACAACCAAACAAGGACATGAGTTGAACTTTTATGCTGTAACGGTCCACTTCTCTAACTAAAACAGAACTAACGCCCAAACATGTATTACGGCTTGATATGTGGTCTCTGAGTTATCCTAGTAATGTAATATATATAAGTATCCTCAGATCGTGCCATAATCGAGCAGGGCTGGATGAACCTATAATATACAAGCAAGAATATATGATGCACCAATCCCTTGCAAGGGCCCTGAGCTAATTTAATAATCAGTAGTAGTTCCAGGCTTTCTATAGGAAAGACACTGGCTCGGCTTATAAATAAGTCAGATACTGCACTCCACTAGTGTGGATGATGTACAGTATCCGTGATGGCCAGCCTTTACTCCCATCTAACTTAGGGTAGTTCGACATGCACGATCTCGGGATACCGTTCCCTCCCAATGCTCTACAAATTAAGTTGCCTAGTTAACCCTAGGTAATTTAGGATATCATGCCGTGGTCACATGAACATTCCTTCCTAAATATCGTACTTTAAGTACGGGCACTATTGATATGAATCCACATTGTCTTTTAAAGTTAAATCTGGATTCACCCAAGTGTGATACAATAATTAATACTATCTAGCTACGGCTAAAGTCACTATCCAACTACCAGATCCGTGCAAGAAAATAATTGTCACCCTCACATTTTTATTTAAGGGTAGTTTGATAATTGACATGGGTAATTTATTTTTAGAATTGATTGTATTTAAATATTGTACATGCATGATTAATTATTTATTGTATTAATTGTTGATTGTTATATGTAGTATTATTTTGGAATTGTGTAGTAGACCTAAACTATTTAATTAGTTGCATGAACCCAATATTTAGATTGGTTTAGATTGAGCCCATGAATTAGGCCCATGGATTAGGAGGTTGGATTAATTAGTGTAACCATTAGACTAGAACCTTCCCTCCCTAATTAATTTTTTCATGAGAGGCCCCAAGGGGTAAATAGGACACTTCACATTTCTTAGGGAAGGGGGTATATGGTCGGCCACCATAGGAGGAGAGAGAGTGTCTCTCTCATTTTAATTTTTAATTCCATTTAGATCTAGTTTTCCCATCTTCCAATTTTCTTCATTACCTCATCAATTCTCCACCAATTGCTTCACAAATTCCTTCCCTATTCTTTATTGGAGGCTTCTACATCAAGGATCTACAAGAAGAAAGCAAGGAGCAACAAGGAGGAGGCTAAGATCTACAAGGAGAGGAGCTACATTTCATTTGGGAACTTTTTCATTGGAAATTCATCTCCCAATAGGTATATTTTAATTTTTCCTCTTCTAGTAGACTCTAAATCTAATATTTAACCATGAGAAACTAACCCACATGCATAGGCTACCCATAGGAATTGATTTTAGGTTCATAGGAGACCTTTGGTGGAAGTTGTGTACATTTTGGTGTCAATTTTGGAAGAATTTCGAGATTGGCACATGTTGTGTCTGTCAATTGGTCTAATAGATCAAATTGACATATGATTAATTATTTGTGACTAGTGCCGTGTCCACAATTGGATACGTGTAGGCCGTATCTCGTCGATTTGACGATACAGGTTGATTTTGGGAGTTTTTCTCCGACATAGGGACTTGTGCATATCATATTGTGACACTGACATGTAGTTGATTTAATTACTATATGTATTATTTATATTTAGTGTATTAGACTTGCCCGAGTCCTCCGGGATACGTTTGGTTGTGTGTTGGAGCCGTATCGCAAGCGTATCATAGAATTAGTGTGATACGGGTGCGGTGCACTCCACGTGTTTGGTTTATTGCTCTTAATTTTATATATATATATATATATATATATATATATATATATATATATATACATATATATATATATATATATATACATATATATATATATGAGTATGTATATAGTTAAGTGTATATGTATGTGTCTTTATGTGTGTGTGTAAGTGTATATAGTTATTTATATATATATATATATATATATATATATATATATATATATATATATATATGTGTGTGTGTGTGTGTGTGTGTGTGTGTGTGTGTGTGTGTGTGTGTAAGAGTGTAGTATATATATATATATATATATATATATATATATATATAGAGAGAGAGAGAGAGAGAGAGAGAGAGAGAGAGAGAGAGAGGGAGAGAGAGAGTTGGATAGCTATATATATATATATATATATATATATATATATATATATATATATATATATATATATATATATATATATATATACAGAGAGAGAGGGAGGAGTATATATATATACATATATAGAATGATATATATATATATATATATATATATATATATTTATATAGGAGTGTTTGTGAGTGCTTGTGTGACTATGGGTGTGTGTCAGTGAGTGAGAGAGTTAGCAGTGGCAGCAATGAGGAGGGCTGCTTGAGCAAGAAGTGCTCGAGCACACTGCACAGTAGCAGTAGCAGCTTTCAGCAGAAAGAGAGGCTCGGGCATACAGCAAGGTGGTTCAACTGCAAGGAAATTTTAGCAATGTGGCAACTGTTGAAGGGTGCAGTCGGGCACTGCAGTTCAACTATAACAGGAAAGTATCAGCTCGAGCAGCAAGCAAAGGGGGTCGGGCACCAATAGCCAGTGCAGCAATCAAGTACAGTATCATCACGAAGGAGCACAGTACATAGCATCAATCTTAGTGCATTCTCGACTGTGCAGGCAAGGCCCAGCAGCCTTGTATAACTCGAGCACAGCAAGTGCAGTATCTGCACAGTGCAAACCAAGCAGAGGCAGCAACAGTATCAGGTATCTGTGTCTTTGGGGTAGTTAGTATTTAGATGTATCAGTGTTTCAGTATCCAATCAGGTATCCAAATCAGTTTAGTTTCAGTTTCAGTCAGAGGTAAATGGATAGTTAACTTATATTTGGTTTAGTAGTTTATAGTGTTAGTTGAGTTTAGATGAGTTAGTGTTTAGGTAGTCTAGTGTTAAGGCAGTTAGTTAGTATAGTGTATTAGTTAGTTATATACTTTATACGTTGATAGTTAGATATGTATTCTAGTATGTAGTATCTATATCTAGTTAGATAGATGTGTATTTTGGTAAGTTGATATTGTATTATATTAGTAGGTATGTATTATATTGATATCTATTATAGTACTTAGTATATATATTGTTATAGTTAGTATATTAGTTTTGGGGGGTTATATATATATGTGTGTGTGTGTGTGTGTGTGTGTGTGTTAGCTATATCAAGAGGTGTTGGATTACCTTGGGATACCAAGGTAAAGTCAAGGTAATGGGTCGATACCAAGGTATTGGGCTTGAGTATCGAGATAGGTGTGATACGTATTGGTGCAAGGCCAAGGTATCATATTTTTATTGAATTGTTATAGTGTTATGTATATTGACTTGTATATATATCTAAAATACTATCTTCATATATTTAAACTTGCGTATCTTAGGATACAGCTTTTTGAGTGTCTTTTAGTATCCTAGTTTAGTTAGAATAGTTAGTTTCATAGTGCATTGGCTTAGTGTCCTAGTGCTAGACTCTTGCAACCTATTTTTAATCGGTTTGACCTAGAAATGGTTTTATGACTTAGAATTATATCATATTAACTGATTTTCATTCCGAACCTTGTATTGATGTAACATACCATATATAGGTCTGTGTGACACCAGCTTGGGCATCGAGAGACACACCTTGCTCAGGACTTCAGGCGAGTACATTTATCTGATAGTTTTTAATTCATAATAGTGTATATATTCATGTTCTAGAATTGTATACTTGATTCCAACACAGTGATTTCACAGACTTGTACTACATGGATCTCGTCAGGAGATGTTATCCCCTACCGTATTCAGCGAGTTCTCGTGTACATGTATTTTATCGTGTATATTGGATATTGATTTATATTTCGTGTTCACACACTGCTCGTGTTCAGTGTGCTTATTCGTGTACACTCACTGCTCGTGTTCAGTGGTTATTATATTCTTGTACACCCACTGCTCATGTTCAGTGGTCATATTCGTGTTCGTAGTGTGTCGTGATTGGATCCATCGGTATTAGTTGGGGATGGGAGAGTAGGAGTTAATTATGTGATCAAAGCCCCATTGTTCATCGTGTACATTCTGATTACATACCTCACTTGTAATCGTCTTACCTTATTGATCATGTTCACCCAAACCGATCACATAATGAACTTGTATTCTGAGGCACATTAGTTAGATTGCAGTTATTTTATCATATTTCTATGTACATTACCTGTATATATATTGTTTATCATTCATATGTTTAGTGATCTTGTATTTTATTTCTATTATCTATTTTATATGCTCGATTATGTTATTGGAACTGCTTTTAGAGGTATGTACTTCACTCCAATCCTGACTGGATATATTTTTCCAGATGATTGGCTTATAGAGCAGTGTCCCACATTCTACAGGTCGCAGGACGGTGTACCTATAGAGGATACTCCTATAGGCCAGGAGGACTTAGTTGCAGAGCCCGAGGAGGTCTAGTTATTTGTGTTGGCTTATATTAGACTATATTTGTGGTGATTCATACTTTGTATATTATTTCAGATTGTGGATTGTATCTTGATTTCTTTCCTTCGCTATTCTATTCGTGCTTTATCTTCCTTAGTTGTTTTGTGATTGAGATTAGTTATTCTTGTGAGATACCATATTGTTCCTCCGTTTAGAGTTGAGATGATTCGCAGGTACCATATTATATTGTTGAGATGTTAGATAGTTAAAAATAACCTAGACAGCGTTCTACAGCCGATGTTGCGGCATAGGCTAGGCGTAACCATGTACTTATGCCCGAATATTTGGGTGCGGGTCGTGACACATTTTTAGTGGTGGCCCATGCAGGTCTCATCTATCCTATGATATCGTACTACTTGCGACTCTACGATACGATTTCATAGTTGTGCTCGCCTAGAGTACTGCTACGAGCCTGCTTTAGGAAATAGGATTAGTTGTGCTCGCCTAGAGTACTGCTACGAGCCTGCTTTAGGAAATAGGATTTAGGCGGAGAGTTTGCTCAATCACAATTAGGAAATATTCCAAAATCTATTTTGCAATCCTTATCTATTGAATATTTGTTTTACTTTGAAGAAGATTATGTCCTTCTTTGATGGTATCATATCATATTCAATATTGATTCCTTATTTCAATCTATCTTCAGGATGTCGCCGAAGATGCGTTCCCAGTGCTCAGGTGTCGCGATAATACGATCAGTCACCTCAACACCCTTGAGGGCAGTACCATCAGACGATGGTTCAGCACCTACATTCCGAAGGTCAGCTTCACCGGTCCAGGTGGACGTATCAGCAGCAGCTTTCGGAGGTGTCCCACCTTGAGTACCGAGGACAAGACAGATAGTTTCCGAGGATCTTCTACCCCCACCACTAGTAGTTGATCATACGCAGATGTTCACGCTCTTCCAGCGGATGATGGAGGCGCGATAGCGTCAGTCAGAGGTCCTGCGACAGAGCGTGGAGAATGCTCACCAGATCGCACTTGCATCAGTTGAGAGAGCTTCCACAGTCCAGCCATAAACGGCACCACCTTAGTTTATTCCTCAGCAGCCGAGGCCGGGTACCATCATAGACTTCAAAAGGATGGGTCCGAAGGACTTCAGAGGCACAGAGGGTATTCTTTATGCGAATGATGTGATCGAGGACATCAAACGGAACCTACAACTGGCGCAGATTCCTGAGATGCTACAGATAGAGGCAGCAGGGTGTATGATGTTCGATATTACATTGACATGGTTCCGGACAGACCCAGGATTGTAGTACCAGGGCTCACTTGGGAAGCTTTCAAAGAGATTTTCAAGAAGAAGTTCTTCCCAGACGTGGCTCTTATATCCTTAGAGAGCCAGTTGCAATACCTCGTCGAGGGAGGTACGTCAGTGGACGAGTATGCGGTGGAGTATTGCCGACTAGGTTGCTTCGTGGAGGGGCAGAACCTTAGAGGTAGAGCCAGGAAGTTTAGGAAGGGCCTGAACCGGGAGGTCAAATTCTACACCAATGAAGATCCTAGCGCCACCTTCGAGGAGATTCTTAGACAGGCGCAAAGAGCGGAGGATGACTTAGAGCTTGGCTCTAAGAGGCCGAGGGACACAGGAGGATCCAGCATCAAAACGGGTCCAGCGAAGAGGTCTCATTTCCAGCAGTAGCACCAGAGGCATTACCAGCATCCGAGGCAGCAGTATCACGGGCCAGCTAGAGCGCCGGCACATCAGATGTATCAGATCCAGATGGCAGCAATTCCTTATACTTTCTGTAAAAAAAAAAGGATACGGATGGGACACATGCAGGATGAGACTAGGCCAATGCTTATTCTATGGATTGGGAGATCATTAGTTGAGGGCTTGTCCTAAAGTCCTAACTCGTCCAGCTCAGGGCGAAGGACAGGCACAGAGAGCACCTGCTAGACCACCAGCGGAACAGCAGAGAGGACCTCTACCACCAAAGCAGCATCAGTTTGCTCAGCACCAGTAGCAAAGAGGTACAAAGCGACAGGGGCAAGCGTTTGCCTTGACTGTCGAGGTGGAGGAGCCGGTTGGCGATGTCATCTTAGGTTCAGTTTATCTCGATTCCTTTCTGGCTCACGCTTTATTCGATTCTGGTGCTTCTTATAGCTTTGTATTTGTATCTTTTGCTTTGAGGCATCGTCTTGAGTCTAAACCGTTGGCGAGGACTTGCAAGATCACGACCGAGGGTGACATTATCCTGGTCAGTAATGTTTGCAAGAACCAGAGAGTTTATTTGGGAGGCCGAGAGTTGAGCGTATGTTTACTCGTAATGCCACTTCCGAGCTACGATATAGTACTCGGAATAGATTGGTTGAGTAGACATTATGCTAGTATCGATTATCGTGGAGGCAGAGTTTTATTTCAGATACCAGGTGAGCCGAAGTTCGAGTTCTTCCGAGGAGCAAAGTAGAGCGAAGGCAATTTCTGTGGATATTTGGTAGAAGAGCTGGAGCCGTCACATCCGTTGATTGCAGAGTTCATGGATGTCTTTCCAGAGGAGTTGTCGGGGTTGCCACCGGACAGAGATGTCAAATTCTCTATAGATTTGATGCCAAGCGCAGAGCCGATAACTAGACTAACTAGGAAGGACGTGGAGTTCATCTGGACTGAGGATTGTCAGTCAGCATTTGAGGAGCTGAAGAGGAGGTTGACTACAGCTCCAATCTTGACATTACCATCAGGAGCAGGAGGATTTTCCATTTACAGTGATGCATCAGGAAAGGGTTTGGGTTGTGTGTTGCAGCAGCACGGGAAGGTGATTGCCTATGCTTCCAGGCAATTACGCTCGCATGAGAAGAACTACCATACCAATGACTTGGAGTTGGCAGCAGTTATCTTTGCTCTCAAATTGTAGAAACACTACTTGTATGGAGAGAGAGTGGAGATCTTCACATACCATAAGATCTTGAAGTATGTGTTTACACAAAAAGAGCTCAACATGATGCAGCGGCGATGGTTGGAGTTGATGAAGGACTTCGACATTTTTTTTAGTACCATCCAGGGAAGGCCAACCTAGTCGCGGATGATTTGAACAGGTATCCCGTGGCTATATGCTTGACGAGAGACAGATATTTATTGGCCGATCTTGACAGTTTGGGTATTAAGGTATTAGTTTCTGGAGTCGTAGCACAGATGTGGGGACTTCAGGTATAGTCAAAGCTGATGGACCGAGTCAGAGCCGGACAGTATGAGGATGAGTCTCTGAGGAGCATCAGAGCACAGGTTCAGATAGGCTAGCAGAGGACTTCATCGTTGCAGATGATGGATCATTGCGGCACGGTACCAGATTATGTGTACCGAGAGGAGTATTACGCGAGAAGATTCTACAGGAGGCATATCGTTCTCAGTACTCTTATGCATCCAGGGGCCAATAAGATGTATAAAGACATGAGGGAGCATGTATGGTGGTATGGTATGAAGTGGGAGGTAGCTAGTTTCGTATCCAGATGCTTAGTTTGCCAGCAGGTAAAGGCGAAGAGACAAAGGCCAGGTAGATTGCTTCAACCTTTACCCATTCCAAAATGGAAATAGGAGCATGTGACCATGGATTTTGTATCAGGACTTCCGCGTTCTCCAGGAGGTAAAGATGCGATTTGGGTCATTGGGGACAGGTTGACCAAATCAGTCCACTTTCTGCCATTCAAAGTGGGTACATCTACGGGGAAGCTTGCGGAGATGTATGTGCGCCAGATTGCTAGATTACACGGTGTTCTAGTGAGCATAGTCTCATATCGGGATAGTCGCTTCATGTCCCACTTCTGGAGGAGTTTGCAGGATAGCTTGGGCACTCAGCTCAAGTTCAGTACCGCATATCACCCTCTGACTGACGGACAGTCGGAGAGGACTATTCAGACTCTCGAGGACATGCTACGCACCTATATTTTGGATCTTGGAGGTTCTTGGAAGGATCACCTTCACTTGTTAGAGTTTTCATACAACAACAACTACCAAGGCAGCATCGAGATATCACCATTTGAGGCGTTGTATGGACGGAGATACCGTACTTCGTTATTCTGGGATAATGTTGGTGAGAGATCTTTATTAGGGCCAGAGATGGTAGTGGATGCAGCCGAGAAGGTGAAGCTTATCAGGGATAGACTTCGAGTGGCGCAGGACAGGCAGCGATATTGGGCTGATAGCCACCGGAGACCTTTGGAGTTTAAGGTATAGATTTTTGTTTTGCATTGCTTGTGATTGATTATTTATTTTGTTAGAGTGCTAAGGTTGTGTTTCATGCTAGTTTGGAGGTCTGATTTTCTTGAGGATTTCTTCGACATGTGGCATGATTCGTTTCGGTGGAAGCAGAAAGCTTAGTCCGCGATTCATCGGACTTTTCAGTATTCTTGAGAGGGTCGATGCAGTTGCATATAGACTAGACTTACCACCTGCATTGGAGGGAGTGCACAACGTGTTTCATATATCGCAGCTGAGATGGTACGTGGTAGATCCCAGTCATGTGTTGGATCACTCGGAGATAGAGGTGGGCCCTACTCTTAGCTATCCAGAGCAGCCAGTTGAGATTCTGGATCAGAGAGAGAAGGTGCTGAGGAACCAAACAATTCCTTTAGTGCGCGTCACGTGGAGGCATTACTCGCCAGGAGAGAGCACCTGGGAGCGAAAGGCCGAGATGCGCAAGCGATATCCATATTTGTTCGAGCCGTGAGGTATAATTCTTTCTTGCATTGTATTGATTGCTTTCGGTAGTTAGTTTCTTCCTTAATTTCGAGGACAAAATTTTTCTAAGGTGGGTAGGAATGTCACCCTCACATTTTTATTTAAAGGTAGTTTGGTAATTGACATGGTAATTTATTTTTAGAATTAATTGTATTTAAACATTGTGCATGCATGATTAATTATTTATTGTATTAATTATTGATTGTTATATGCAGTATTATTTTGGACTTGTGTAGTGGACCTAAACTATTTAATTAGTTGCATGAACCCAATATTTAGATTGGTTTAGATTAAGCCCATGAATTAGGCTCATGGATTAGAAGGTTGGATTAATTAGTGTAACCATTAGACTAGAACCTTCCCTCCTTAATTAATTTCTTCATGAGAGACCCCAAGGGGTAAATAGGACACTTCATATTGCTTTGGAAAGGGGGTATATGTCCGACCACCATAGGAGGAGAGAGAGTCTCTCTCTCATTTCAATTTCCAATTCCATTTAGATCTAGTTTTCCCCTCTTCCAATTTTCTTCATTCCCTCATCAATTCTCCACCAATTTCTTCACAAATTCTTTCCATATTCTTAATTAGAGGCTTTTACCTCAAGGATCTAAAAGAAGAAAGCAAGGAGCAATAAGGAGGAGGCCAAGATCTACAAGGAGAGGAGCTAAATTTTATTTTAGGGACTTTTTCATTGGAAATCCATCTCCCAATAGGTAGATTTTAGTTTTCCCTCTTCTAGTAGACTCTAAATATGAGATTTAACCATAAAAAATCAATCCATATGTATAGGCTACCCATAGAAATTGGTTTTAGGTTCATAGGAGACCTATGGTGGAAGTTGTGTGCATTTTGGTGTCAATTTTGGAAGAATTTCGAGATTGGCACATGTTGTGTTTGTCAATTGGTCTAATATATCAAATTGACATATGATTGATTGTTTGTGACTAGTGTTATATCCACAATTGGGTACGTGTAGGCCGTATCTGGTCGATTTGATGAAACGGGTTAGTTTTGGGGGGTTTTCTCTGACAAGGGGACTTTATATAGGAGTGTTTATGAGAGAGAGAGAGAGAGAGTTGGAATGCTATATAGATATTGATATACATACATAGAGGAAGGAGTATATATACATACATATATAGACTGATATATATATTTATATAGGAGTGTTTTTGAGTGTTTGTGTGGCTGTGGGTGTGTGTCAGTGAGTGAGAGAGTTAGCAGTGGCAGCAAGGAGGACGGCTGCTTGAGCAAGAAGTGCTCGAGCACACTGCACAGTAGCAGTAGCAGCTTTCAGCAGAAAGAGAGGCTCGGGCATACAGTAAGGTGGTTCAACAACAAGGAAAGTTCAGCAGTGTGGCAACTGCTGAAGGGTGCAGTCGGGCACTGCAGTTCAACTGTAACAGGGAAGTATCAGCTCGAGCAGCAAGCAAGGGGGGTCGGGCACCAACAGCCAGTACAACAATCAAGTGCAGTATCAGCACGAAGAAGCACAGTGTAGAGCATCAATCTTAGTGCAGTCTCGACTGTGCAGGCAAGGCACAGAAGCCTTGTGCAACTCGAACACAGCAAGTGCAGTATCTGCACAGTACAAACCAAGCAGAGGCAGTAGCAGTATCCGGTATCAGTCTCTTTGGGGTAGTTAGTATTTAGATGTATCAGTGTTTCAGTATCCATTCCGGTATCCATATCAGTTTAGTTTCAGCTTCAGTCAGAGGTTAATGGGTAGTTAGCTTATATTTGGCTTAGTAGTTTATAGTGTTAGTTGAGTTTAGATGAGTTAGTGTTTAGGTAGTCTAGTGTTAAGGTAGTTAGTTAGTATAGTGTATTAGTTAGTTATATACTTTATATGTTGATAGTTAGATATGTATTCTAGTATTTAGTATTTATATCTAGTTAGATAGATGTGTGTTTTGGTAAGTTGATATTGTATTATATTAGTAGGTATGTATTATATTGATATCTATTATAGTACTTAGTATATATATTGTTATAGTTAGTATATTAGTTTTGGGGGTTTTATATATATGTGTGTTAGCTATATCAAGAGGTTTTGGATTACTTTGGGATACCAAGGTAAAGTCAAGGTAATGGGTCGATACCAAGGAATTGGGCTTGAGTATCGAGATAGGTGTGATACGTATTAGTGCAAGGCCAATGTATCATATTTTCATTGAATTGTTATAGTGTTATGTATATTAACTTGTATATATATCTAAAATACTATCTTCATATATTTAAACTTGTATATCTTAGGATACGGCTTTTTGAGTGTCTTTTAGTATCCTAGTTTATTTAGTATAGTTAGTTTCATAGTGCATTGACTTAGTGTCCTAGTGTTAGACTCTTGCAACCTAGATTTAATAGGTTTGACCTAGAAATGGCTTTATGACTTAGAATTGCATCATATTAACTGATTTTCATTTTGAACCTTGTATTGATGCAACATACCATATATAGGTCTGTATGATACCATCTTGGGCATAGAGAGACACACCTTGCTCAGGACTTCAGGCGAGTATATTTCTCTGATAGTTTTTAATTCATAATAGTGTATATATTCATGTTCTAGAATTGTATACTTGATTCCGATACAGTGATTTCATGGACTTGTACTACATGGATCCCGTCAGGAGATGTTATCCCCTACCGTGTTTAGCGGGTACTCGTATACATGTATTTCATCGTGTATATTGGGTATTGATTTATATTTCGTGTTCACACACTGCTCGTGTTCAGTGTGCTTATTCGTGTACACCCACTGCTCGTGTTCAGTAGTTATTATATTCGTGTACACCCACTGCTCGTGTTCAGTGGTCATATTCTGATTACATACCTCACTTGTAATCGTCTTACCTTATTGATCATGTTCACCCAAACCGATCACATAATGAACTTGTATTCTGAGGCACATTAGTTAGATTGCAGTTATTTTATCATATTGCTGATATCCATATTGTTGTTCTATATTCTCGTATATTACCTGTATATATATTGTTCATCATTCATATATTTAGTGATCTTGTATTTTATTTCTATTATCTATTTTATATGCTCGATTATGTTATTGGAACTGCTTTCAGAGGTATATACTTCGCTCCAATCCTGACTGGATATATTTTTCCAGATGATTGGCTTATAGAGCAGTGTCTCATATTCTACTGGTCGTAGGACGGTGTACCTATAGAGGATACTCCTATAGACCAGGAGGACTTAGTTGCAGAGTCCGAGGAGGTCTAGTTATTTGTGTTGGCTTGTATTAGACTATATTTGTGGTGATTCACAGTTTGTATATTATTTCAAATTGTGGATTGTATCTTGATTTCTTTCCTTCGCTATTTCATTCGTGCTTTATCTTCCTTAGTTGTTTTATGATTGAGATTAGTTATTCTTGTGAGATACCATATTATTCCTTCGTTTGGAGTTGAGATGATTGACAGGTACCATATTATATTGTTGAGATGTTAGATAGTTAGAAATGACACAAATATCGTTCTACCGCCGATGTTGCGGCGTAGGCTGGACGTAACCACGTACGCGTGCCCGAATATCCGGGTACGGGTCGTGACAATAATTACATATACCACATAACAAGTGTATGTGGAACGACGGCTCACTATATATCAAGTAGAACTCTTGGTGCGATCAAGTGTATCAGCACAGATACAATAGTCAGGGCAGGAACGAGTTCTAGTATCAAGATTGTGGTTAAGTTACCAAGTAGCAAATGTATTCAGGATAGGACAGTCAAATAATGGTCACAGTTATTTTTTACTTTATTATATCGATTGATAAAATAAGAGTAGTTCGATGACCCCCTCGAGAACAGATCCATAATCCTTAAACCAAACAAGGACCACTGATACAATAGTCAGGGCAGGAACAAGTTCTAGTATCAAGATTGTGGTCAAGTTATCAAGTAGCAAATGTATTCAGGATAGGACAGTCAAATAATGGTCACAGTTATTTTTTACTTTATTATATCAATTGATAAAATAAGAGTAGTGCGAGGACCCCCTCGAGATCAGATCCATAATCCTTAAACCAAACAAGGACCACGGATACAATAGTCAGGGCAGGAACGAGTTCTAGTATCAAGATTGTGGTCAAGTTATCAAGTAGCAAATGTATTCAGGATAGGACAGTCAAATAATGGTCACAGTTATTTTTTACTTTATTATATCGATTGATAAAATAAGAGTAGTGCGAGGACCCCCTCGAGATCAGATCCACAATCCTTAAACTAAACAAGGACCGGGATTACAGACCCTCCCTCGAGTTGAACTATGCCCCTTATTTTGTCCAACGTATAATAAGATGATCCAGAGAAAGTAGCCTAATCAGCAAGTAAGTACATGTAGGGCCATATCTATAGGCTCATTCCAGGTGCTTAGTCATTTAGCACATGGTCACATCTAGGTCATACAAGTCATTTCTAAGTTAAACACATAGCATCATAATCGTTCAATCAATATCCACATTAAACCAAGCGAGTGTCCAAAGTGAGTAAGAAATAATAGGCGTATAGGAGAAAAGGTGCATAGCAAGGTGCCGTATAATGTCAAGTCCGCATAAGATCAAGGCCGCATAGAGAGAGCAAATTCTACTCTTCGAAAAACGTGTGATATGACAAACAATAAATGCAAGTCAAGTCAAGTCAAGTCAGAAAAGTAACTGATGTGACATGTGATAAAAGTGTGTCAGATGAAAAGACAAATTATAAAAAGTCGTGCCAAGTCGTTCAGAAGTTATACGTCCAAAATGAGAGGGACGCATAGCTCTTGGCTGCATAGACAACGAGGCCGCATACTCCTCTTGGCCGCATACACACTTGGACGCATAAAATCTTTTTAGAATTAGTAAAAATTTATTCGTTCAAGTTCATGCATTTGGCCAAGGGCGGAAGGCAAATGCAGTCATGCATCCAAAAGGGTTAGCCGCATGCTGACTTGAAACGAGAAGTCCAGGCCGCATAGCACTTCGTCGTCTCCACCAAACAACAACTTTTCGGCCATGGCCAAAAGCTCGAAAATGAGTCTTTGTTTCTTCTATAGAAACCTCAAATAATGTCCAAATCCAACAAAGTAAAGTTCTAAACTACTCAAAATCAAGTGCTCGTCAACATAGAGTAACAAGTTTTCGAAAATATTTAATTTTACAAGATCAAAACCCAAGAACACTCAAGAACACAAAAAAATCCTAAAACTTAAAACTTATATCTACACTAATCCATCCACCAAACCCAAAAATACCATGTTCTAAATGCATGAAGAATCATATAAGGAATATAATGGAACAAAAATATTAAGGGTTTCTCTATTTCTTGCAAGATGTACTTGCCTATGGAGGGGGAGAGGAAAACCTAAGAAAGAGAATAGAAGAGGAAAAATGAGAGGAGAGAGAGTGAAGTTGGGTTATATATGGAGGGTTTGAGGTTTGGACCATGGGTTCAACTCATGATAAAACCAAACCAAACAAATAATCCAAGAGCCAAGTGAACCAAAGAATGGGTCTAGTCTCTCTACAACATATAACTATGCTAGCAAAAAAATAATTACACTCCAAATACGTATATTGGGAGCGGGAAGTGACACGTTGTGGAAGAGCTGGTCATTGGATGCGAAACTGTCGCTCCTCACAAAAGAAAGTGGACGAGTATGAAGTCTAAAATGGTGTAAAGACTAATCTCATGGAGGGTACAACACACATGGATTTTAATTTTTCTTCCAAGTTATGGATAGGAACACAATTTCGGAAGACTAGTTCAACGCCATGATAGGCGAAGTCAATGAATAGTTATTGTATGCTTATCTAAGTTTATTTACTTTCCACTTTGAATAAATTGGTCATTATATAATCAATAGTCTAGGTAGTTTACTTTCTTTAAAGCAGTTTTATTTAGATTTAGATCAAGTTATAATAATTGGCAATATGCAAAGTTTAACCATTTAGTAGAATATTAATATATTATTATTATTATTTTTGAAAGATATGGACAATGATGATGGCATATGCTTGATAGATAGTGCAACAACTCACACTATATTAAAAAGTAGGAAGCTTTTCACAACATATGCCTCAAACACTGTCAAGGTGACCACCATTGTTGGACCCATACAGATTATAGAAGGTTCTGGTAAGGCCGATGTTGTGTTGCCAAATGGAACACACTTATTCATTCGAAATGTATTATTCTCTAGTAGATATAATAGAAATCTACTCAGCTTTATAGATATTCGAATGAACGAGTTTCATGTTGAAACCATGAACGATGATAGCAAAGAGTATCTTTATATCACCTCTAATGTTGGAAGCAATAAGCTCATATTAGAAAAATACAAGTTAATCTCCTCGAGGCTATATCAAACTACTCTGAAGGTAGTAGAATCTCACCCCATCACTAGCAAAAGGCTAAAGGATCCAAGAAATCTAATCCTTTGGCATGACAGATTGGGTCATCCAGGATCGACTATGTTGAGAAAGGTCATCAACAATACCAATGGGCATAATTTATCATACCAACGTCTTTTCTTTCCTACTGAACATTTGTGTGTAGCTTGTTCACAGGGTAAACTCATTACAAGACATTCACTTCTCAAAATAGCCTAAATCACCATCATTCCTTCAGAGAATACAAGGTGATATTTGCGGACCAATTGATCCTACTAACACAAATCCTAATGACTTGGAGAATTCCATCATGACCAACTAATTTATTCAACCAAAACCAAATCCTAATGACTTGGAGAATTTCTGAATGATTGGAGAACTATGATAATACCTACATATAAAAACAAAAGAGATATACATAATTGTAATAACTATTAAGGAGTCAAGCTTATATCTGCATTCTCTACTGTCCAAGAACCTCCTTATGCAATCAATGTTTCAAAAGGCGATGATGGTCATGGTTGATTATATATTTTTATGTTGTGGCTTGACTTATGCTTGTGCCTTTAATTGTCAAATCTTTGTCCATGGTTGCATATCCCCGAGGAGAGTATCACATCTAGGATGGATTCTGCGGAATACCACATCCGAAATTCTAAAAGAAAATGTTAAGGATTACAACTACTAGCATGAATAATTAGATCATTAGGAGGAAAGGTTTCCTGGTTGCATGCGGTCCCGTTATTCCGGTGCCACTTTATGGATAATTTGGAGCTCTCTGCCATAAGGGGCACTCTTCCAACTCACCGTCGAGTGATGCATACTATCACCTACTGTCACTATCATTTATTTGCTCATTGTCGAATGAAGCACTATTCATTGACATTGTCTTTACATTTACATTTCCTTTACATTGACATTGACTTGACCTGCGTTTGGGATAACCTATGCCTACGGAAGAGGCACCTCGATCGGCGCATGATGGTACCGATCAGGGGACGCGGTCGTCGAAACTACAGTCCACACAATGGAACCGATCAGGGGTAGCCGAGATGTGTGGGTTATCTCCCTTAGTGAGGGAACAGTTCCTCCATGCCAAAAAATAAAGGGAACCGAGGAGAGCTCTCTCGACAAAATGCTCCTTTGGTAGTTGCGGGAAGAAAACCAATTTTTTAGGCCTCGATAAAGTCATGCTACGCCACATCAGAGTTGCAATACGTTAAGCCATTGCTAGTCGATGGTCTTAAGACGACTGACATCACGGAAGATGACCTAGTGGAGACGGAGGAGCACTGGAGACACACCATAGTGCTATACCTAGTGGACTCTCAAGCAAACTACAGGATGATCTCGTCCTTGGCTAGAACACTTTGGCAACCGAAGGGAGGTGTGACTGCCAATTCGAGAGAGAATGGGTTCTACCTCATTAAGTTTGAAATGACAGAGGATGTGGAGCAGGTGCTCGAGGGAGGGCCATGGACGTTCCATGGCAAGCTCGCCAATATTCGGAGGTGGGATTCCTCTATAAGCTTCGAACGGGACAAACTATCCAAAGTCCAAGTTTGCCTGTAGATATTGTTGTGAACAATATCATTGCCTGATATTGTTCACAACGACTTCCAAACTTATAATGTCGTGGATGATCATAGGCATGATTCCAAGGGTGCAGGACCAGCAGAGGACGAAGAAAGAGTTATGGGAATGCAGGTAGAGCAGCCTATCATGCCTTTTCTGAGCCTACTGGGGGATATCTTTAGACTGCTTCAGCATGCCAAAGGGTATCAAGGATACAGAGCTCAATTCAAGGGTCCATGAGGAATCTAATGCCAAAGGGTATCAAAGATATTGCCGCTACAGAATATATCCAACACTTCAAGTAAAAAGTTAGATATGATCAATCCACTACGGGAAGCTCAGCGCAGATTCAAGAGTGAACACCTAGGAAAGGAAAGAAATCTGAAGAAAATGCTAGCGACTCGGCATCCTAGTTCCCGTATCACTAAAGGCCATCATACAAGAAGAATTACATAGATTACACTGTGTGGTCCCCAAAGAGTAGGAAGTGTAAAGAGTGCTTAAAGTTATTGGGTGTATTCTTGAAAAATATCTAGGTTTTAGGTCAGGGGAACCTAGATGAAATATTGTGACACATTTTACCTATATAAACAATTACCCTTCTTCGAAATGTATGGCCAAGGACTCCTAGCTCATGTGGTAGGAGTGGGAGGCATCTCTCCAAAAGGTCTTGGGTTCAAGCCTATGTGGAAGCATTTAATTCCACATGTGATTGGAAAATTAAATGGCTCAGCTAGGTGTGGGCCAATAGATCAATAGGGATAAAATTTAAATAACAACAATAATATCTAATATCTTTTTCTTTCTAATCTTTAGGTTCCATATCTCTCTTTCTTTTTTTATGTTCTGAGTTCTGAGCGTTCAACTATATTGATGGTGTCGGGACAAAGCTCTTCGATAATGGAGGTAGCAAACCACGACTGTCCGCACAAGAAACATGAGATGCAAGTCCTGCAAATTTAGCAAATATCTCTAGGAATTCTATAGCCTTTGTGAATATACAATAATGTATAACAACTATAACCCACAGGCTTTATAGTGACCAATAAAACTTTGTTTCGAATTTCTTAACTAATCATGATCTAATATAATATACATTATTCAATGCTTGTGGTAATTTATTTGGTGGTAGGATACTGGTAGAGATTTTACTGATAATTCTTACTTGATTCATTTTCCAATTAAAAAATTAACCCTTTATTTGCAGGTTGTTATCAGTTGATTGTGTGTTCTTTAGATGCTACTTATCATCTTTAGCTTTTAGCCCCTTGATTAAAGATTAGTTTATTTTTTCTTTTGTTTGTATGATGTTGGAAATATTTAGGATGACAGATCATCACAACATGATTCGGAAAAGCAAGGAATTTACACCTTTCCTTCGCCAATGGTGGAAAAAGAGTGATCTATCATACAAGAAAAGCTTGGAACAAATGCAGGTACAAATGCAACTAGCTAGAAAGCTATACTGAAAAAATAAAAACTATACACTACCAGAAAAAGTCAAATTAGCGACGTCTAAAAACGTCGCTAAATAACAATAAATCGTCGCTAATTAGGTTTAGCGACGTAATTAGCGACGTTCTGAAGCAGTCGGAAAACACCAAGTCGCTAAAACAAAAAACGTCGCTAAACGTCGCTATGCCGACGTTTTTTAGCAACTTTAATGTGTCGCTAAATTTAGCGACGTTTTGCGACGCCAAGTCACTAAAAAGCGACGTTTATTAAAGTCGCTAAACGTCGCTGATTAGCGACATCAATCGCGACGTTACACCGACGTCTTTAATGACCTGGCTATACTTGCCATGTCAGCAATTGGCGACGCTTAGCGACGACTTTAGCGACGTCATTAGCGACGAACTTAGCGACGTTTTACAGCGTCGCTGATCAGCGACGTAATTAGCGACGTAAATTAACGTCACTAAGCGTCGCTACACGTCGCTAATAACGTCGCTAATTTTAAAAAAAAAAATAAAAAAAAATTTCCAGAATCAAACATTGGTGATTCCCTGCAGTTTTACAGCATCTTCATCATACACACCAACATGATTCAATCTAGTTAACTATATAATCCAATTAAATTAAAAACCACAAGAAGTATCAATCCAATTAAATGTGGATAACTATATAATCCAATTAAATTAACTAAAAAATTCAAGACCACAAGAAGCATCATACATCATGTCTATTGTTGAAGTACCAATAATTCATAAATAATAATAAAAATAACTAGACTACTACGGATCTGCAGGAGGCTGACCAGCGGCGCGCTTCAAGGATAACAACTCCTCATACTCGTCCCGTGGAATCGACACCGATGTCGATGGAGAAGGCAGTGACGTCGGTGGCGGCCGTGCCCGCTCCAAGTCTGCGAGTCGCTGGTTGTAAGAATCCAGGGTAGATAACAGCCTCGTACTGCTATCACCCATTGAATCCTGCATCCTCGTCAGGTTCTCGCCCATCGATAGCTGTGACGCATGCATCCTCGTCAGCTTCTCGCCCATCGATAGCTGTGACGCCTGCAGCTCCATGATGTTGCGATCATTGGAGGCTCTAATATCATTTGTCAATTCTCGTAGCTCCGTCATGCTGCGGTCGAGCATATCCAATCGTGCGATAAGCATCGGATCGTCCGCCTGCGGCTGGGACCGGGACTGGTCCTCCATACTTCGCAGCAAGTCGTCACGAAGAGACGCAATCTGCCGGTCAACGGCCTCCTGGACGGCCTCCTGGACTCTGGCCGAAGACTGCGAGGGCTGCGACTGCGAGGGGTGTATGGAATGCACAGCTGTCGGGGAGGCCCTAGATGACTGCGTCGCAACCAGGGCGCCATAGGAGCCCGTACCGTAGTACGTACCCCTCTGGAGACCACCAGCTGCGGTCACCCACAGGTCGTCCGCCGACGGAGATGGACCGGGCTGCGACGAAGCACCAGCCTCTCCAGGTGTAGGTGCACTAGCAGTCGCCCGCTCACGAAGCCTAAGATACTCGGCCTAGAAAAGGTTTGGAAACTCAATAATTGCCGAAGTTATATTAAAATAAACACAAAGTAAAGTAATACTTACATAGGTCTGTGAGGCCCTCTCATCAATGAGATTTCCGTCCTTGCGATGGGTGGCCAAGAAGACGGTCACCATGTTTGCATCCTCACCCCTCTGTACCTGTTAAAAATATATTTTTTATTACTAAACTTAAATAATTTTTCCAAGTACCATTTTATGGTACTTATATTAAAATAATATATTTTAAAAGAAAAAACATACCAAACGACGGAAATGTTCCGTCATCGGAATCGAGCCACCACACCACTTGGCAGCATTCTGCCTAGCCGCCTTGGCCTTCTTAGACCTTTCCTTGTAGCTCGGATCGTCGAATCTAGCCCTCATCGCAGTCCACTGCTCAGGCGTGATCCAACCTTGGATCGGTTTTCCAGCACGATCACGAGCCTTCTGGTCATCCAGAGCATCTCGGATAAGCTTGGCGGCAACGGTAGGAAAGAGCCGCTCGATCAACTCGGCCCGGTGCGGAGGATAAAAATACGTTTGCTACAATAAATAATTCATTAAGTTAGCATCACGAATATGCATAAATTAGAGGATTTATTTAATATACTTTTACCTGGAAGTGCGCAAACCAGAACGCCTTCCTCTCCTCCGGAGCCTCAGAGTAGTTGATCCAAGGGCCACCGTAGTTGTTCCTCAGAAATTGGCCCAGGCGTCTCTGAACCGACGATGGACGATATCTATACAGAAATAATAATTTAGATTACTGAAAAAGTCAATATACGATGAATAAAGAGAAACACAAATATATACTAAACCATCTAATTGACTTACTTTGTACCGTCGGCCCAAATCTCTGTCCTCGTCTCCTCCGGTGGTGCGCATGGAGGATCTTGCTGATGCTGGGACAACGTCGGCACGACCTCCTCTACATGCTCATCAGTCTCCATGGTTCCGTCAGCAGGAGGAACGCTGGACGAGGGAGTACTATCACGAGTACTATCACGCCTGGAACTACTCGTCCCAGGAGTGATGCCATGCAACGTCGTCGCAGTCGGAGATGTGGCTGCCCGATATACTGGAGTACTGGGCGACGATAATCCGAAACCAACAGTAGGCAGTACCGGAGTGGCACTCTGTCTACCTCGGGACCTGCCGAATCCTCCGCGTCGTCCTGTCATATCTGATAACAACATATGATGAATATAGAGAAACACAAATATATACTACATTCTACAGTCAAAATGTGATACATATCTCAAAGCATTATACAGTCAAAATATAATACATATATTCGTTAATGTCAAAATGTGATACATATCTCAAAGCATTATACAGTCAAAATATAATACATATATTCGTTAATGTCAAAATGTGATACATATCTAAAAGCATTATACAGTCAAAATATAATACATATATTCGTTAATGTCAAAATGTGATACATATCTAAAAGCATTATACAGTCAAAATATAATACATATATTCGTTAATGTCAAAATGTGATACATATCTCAAAGCATTTTACAGTCCAAATATAGTTACATTCTACATGGAATATTTTATATTTTCAATCATCTTCAGAAAATTTATCTTGTTCGCCTTCCTCGTCCTGCTCTTCCTCTTCCTCGTCTTCACTTTCATCTACTTCGTCCTCTTCGGATAATTCTACATCTTCTACATTATTACTCGTGTAATGAGTAACTTCCGTTGAGTCCACATCTACAATATTTGTTACAAGAGGTAGATCGTCCTCCTGATAAGCTATTTCGTCAATGTCAAAGGTATTTCTAGCTTTAGTCTTACATACTGCCCACCAATCCGACCTCGCTGTCCCCCGTCTAGGATAAGTTGTGAAGTACACGAGCTGAGCCTGACTTGATAGGACAAATGGTTCGTAGCCTTGATATCTACGCTTGTAGTTTATATCCACAAGGCCATGCTTGTCAATTTTCCAACCTTGATCTTGAATCGGATCGAACCATTCACACCTGAATAGCACGATATTAGCAGGTTCTGGGCCATAATTATATGTCAACTCCACAATCTCTCGTAAGATGCCAAAAAAAGCATTGCCCGGATTGACGTCTTTGTAGTTTGTAGATTTGATACACAAACCACTGTTTTTCGTGGAATCAAGATCCAGAAAGCTGTCTCTGATAGGAGCATTTGTTGACTTGAACCTGAACCCATTCACACAGAAACTTGGCCATATTTTTACGGCAGTAATTGGTCCCTTGGCTAGAGTCCTAATAGATTCAGTCTCGGATGATATTAGACGATCGACCTAAATACCAAAGTAGCGATGGTAAGTTATTTGTTTTACAAGTGCAAAAATAAAAAGTAATTACCAAGTATCTTACATATGCGCTCAACCAAGAAGGAAAATGGCATCTCATTTCTTGTTCTACTTCTTCGTCTGTTATGTAGGGTCTAACCGACCTCAACTCATCATTATATGTGCTGAAAAATAATGATGCAACTGCTAATTAGTAGCATAATAGTATCTTATACTATTACATTGAGATGATGTAAACGTGGACGTATTAATTACTTACCCCTCTAGCTTCTCCACTTCATCCTCGTCGCAATTGAGTAATATATACAATTGAGCAGCCCTTAGCTCATCGTCATTCAAATATCTCTTCTTCATTTTTCCCGAAGGCTTTCCGGATGCATTGAATACTTTGAGTATTGCATCATTAGATTCCTTATATGCGTCGTCGTTTCTGGGAGCTTTCGTCCTATTAGTAGCAACATGCGGTTTGAAATACGTCGAGCAAAAGTTTGTAATCTCCTCGAGAACATAAGCTTCACAAATAGATCCTTCAACCCGTGCCTTATTTTTCACCTTTCTCTTTAGGTGATTCAGATGACGCTCGAAGGGGTACATCCACCGATAACCGACAGGACCACCAACACGTGCCTCATAGGAAAGATGAATTGGCAAATGCTCCATAGAGTCGAAGAATCCTGGAGGAAACACCTTCTCGAGCTTACATAGTGTTACCGCAATGTCCCTCTCTTGCTTTTCTAGACGATCGACGAGCAACTTAGTACAACAAAGATCTCTGAAGAATATGCTCAGCTCTGTCAATGGGTCCCAAACGACCTGCGGTAAGAATTTTCGAAATGCAATCGGAATTAACCTCTCCATGAATACATGACAATCGTGGCTCTTCATACCTACTAGTTTGTTCTCCTTGAGGTCGACGCATCTTCTCAAGTTCGACACGTACCCGTCTGAAAACTTTAGACCCTGAATCCACCTACAAAGTCTACCTTTATCCTCTTTATCCAGTGAGAAAACTGACTTAGGTTGCTTTAACTTTCCATTCCCCTCCTCTATCAGATGCAATGCAGGACGTCTACATATGTCTTCTAGGTCCAACCTGGCCTTCGGATTATCTTTCGTCTTCCCCTTTACATCCATTACAGTATTAATTATGTTATCAAACATATTCTTCTCGATATGCATGACATCAAGGTTATGTCTGATCAGATTGGTGCTCCAATATGGCAGATCCCAGAATATACTCCTCTTCGTCCAGTTATGGGTGCGACCAAATCCGTCACACTTGTACCCCTTAGCAAGCTCTTCGATAGCACTTGGTAAATATTTTACCTCTTCCCATATCGTGCATCCGGGCCACCTTGGAGGTGGATTGGCCTTCTCCACAACTCCCGCACGAAAAGCATTCTGATTCCTCCGGTACGGATGATCCTTCGGCAAAAATTGTCGATGACAATCGAAGAAGCACGGTTTGCCTCCGTGTTTCAAACAGAAAGCCTGAGAACGGTCCATGCAATACGGACATGAGAGACGACCATGGGTGCTCCATCCCGATAACATTCCATAGGCCGGAAAGTCGTTGATGGTCCACATAAGTGCTGCCCTCATCTGAAAATTCTGCTTTCTAGAAACATCGTACGTGTTGGCACCTACTTCCCACAGCTGATTCAACTCATCTATCAAAGGCTGTAAGTACACATCGATGTTCCTCTTCGGATTGTTCGGACCTGGGATAATAACGGTTAGGAACATATACGGAGTCTTCATGCACATCCAAGGCGGTAGATTGTACGGAGTGACGATCACAGGCCAACACGAATACTGGGAGCCCGAAAGTCCGAATGGGGTAAAACCGTCAGAGCAGAGCCCCAATCTGACATTACGCGCTTCCTCGACAAAATGTGGATACTCTCGATCAAAGTGCTTTCATGCTTCTCCATCAGATGGATGATCCAATACTCCTTCGATCTGTTTTCGCCTGTGCCAACTCATGTTTTTTGCAGTCTCCTTAACCATAAACAACCGCTGCAACCGCGGCGTCAAAGGCAAGTAGTGCATCGAATCGGTAGGCTTCCTTGCACCGACAGACTTTTCTCTAACAGTGGCCTTGTAGCGATCAGCACCACAGAATCTACACGCATCTTCATCCTTGTCGTCTTTGTAGTACAACATGCACCCGTTGCGACATGCATCGATTTTCTCGTATCCCATCCAAAGCGATCTCACCATCCTCTTAGATCGATAGAAGTCTTTAGGCAACTTTGCACCCTCGGGCAAGATCTCTATAATCAAATCGAGCAGTCGATTATAGCATTCTTGCGACATGTTAAAATCGGACTTGATGCTCAATAATCTTGTAACCACCTCCAACGGTGAATGGTCCTCACAACCAGGATATAGTGGAGTCCTTGCATTCTCAAGCAACTCCATAAACTTTGCAGCATCGGCATTCGGTGCCTCCTCAGCTGCATCATAATTGTCTGGATTGAAACTAGGTCCTGCCGCATCATAATTGTCAGGATTGAAACTAGGCTCCGCCGCATCATAATTGTCAGGATTGAAACTAGGCCCCGCCGCATCATAAACCATGTTCACCAACCCGTCGTCGTAAGCATCGTGGTCTTGGACATCCATATACGGCTCCACATAGGGCTCCGACTCTGATGCTAGAGATACAAGTTCTCCGTGCGCGGTCCACTGATAGTAATTCGGCGTAAAGCCCTTCGAGTATAAATGATATGTAACTTCCACTTCTGGATGATATTTCCTGTTGCGACATCTCACACATGGACACTTAATTTTGGTACCGTCCATGTACTGAGGGAACGCCTTGGCGAACTGCAGGAACTGCTGTACACCCTCAATGAATTCATCCCGCACACCGCACATGTCATCAGGATGACGGTTGTACATCCACGAACGATGACGCAGATAGTAATTCATATCCATTTCTAGATACTTCTGCAAAATTGACAGTATGTATCATATAAATCATTACATGCAAAATTAACTTCTGTGTCTGTGTCAGTGTCCGTTATTGGAAAAGCAGTATATATATATATATATATATATATATATATATATATATATATATATATATAACATTACCCAAATAATATCTTAATACCACTTTACTACTATACCTTAACCCACTTCTGTGTCAGTGTCCGGATTTTAGTGTAGTAGGCTCCAGCCGAAGCCAATAAGTTTCTTGAGATGCATGTCCTTAATGATGCATGCTGCGATGATATCTTTGCTCCATTAGAGGCTCTTCATACTGCTAGCTAGTGATTTCAGTAAGTGTTGAAATTAATCCTTTATTTATTTAAGCTGATTTGTAAGTTTCGTTTAGCTAATTCAACTGTTATAGTCATATTATTTAGACCATTAGGCACTTCTTGAAACTGGCAGTAGGGTGAGAAACTGAGATACATAACTCCGCAGTACTTTGCTTTCGGCAATTAACCCCTATATATATTGGGAGTGGAACGAGGAAGTAGCTAGAGCTCAAAATTCTTGGGGCACAATTAAGGACGGTTGCTTAGATCATACACTTCCTGGTCGAATAATTGGCGTTCTAATTAATTTGATCACATGATCAGTTGTTGTACGAATATTCAGGAATTAGTTCTAATTTGTTCACCCAATGTACGTAGTCATGACATATGAACATGGATTCAATAATAGCCATCATTTTTTCCCCTCCTCCATTGGACCAATGAATAGTAACCACAAAATCAAACAATTAGTATGTATGTATATATGTATATATATATATATATATATATATATATATATATATATATATATATATATTGCAAAAGTGCAAATAAATACACTTATGTTCTTTCTTTCTTATTCATCGATCCATATTATTTATTTATTTTATACTTGAAAGAAGAAATTAAAATCTGATCTCTACATGATCGCACATGCATGAACATTGTCAAAAAACCTAACCCTAACCCTAACCCTAACCCTAACCCCATGTCAAAAAACCTAACCCTAACCCTAACCCTAACCCTAACCCCATGTCAAAAAACCTAACCCTAACCCTAACCCTAGGTCCAGATCAGTGTCTGTGTCAGTGTGTGTGTGTGCCGTGTCTGTGTCTGTGTCAGTGTCAGTGTGTGTGTCGTGTTTGTGTCAATGTCACATGTGTCCTGTGAGAGAGAGAGAGAGAGAGAGAGAGAGAGAGAGAGAGAGAGAGTATACCTTGCCGGAGTAGTCGCGGTCGACGGAGCTGGGGAGGGGGGGGGAAATTTATTTTCGAATCGAAATTTCAACTGACGGGGAAAAATGAAACCGACCCCTAATTAACCAAATTTTAGCGACGTTTAGCGACGTCCAATAAAAAATGTTGCTAAATTAAATATTTGCGACGTAAAGAACGTTGCTAAATATTTTGAGTTTAAACGTCGCTATATACGTCGCTAAACGTCGCTAAATTAGACATATTAGCGACGTTTAGCGACCTTAATTGAACTTATAGCGACTTATCTTTTAAAATCGTATTAAAAGTCGCTAAACGTCGCTAAATGTCGCCATTTAGCGACGTCTAGCGACGTGTTTATAATGAGTCGCTAATTTATATATTATTAGCGACGTTTTTTTTGACGTCGCTAAAATACGTCGCTAATCCCGCTTTTTCTAGTAGTGATATAAATGTGCTCCAGATGACCAAACCCTAACTTAATTCACCAAACCCCTCTCTAAAACAAAGACCTAATCATACTTCATCATGGATAGGACGAGAGAACCAGAAGACCCAGTTCGAGAAAACGACCTTATGAGGCGCCAAATCCTACATTTGAAGAACTCAAGCCTGGGTTTGAATGGGACTGATCAAGAGGACACCCATTATAGGCTCCTCATCCATTTTTCAGGGTTTTACAGTCACTGAAATTAACAACGACGAAGAAAAAAAACCCTAACCCTAACCTTAACCCTAGGTCACGTGTGTGTGTCATGTCAGTGTGTGTGTTAGTGTCTGTAACGTGTGTGTGTGTCGTGTCAGTGCCATGTGTGTCCTGTGAGAGAGAGAGAGAGAGAGAGTTAGGGTTTACCTATAGGAGGAGGAGGAGGAGGAGGGGGGAGGACGCTGCCGGAGGGGGGAGGATGCGGCTGGAGGGGGTCGCCTGGAGGGAGGAGGGGGCGCCGGAGGGAGGAGAGGAGCCGGAGGGGGAGGGCGCGGCCGAGGGGGGTCGCCGGAGGGAGGAAGGAGGAGCCGGAGCGGAAGAGAATTTTGGGAGAGGGAGAGGGAGAGATCGAAGGAAATGGGGGGAATCAGCCCTAAGTAAAAAAAATTAGCGATGATTTAGCGACTCCAATAATGACGTCGCTAATTTAGAATTTAGCGACGTATTAGCGACGCCAATAATGACGTCGCTAATTTAGCGACTCCTTGAACGTCGCTAATGACGTCGCTAAATGTCCAAAATATATACGTCACTAAAAAATGTCGCTGAACGTCGCTAAATAAAACATATTAGCGACGTTTAGCGACCTAAATTGAATTTATAGCGACTAATCTTTTAAAAACTCAATAAAAGTCGCTAAATGTCGCCAATTAGAAACGTCTAGTGACGTTTTTACATGGAGTCGCTAAATTAGCGACGTTTTTACCTGGAGTCGCTAAAAAATATCGCTAATCCCACTTATTCTAGTAGTGACGGACCTTTCAGATATTTTATGGTTCTAATAGATGCTTCTAGTCGGTGGTCAAATGTTTCCTTACTCTCATCTAGAAATTTTGCCTTCTCCAAGCTACTTTCTCAGTTGATTAAGCTTAAGGCTAATTTTCCTGACAAACATGTTAGAAGGATTCAACTTGATAATGCAGCTAAGTTCACTTTTCTTACTTTTATTGATTATTAAGCTTTCGTAGGAATAGAAGTTGAACATTTTGTCCCTCATGTTCATACCCAAAATGGTTTAGCAGAGTCCTTGATTAAACGTTTTCAGCACATAGCAAGACCTTTACTTATGCAATCAAATTTACCTGTTTCAGCTTGGGGACATGCCATATTACATGTTGCTAAATTGATCATTGTTAGGCCAACTGCATATCATGAATTTTTTACCATCACAACTTGTGACATGCCATCAACCTAACATCTCTCATTTGTGTAAATTTGGTTGTGTTGTTTATGTTCATATTCCCCCTCCTCAACGCTCTGAAATGGGACCTCCGCGTTGTTTAGAAATTTATATTGGTTTTGATTCGCCCTCAATCATTAGATATTTTGAACCTTTAACTGGTGATATTTTTACTGCTAGATTCGCAAACTGCCATTTTAATGAGACTAAATTTTCGCCGTTAGGGGGAGATAAGAAAGAAAAGAATGTTCTTACAGAACCATTCACCACAAATAAACGGCATAAATTATCATGGGATAATCCAACTCTGTCTCATCTAGATCCTCGTACTAATCAATATGAAACTGAGGTACGCAGGATATTGCATCTACAGGAGATTGCAAATCAAATGCCAGATGCATTTACTGATGCAGCTAAAGTGATTAAATCATATGTGCCCGCTGAAAATGTGCCAGCTAGAATTGATATCCCCGTAAGGAAAAATAGCAGAGTGGCTAATGAATCTAATGCACGCCAAAAGCGTGGTAGACCTATAGGTTCGAAGGACTTAGTCCCTAGAAAGAGAAAATGTCCAAGTAACGCTCTTAAGGAGGTTAGACATAACGCTCAAGAAGAGGTTATGAATGATAGATCCATACTCTCTGAACACCCAAAAGAGGTTATTGTCTTAGAAAAGACAAGCCCAAGAGGAGGCTCAGGTACCTGAAAGCAAAGAGATCTCTATGTTTTATACATAGACAAGAGAGGTATGTGATCGCAAAGATATAACAATAGATGAGATATTCTCATTCTCAGTAGCTACTGAAATATCTAAGGGCATTGATGACACTGAACCACGTAGCATCGATGAATGTCGACAAAGAAAAGATTGGCCAAAATGGAAAGATGTTATTCAAGCAGAATTGGATTCCCTTAATAAATGTGGTGTGTTCGGACCTATAGTACAAACACCAAAAGACGTCAGACCGGTAGGTTACAAGTGGGTGTTTGTAAGAAAGAGAAATAAAAAGAATGAAATCGCTCGATTTAAGACACGATTAGTGGCACAAGGGTTTTCTCAGAGACCCGGGATTGATTACGAAGAGACGTATTCTCCCGTAATGGATGCAACAAAGTTCCGTTATTTGATAAGTCTGACAGTTGAGAAAAAACTGGACATGAGACTTATGGACGTTGTAACAGCCTATCTATATAGTGATTTAGAAAGCGATATCTATATGAAAACCCCAGATGGATTTAACCTACCCAGCTCAAAAGCTAAGAACATGCATTCCATAAAGCTAAGACGTTCATTGTACGGTTTGAAACAATCTGGAAGGATATGGTACAACCGTTTTAGTGAATATATGAAAAGGGAGGGATATGAGAATAATCATATATGCCCATGCGTCTTCATAAAGAAATCTAAGGAGGGTTTCGCTATAGTTGCAGTAAATGTCGATGACATAAACTTGATTGGGACAAGACATGAAATCAATGAGACTGTAAACTATCTGAAAAAAGAGTTCGAGATGTAAGATCTCAGAGACACGAAATATTGTCTCAGATTACAAATTGAGCATTGCACTAATGGAATTTTAGTGCATCAATCCAAATACACAGAAAATATATTAAAACAGTTCAATATGGATAAAGCTCATCCCCTTAGCACTCCAATGGTTGTTCGATCTTTAGATATCAATAAAGATCCATATCGTCCTAAGGACGATAATGAAATGATGCTAGGACCCGAAGTACCGTACCTTAGTGTCATTGGGACATTAATGTATCTATCACAATGTACAAGGCCAGACATATCATTCTCTGTCAATCTGTTAGCTAGATATAGCTCGGCGCCAACTAGCAGACATTAGACCAAGCACATCTCACCGAAGTTTTGCTATACTCATGAGCTTCAGAAGAACTTTGATATTGACGTACAACAAGTTCGCTCAAGTGATAATCTTGCACACTTATTCACCAAATCGTTGCCAAAGTTAACTTTTCATAAACTAGTTCATGGAATTGGAATGCGACGTCTTCAACAGCTGGTTGTTCAGGATCAACATCATCAGGGGAAATGATTGTTTTCAGGGGAAGATACATTTTGTATGGACAATAACGCGTTGTACTCTTTTTCCTTAGTCATGAACTTTTTTCCATTGGATTTTTCCTGACAAGGTTTTAATAAGACAACATTAAGTGTGTCCAACACCTATCTAAGCCATCCTAAAGATTGTACTTTTTTCTTTCGCACAGGTTTTGTCCTAATGAATTTTTCTGACAAAGTTTTAACGCGGCAATAGGCTTAGAGATGGTGGTCATCCAAAGGGTGAGTGTTATAACGTGGGTTACTAAAGGGTTGGATTCTCACTTTGTATTTTAGTCCTACATTTGTTAGAGATTAGAATTACACCTTCATTGGGTTGTATAAATAAGGCATTTGTCTTCCACTATTTGATCACACTAATAAGATATCTTCTCTCCTATTTTCTTCCTTCTTTTATGTTTATTCTAACATGTTCAACAATTTTAAACATTTGCCAAAACTTGAGCTAAAAGGTATCTTCATCCAGGTTCCCCATCTGAGATTAATCTTGTGACCATCTTAAACATTTCTGTCCACCCCTAGCCAAACAAAGAACACACGAAAGTCCAAGCCAATTTCTTGACATTTAGGATACCTTGTACTTATCATGCCTAATCCCTCTAGTTGATTATATATATATATATATATATATATATATATATATATATATATATAAATAAACGGAATATGAGCTATTTTCATATTTCTACATGTGCATGAAACATGTGGACCAATAGAAATTGAGTGTACTAGTGCACATGGAATGTAAAAAATTATTCATATTGGTCCACATGTGCATGACTCATGTAAGAATATAAACACTATACCTCATATTCCGTTTATCATATATATATATATATATATATATATATATATATATATATATATATATACATATATCTTTTCGTAAAATTTTGATCTACTATGAATGATTAAAAAACCAATCTAACTACTGTTATTTGGAGAACACGAAAAAATGATTATGATTAAGAACGACGATCTCTCTCTCTCTCATGTGCACCCTTCATTGCTCCACTCCCACTATTTATCTGAGACATGTAGGCAATGAGCAAACATTTGAGGGGTAGGTGATTGAGCAATGTATCGCTCATAAGCAGAGTTGAGGTATATATTGTGCAAAGACATGACCATCTCCCCTTCCTACAATCACTTTCTGCTTCTGTTAGACAATGGTTCATACATTAATACAACCCAAAAGGATCTCATATTTTCCTTTACAAACAAGCCCAGTCAGTAAAATGCATGATCTCTACTTTGCCTAGTCATTAACTCATTGGTCTCTCTATCTCTATTTTCTTCTGTTAGTTTCCTACATTGATTAGTTGTATTGGAATACAAAAAGGGAGGGCGACCCCTGCCCTCTGAACTCAAACCCTCTCCCCTCTTCCAACCCAATCTCTCTCCATAACTTAAAGACTTGCTTTCCCCAGCAGAAGAATGTCTTGCGATCAAAGGGGAGTATCCTAAACCGTCTGAATCCTCAGAGAAACCTGAAGATTGGCTCCAACTTGACCGCCCGGAATCACCAAATATATAATCAGAGAAGTCATCGGTGCTGGTGGAGTCCCTTGTACTCTCTGTACTACATGAGACTTCATCTGAGTAGCTAAGGGATGAGCAATCGCTGCAGGAATCTGTTTCCGGGAAGGGAAGCCTCTCCTTGAAGAGATCAGACGGTCGGCAGCTGGACTGGCGATGATGAGGATAATAAGGTGGACGATCTTGGCTCCTTAGTTGATTGCCAGAAATAACGGACTCCTTGAGCCTGTTCTTCTTACTCCGTAAATGGTCATTGGACGTTGCATCCCTTATCAAGCTTGGGGCTCGGGGTGAGCACCTAACAAGAGGTACAAACTGGTCAGAAATAATAAATATTAAAACGGGGGTATATCCTGTTAAAATATTCTTCAATGGGGATGCAGCTATATGGTCCATCAGATGAAGATTACCTCGCATATAAGAGCATGTAAGCATTTTCCGTCAAGACTTTCTCGATCTCCACAGGCTTCACCTACAATAAAGAAATCAGGAGAAATTCAGATGTGCAGGAAATTATCTTCATCCATTTAAACTATTTTACAAGTCTAAGCAGGCTCCATTAGGAGCTGGACAAATCATTACAAACACTTGAACAAACAAGCAAGCACAATTACAAACGAGTTCAAAGTGCCAATAAAAGAGTATTCAGGCTGCTAGGCAACTTTGTGCAACTATGATCTACCTCACTGTTTATACAATCTAAGCCCACAGCCATAGATCAACACGTGAAAATTTCCCAAGACTACAAACTAGTTTAAACATGGTTCGCTAAGGGCCACTTTGGCAACCTGAAACGATTAGAAACTTAAGAACTTTGTTTCTTTTTGAGTTTGGAAACTAGAGAAAAATTGTAGAAACTAGAGAAAATAGGTTTCCAAACTAAAAGTTGCTTGTACGTTAGAAAGTATAATAAGTAGTGAATTATGATGACATATCACAATTAAAATAATATAGATGGACCATATTAATTAACTTCTAACTTTTTTCGAATAAGATATAATAAATGTTGTAGTCTCTAGTTTCCATGAATTTCCACCATTTGGAATGATACTTAAGGCTGTCTTTGGTTTGACGAAAAGGGAAAATGAAGTGTTCCATGTAGATCTGTCAAGTGGGTCAGGCCGACCCGAATTTGGGTGTCGGGATGGACCTGGGTCGGGCATCACAAGGCCATGCAATTTAGCGGGCCCGGCCTAAGGGTAAAAATATGAGCCCAGCCCGGCACATGACCCACGGCACGGTGGACTTCGGGTCAGGCCGAGCCGGGCCGGACCGGGTCGGGCCTAGGCCATCATACAGAAAAGGAAACTACTTACAGTATTCACAAATTCCTGACTATCTACAGCACCTCCTAAAGCAAAAAGAGAATCACCGAGGACTGCAGCAGCAGCAAATCCCCTGCTACATAATATTTCAATGGTTCACCCATTATCCAAGAATTGATGCAGAAAATCTTGGCTAAGTTTGGTATCGACCATCAGTTGGCTAGGAGTCCATGTTGACAGGTCTGGGACTGGGAAGTCTACAAAGAATAAGAAGAATACTTACAAGCAACATTTAAGATCCATTATCCAATACTTGTCCTTGGCTTGGGACAGGAAAGACTACAAGCTGGCTTCTGGCTGGGCCAACTGGGAAGACTAAGCCATACGTACCAGTTGATTAGCATTGCTTCTGGCCGGGCAAACTTAGCAACTATATCCGGACTACAAGCCACACGCCCATAATTGAATACTAACAGCAACAATGGTTAGCAACAAACAAGATACATTCAAAACACAACCTATACCAATTGGCTTCACCAAATTTCAAACTTGGGTGGGCCGGGGCAGGCCGGACCTCGGGTCGTGTCTGGTCTGGCCGGGCCTGGGCTCCGGGTCATGCCGAGCCTGTCATATGGGCCAATATATATGACCCAGCACGACCCAGTATACTGGGTCGGACCAGTCCGGATCCACCGGCACATGGACCAATTTTTAGGACCGGACTCGTGTCGAGCCAATTGACAGGTCTAGTTCCATGTAAAAATGAGATCTCATTTATATAGTATCAAGTTTCATTTTCCTTTCATTTTCTCACTTCTTAGCAACCAAACTTGTGCCTAAAGTGAGACACTAACTTCATTTTTGATGATGTGGCAAGAAGTTTCTAAGCTTAGTTTCCAACAAACAAATTATATATATATATATATATATATATATATATATATATATATTAGCTTCTATCACTTTTTCGAATAAGATAATAATAAACATTTACATCTCTACTTTCATGAATTTCCACCATTTGGGATGGTACATACGGTTGTGTTTGGTTTAAAGGAAAGTGAGGTAAAAGGAAACTGACCGTGTTTTATGTAGAAATAAGATCCCATTTATATATTATCAAGTTTCATTTTCCTTTCATTTCTCTCACTTTCCTACGAACCAAACATAGCTCAAATGAAAGACTAGTTTCATTTTTTGATGTGGCAAGAAGTTTCTGAGCTTAGTTTCCATTTACCAAACTGAGCAAACAACACACCAAATGAAAACTAGGACTTTCCAAGTTTACATGTTAGTTTCCATTTACCATCGGGAGGCTGTTGGGTTGCCTAGAAATGGAAATATCATGCAACATTTGCTGCTTGTAGCATTTGCTTCTTTAGGTAGTGTTGCAAATAACAGTGTTTGGCTGCCTGTAAATTGGGTTGTGGGATTTACGTATCTAGTGTTTGGAATTATACAATTAGAATGTTTGTTGCACTTTAAATAGAAAGTTCTGTTTTAAATTTTTGACATTGAATGAGAGAGGAATTGGTGCAAATGGTGTAATTAAATGGGTAAATACCACTTTTGGTCACCGAATGTTTGAAATTTTTTAAGTTTCAGTCACTCTCCATATATATTTTTGGTCAGGGAGTGACTAAAACTTAAACTTTTCAAACATTCGGTGACCAAAAGTGGTATTTACCCGTAATTAAATTGTTGAAATTGGTGTTGTAGATTGGCTGCAACAAACTGTTGCATTTGGAGTTGTTGAAAGTCGTGTTGCATTAATTGGTACTACTTACAATAAACCAAAGGCCAGAAATGATTAAATGCTGCAACGGATATTACAGGAACACTACTCAGCAACCAAGAAAGAAACCCCAGAAGGAAGTGCATGCAAGGGATTCACCTATATTACTTGTTTCTTTTTATATATAGTCTTTTTTTTCAGTTCATGTAAGAGATTCACTAGTGTGATGTCAAAAATATATAATAGAAATGAATGCAGTACCTAAGAAACTAGAAGGCTTTCAAGCCTATCACACTTCATTTTTTTGCCCTGAGGAAGGAGAACTTGTATATGAGATTGTTATCTATTGAACTATTAGTCTAGCCATAAAGAACACCACAATTAGATATAATGGATATGTACAACCTAAGGGCATTTTGGCAAATGGCAAGTGAGAGAGGAAGTAGGAAAGTATTGGAAACTATGACTACTTTCAATTTGGTTGGTTGGTTTGGTAATTAGAAAGTAAGGAAACTAGTAGGTTCCACAACTAAAGTGTACTCACCATCCATCCAAATATGTGAAAAGTCATGGAAACTCATGAAGGGCAATTATGACATTATTTTATTATTATTTGTATTTTAAAACTAAGCACTTACCATTAAACACTCCATGTTTATTAGTTTTTATTATTATCATGTCACAATTAATCACAAGTTTCCATCTTTTAGTTTCTGTAAAACACATCATTGTTAATTGGAAACTTAGTTTTCTTGGGTTTCTTATAGTTTCTGTTTGGCAACCAGAAACTATTTGAAAGTTAGTTTCCTGAGTTTCTAGAAACTTAAAGTTTTCCGAACAAAAAATATTGTTTACTTTGTAGAAACTAGAATGAGGAAACAAAAGCAACATGACATGTAATTATTAAAATAACTAAGTATGGACAATATTAATTAATTTGAACCACATTTTTAAATGAAATATAATAATAAATGTTTGTCTCAACAAGTTTCTTGAGTTTCCATCATTTCGGATTGAAACTAGCTAAGCCTTTAGTTTCCATTTTTGCTGATGTGGCAGAAAGTTTGGAAACTTCAACACAACCAAACAACCCATCAAATGGAAACTAGGAGTACTTTCTACTAGTTTACTATTTTCAATCCTACTTTCCTGTTGTCCAACAGGTTATCATTTTCTGCTCTTGGCCGGAATCATAGGGATATGATCTCTGCCATAAAGAAATTTGGATAAATGCCTTCTCTCAGAAAAAGTTTGGAAAAATGCCTCAGTATCGTTAGATATTGGCTGGAGTCATCTGATATGTTGCCAGACATAAATTAGGATAAATGCCTTGTCTCAAAATGTTTTTTTGGAAAATGGCGCAGTATCATGCCATGGAATTAACTGTATGTATTCTCTATCACCTAAAGATTGACTTTACCCTTTCTATAAGAGAAATACAATCCATCCGTAAGAAAAAGAGGTCCATTGTCCCTCTTTTAGGCTCCTGACTTTTCCTATTCCTTCAGCAATATAAAGCCAGCTTCAGTCTGAATATTAGCGATACCCTTTATCCTAAAATCCCAGTTCTTTTAATTTCCTTTCCAGTTCCATTTAGGTTCCGAGCCACTTCAAGGAACTTTATAGAAAAAGTGATGTTGATCACCTTCATATTAAACAACAGTCAATAGTCTTCCACAAAAGACTACAATGTTCCAACAGTTAAGCTCAGTCCCTAAATGTGAAAATAATATAGTAAGATTTAGACAGCTATGTTACATGGACTTGGGTACGGGTGTCAGGTACGGGTACATATGCAAGAGTCGGGTCCTTCAAACTCATAATTGAAGGGCACACGGATTCGGCTAAAAATGATCCAAATTTTGGATACAGGTACGGGAATATGAATATTAAAATAAATATATTTGAACATAGTTTCATAAAAGATACATCATGTAATAAAATTTGCATGGCTTCATAAAATACATGTAGTTAAATTTGTACGATTTTATAAAGAAAAACACTCTAATTAAATTTGCATGATTTCATAAAAAGACACGGTTGTAATTAAGTTTGCATGGTTTAATACATTTAAGCTTATAATTAAATTTGCATGATTTCATAAAAAGATATCTTGTAATTAAATTTTTAAGGTTTCATAACTTTACTACCGGTCTACCATTTTAAAATAAACTATCTACTTCACTAGCACATCAAAATAAACTATCTACTTCACTACCAGTCTTCCGAATATCACTATGAAGGATCCGATTGTCACTATGGAGGATCAGATACGGATTCCATACCCATACCCATGTCCTATCGGGCGGACACGGATACTCCTCGCTAAAGTAAAGAGTCCGGATAACACAGTTAGACAGTACAAATTGATATATATATATATATATATATATATATATATATATATAAAGGCTATGAGTCAAAGCCTCTTAGATCTCTTGGCTAACAGGTGGAGACATAACGCATCCACACTGGGTGCGCTCGGTTCCACGGAAAAGCAGATTATTCCTTTCAATTAATGATGGGAGTGTATATATATATATATATATATATATATATATATATATATATATATGCCAATGACCCTCTAGCCTAGTGGTTAGTGGAGAAACATGCGGCCCGGGTGGTCGAGTGTTCGAGTCCCAGTGGTGGAGTGGAAGGGATTAATTACCAAGGACCAATGTGCCCCTTTCCAAATATATATATATATATATATATATATATATATATATATATATATATATAGAGAGAGAGAGAGAGAGAGAGAGAGAGAGAGAGATTGGGGCCAGGAAACCAAATGGCACTTCAAGATCTTCAACTATTTAATCTTATATGATGGTGATTTAAGTAAGTTAGTTATATTTGATGGGTAAGGAACACAAACATGGAAACCTGCCTGTCATCATATAAACACATGTTCCAAATTAAAACAGGATTATAAAACTTTTTTACCATAATCAAATCAAGTTTCTTCTGTGAACTGTACAATTCATCTTCGTTTCATGCACAAGAAACTCAGAAAATGTTTAAGTATTTAAGATGTGGTAGATTATGAAGTTTTTCTGAACAGATCGCAATGTCCTTTTGGCTGTGAGGGATCTAATTGATTGCCGTTATATAGGACAACCATTATCAGTACAACCATGATCTGATTAATAGTCAAACTTGATTTAAATAAGTTGGTTATATGTAACGGATAAGGAACACAAGCATGGGAAACCTGCTGGTCATTGTATAAACACAAATATTCCAAATTAAAACAGGAGCATAAAGCTTTTTTTACCATAATCAAATCAAGTTTCTTCTGGAAACTGTAAAATTAATCTTCACTTCTTGCAGAAGAAACTAAAAAATGTTTAGGTATTTTAGATGTGGTAGATTATGAACATATTTTGAATGTGCCACAATGCCCTTTAGTCTGAGGATTTAAAAGATTGTCATTAATATAGGACAAATCTTATCAGCACAACCATGACCTGACTAATGGCCAAACTCGATTGTAACTCAACCTAAATCCAAAACCACAAAAATCATAGAAGCCATCAAGATCGGACATCTATAAAAGCATCAACACCAATATTTTTAATCATCATCATCCAATCCTTATCTCATCAGAATAGGGCTGCCTAGCTATATTATTAATCAGCAACATAAAAATGGCTCAGTTCAAACGTTTTGTAGGTTCCTGGCAATGCGTTAGGAGTGTGAAAATAGAGCTAAGATCAACTTTTGTTTGAGGTACATGGTCAATAGAAGCATCAAGTCATTAGATAATGGGTTAATTTGTAGATCACAAATAACATGTTCCTAGGTTCTAGTTTAGGTATCACAAGAATGAGTGAGGTGACCTTGATATGCTGGAAAGTTTAGGTAAATAAAGCATACAAAAAGCTGGTACGATTGTGAAGATCCAGCACAATAACAAAAAGAGAAAAGAGAAAAGAAAGGTAAAAGCACATCTAAAGGCAGCGGTTAAGCAAAATTGCTTGAAAAAGAACAATCTGTTAAACTTCATGAGGAAAGATATAAGGAGCATAAGAATACCTTGCTGTCATCAGTCTTGTACCATTTTCCTTGTGTACCCTTTACATAGCATATATAGTGGCCAGAAAATGCTGCATTCATGACATCCTGATGAACAACCACGGCATAGAGACTGTATACCGGAGACTTGTCATCTGTGCCACTCATATAAGGAGCTAGATCTAGGTGTTCTGGAAACCGAACTGCCTTGTTGAGCTTACCAAATTTACCCGACTGTAAGAAAAAATATGAGAGCTTATGAAACTACAAGTGTTAATATAGAATATGGTTTCAGTACAGAACCCAGCGGAGAGTAGCTACATTTCCACTACAGGTCCATCTTCATATATAATGTACTTGTGTGTAGTTACCTGAAATCTTTTCAAGACAATTGTCAGGACATTAGGAGCCTCCAATACACTGAGTTTCTTTTTTGCTCGCTCATATGATTTGCATCTGAAAATAGCAATTTTGGAGTACAGAATCAGCTCATAGAGTAAAATTAAAGAAGTGTAATGGAAAATGCATAAGCTCAAACTATACATGCTGCATTTTAAGTGCATCAAAATTTTAAGATACTTGAAAAATAAAGCACACTGATGAAAGAATAAATGATGAGCATAACAGTATTACCACTAGCTGGTAAGGAAAAAGAAAATTAAGTGATTCAGAAATGTAGACTAAAGAGGCAAATAAACATACAAATAGATCACCGACCATGAGTTTTGTGCTCAGCAGTAGACGGTAAACATAATATGGCTGCATCTTGCGTTTAACCAACTTAGGTTTCACTTCACAAATTATCATTGCATCAAAAATGATAGGTATGGTTTGGCCTTGTTTAAAATGAATATTCTAACCAAAATAGAGAAGGTCTAGAATGATTTGGCTCATGCTCTCACACCCACAAAGCTATCATCGATTGGATTGTGTCATAAATCCAAGTGGTGTCAGACCAGATTAGGGAGTCAAATTCCACTGTACATGCAGAAATTCCAAGCCAATTCCAAATAAGGATAACTATGAGCAAGAGAGGGTCTAGCAATAAAACCTGTAAGGCCAGCTAGCAGATACGTAGACCTAAATTTCATCAGCCATTTAATCTTAAGCAACCAAGGAGAAGCCTCTAAATTCCCCTTGACTAAAAGAGAACAAATGAAGATGTAAGAAAGATTATACAATTTTGCTATAGGGAATTGGATTCTTCTCCACACCATATTAAGCCACTTTATTTCTACAGGATGTAACTATATTATCTATTAAGCAAAATTAGAAATATGCATCTCAATTATTTAAATAGAACCATCAAATAATGCATAAGGAGTCAAGTTTCCAAGACTTTATTTGGTTATATCTGAATCAATTTTGCCAGTGAGCCCAACAACTCCCTCACTAACATTAGGAGAAAGTAATCAAATTGTATCATCTTAGCCCTTAATATAGAACTTTTATAGTCTAGGGGAAGTTGGAGAGTCCTTGCTTGCATGAGTTTAAAGTTTAAACTGCACATCCAAAAGGTAAAGTCTACCTACCTATCTCAACTGACAACCTACCATTATGGCATGGCCTCTCGTGCTCACAGTCATAGCTAATAGAGGGTTAATGCCAGGTCGAAAAATCCCTTATGGAGCTTTCTTATGCTCCACAGCGGACCCTATGCTGATGGGAGAAGGCTTGGATGATGATAATGATGATGGGATAACATAGCGAAATTTGAGAAGAAAACTGTTTGTAAAGATTGACATGATTTTCCAAGATAATTAATCCTAAATAAAGAAACTAATTGCTCCACGATAAGCAAAACCAGGTCTCCATGAATTGATATAGTAGAAGCCACAATTTCCAACAAACAACTATAAATCCTAAACAGATGTATAAATTTACAGTAATTCTTTTATAAAGTAATTTGTTAAACAAAATATGACATTAAATTCAAAAAGAGAGTTGTAAATTGGTTGGACATTATGGCCAAACACATCTACCGATATAAATATATGCTAATTTTCACCTAAAATGCCCTCAACTATTACGAATTTTCACTTTAATACCTTGTACAATATTTTGGTCAACTAATTACTATAAACTATTTAACTTCTTTCAAGTTCAACTCCCCTTTAGTCCACCGTTACATTTAATCGCTATATGATATGATATAGGACTCTTTTACCCCCTACAACATTTGAAAAAGAAAGGGGGAAAACAAAATGAAAGAAAAATAACTGAATTAACCTATTCCTCCCTCCCCAATACTGCCAATGGCGTTGCCTCCACCGGCAAGGCCTAACCTCTATGTTATCCTCCCCCTCGACACTCGTTGTCCGTTGACGAGGCAACGGCTACCAGCGTCTGGCATTGATGTTGGTCGCCTCAGCTCGTCAGGGCAACGTCATCGGCCAGCAAAAAAATCGAGAGGGAGAGGTGGCATTGGGGTCGGGCCTCGCCAGTGGAGGCAACGCCACCAACAGGGTGGGGGAGAGAGTTAACGGTTCTTTTAATTAGTTTGTTTTAGAAATTAGGATTTTTTTTTTTTAGAAATTTGTTTTTTTTAATTAGGTTTTAAAAAATAAGAGAATTACTTGTTGCTTAAATTTTTAGAACAATTTTGATTTGAAGTGTATCATTATTATTGTTAGGCTAATTTCATTTAAAGTATGTCTATTATTATTTTTAACTAAAAGTTTGTTTTATATTAATTAACTTTTGGTTATTATTATGAAAAGATAGGTGAGGGACATTATGATCTTTATGTGCTTACCGTTAGGACCAAGTTGAAAAAAACTGATAGTTGAGGGTATTTAAGTGAAAAAATAAAGTTCATGATATTTAAATGATAAAAAAATAGTACGAGGTATTAAAGTAAAAAAACGTAAGAGTTGAGAGTATCTAAGTGAAACATAGCCTTAAATATATAATTAAACCTTCATGCTAATGGAGTAAAATGAATCCAACTACTAATAAGATAGCAAGCATTTTGCATATATTTCAAATCCAAATGGATTTTCTTACCCTAAAAAGTCAAAGTTATCAATAAAAGAAAAGGCCTGAACCAGACCAAAAACTCTTTGTATGATCCACATGGTCAAATCTGTATCACTAAACATATGATTTTGACAGCATCGAAATTGCATTCTGGTCCTAGGTAGGCCAGTAATCTGATCAGCAATCTAATCTCTCATAAAAGGACCATATATTGTTAACCTAAAACAGTATGCTTGTCCCATATCACATCCACATCGTCAGCCCATCAGATGTATAACTGAGATTTGGACATATGAAAGAGGGTTTCCCCAGTTTAAACAACAATATTAGAATAGCATTATGCGAGAACCCTACTTCTAAAAGAAACATATGCCAGAAAATAATTATCAACATCAAGCAGGAAATTTGAAAAAAAAAATCCCCAGAGTAGAGTTATACACATGCCTCATTTTCTCAAGTTCATGACCCAACCAATATAAAAAGGGCCACAAAATGCAACACAAAGGGTGTATGTGTCTGTGTGTGTGTGAGAGCGCGAGAGAGCCAACCTACTGCATTGGTATTTGTTTTCTCCGTCCAAAATTTCAGTAGCTGTGAACCGGGCAAGTGCTTCTTTAAGAGTTCCAATGTCCCCATGTATCTCTACAGTAAGATCCATCATCCTTTCTCGTCTCTCAGATTTGCCCCGGCATCTAGTGCACTTTATCTGTAGTCACCAACCATCAACATTTTACTGCTCATCTTCCCAGCAATAAAAAAGATATCAAAGTCCTAAACAAACAAGTAATAAAACATTAAATCCAAGTTATAAATGTAACACCTTGGAATGAAGGTAACCACCAAATATAAGTTGTATAATTGTTGTTTGTTCAGCTAATATGTCAGCCATATGAGCTCCAGCTTCCTTAAGACACGCAGTTTGCATGGTGTCAATTGCATACCTGTTAAATAATATTTGCATATGTATAAGTTCGATAGAAAGGAACAAATAGTATATGACTGTCAGCATAAAGCTATTCCTACCAACCTAAATTTTCAAGACAGTTCAATTAACAAGAACAACCACAACAATAAAGCCTTTATTCCAAATCTTCAAGACAGTTCAACTAAATGAGGTTATATTCCATTCTTGGTACTATAACCATACTATAGAACATACAATTCAGCAGAACTGAACATCCGACTGTTATCATAACCTGTCTGCCTAAACCAAAAGAAGCCAAAAAAAATTTGAAAATCAATTGTATATTGACATTTCTGGCAGAGGTTAGGGTGACAATGTTGTCGTGAGAGAAGTCAGGGCCCCTGAACATCCTAACCTTATGCATGATAAGTTGTACATGTGATTATAAATATTTGCATTATGTCATAGACATGCATAATCTCCTATATGTAATCTCCTATATGTATGCATTTGCCATGAAAAGGAGATGAGTTATCAATAAAAATCCACAAAGAAAGGTGGATTCCTTTTCTCTCTTTGATCTTTATTTAGATAGAATCCTTTAGTTACCGGTAGATAATTTTATCTGTGTTGCAACTATATATTCCTCCTACTACTCCGTTATTATGACTTGTTCCGGTATCAGTTGCTATCAGAGCTATCGTTGCAATAGTCAATCATCAACAAGCTCACAACATTGACTATGCCGCGGCTCGTGAGTGTTGCCTATGAGCCTGTTTAGCAACCGGAAGCTATTTGAAAGTTGGAAACTTTGTTTCTTTTAAGTTTCTATAAACTAGAGAAAGCAAGTTTCCAAGCTAACCAATTTGTTTGTTTACTTGAGAAAGCAAGTTTCCAAACTAGGACAAGGGAACTAGAAAATATGATGACATCTCATTATTAAGATAATGTACTTGTAGACCATATTAATTAGCTTGTGTCACATTTTTCAAATAAAAATGTAAAAGAATGTTGCCCCTCTAGTTTCCAGTTTCCTTGAGACTCCACTATTTTAAATGGAAACTAAATGAGTTCCTGGTTCTAGTTTCGTTAATATGGCCTGAAGGTTCTAAACATGGTTAACCAGACAACATAATAAAAGGAAACTAGGAGTTTCCACTAATTTTTCTAGTTTCCATTGGAGTTTTTGATTGCCAAAAGAGTCCCAAGGGGCGAGGAAATGGACAAGTTAAAGGAGACGAGAGCAACTATTCCACGAGCGTCTTCAGTGCATTGAGAATTTGTGACATGGGGATCTTTGCCACGTCTCGGAGCAAGAACCTTCATATCATGACGAGGGCGATGTTAATCCCTTCCCCCATGCTTTCACATTGAGTGATAAAGAGGGACTGCCTCGCCATCAAAGAGACTATAGATTCCGTGGATGATAACAATGTTGATATACACGACTTTAAAGCACATTTGAATAACTAGTTTCCTATTTTTGATAAAGAATTAAGTGTATGGGATTAAACTGCTTTACCTACTTATGATGATTATCAAGCGTTGTTCAATATATGAAGGATATCTTACAAGATGGTACAGAATTACAATAAAGTAAAGTTTTAGGTGAGGTTGAAGAGTTAAAGGAAGACTTGATGGTGATAAAAGAAGAAATTCTTCTAAGTACATGGGAGAATATGAAACCAATAATTTGTTGGTTGAAGTGGAACACATTGACTATACTCGGTTTGGTAATATTTTATCAACTTCTTGTGATGTGATAAACAATTTGACCATCATATTTATTAGTGCAAGAAGATGAGAGTTCTTGATTTGTTTAGGCAGAGAAACATATTTCTTTTCTTCACGGTTATGAGTTCAAGGTAAATCGAAAACTCCGTTATCTTGAATCTGCTCTTAAGGTTTTAACGCTATATTCTAAAGGAAGATCAAAAGAGAAGGCATTGCAGGAATTGCACAGTAATCCAGCTAACTATGAAGTTTCAGGCACCTTCACTAGTGTAAACCTTTCACCTCACCATGCTGCAAAAGAGACTTGAAAATACCCTCGTAAACTAATGTGAGGAATTGCAGTCTGCTTCATAAACTTAATGTGAGGAGTCGAGGAGGAAAATACCCTCGTAGATACACAACGAAAATTCGTGAAAACAAAAAAGAGAGTTAGACATGCTTATTGGAGAAATCAACATCCGTTCGAAGTTATCATTAGCGTTGAGATCCTTGGACCTTGGAATAGGAGAAAAACAAAAGAGAGAAAAAAAAAGTCAATGAGAAAAGGGATGAGAGAAAGATAGAGATAATTTACATATTGGTTGGTGATAATGCCCTTTTTTGGAGTGTTTGTTGCAATTCCGATATGTGTCCAACACATCACAGTCGTCCAGATTAGGATTGTGTGCTTCGTAAACTGAACGTGAGTCGAGGAGAAAAATATCCTCATAGATACACAACAAAAATTCGAGAAAATAAAAAAGAGGAGAGCGAGACAAGCTTATTAGAGAAATCAACATCCATCGCAACGTCGAGAACCTTGGACCTTGGCATAGTAGAAAAACAAAAGAAAGAAGGATCATTGAGAAAAGGGGTGAGAGAAAAAGAAATTTATATGTTGGTTGGTAATACTGCCCATTGGAGCTAGGAATAGAGAGCAGATACAATGGTTTAAGACAAACACATAGGGGGAAGAAATCGGAAGAGAAAAAACTATTTTCCCTCCCATATTCTCTAATATATATATATCAAATTATTAATAATTTATATAATTTTTGTTTAGCCTGGGTCATATTCCAAATTAAAAAATGTCTTACGTCGTATTATATTTAATAGTTGGTGCACGTCAAGGCACTTAAGGTAGCCTAAGGCAGGTTGAGGCGCTCCGAGGTGGGTTCCCACCAATCTAAAACGGGTGCATCATGATCTGACAACCTAAATACTAGTTGCCTAAGCGCCAAGGCATGCAAAACGTTTAGACGGGGGACCTAAAAGGACGAGGTGGACGCCTTAACTCAATCGGTAAAAACCCGATTCAAATGACACCCTAGCCTCTTCATAAAGCTTTGACAACCACCATCAATGACCATAGCATATATGGACCTATGTAGTTAATCTCATACTATACACAGTACATGATGTTGTAATTTCGTACTATACACAATACATGTCGTAGGATTCGATACAAAAGGTTTTCGACGGAAAAATAATTTGACATTTTTTGTATCATTTGATATGAATCATCGATATAATACATTTTTGTTTTTCTTTCAATCAATATTCTAAAAATCGCTAGACGGAATCAGTACGGTAGAGGGACGAATAGCGCCTAGGCCGCCGTAAAATATATATATATATATATATATATATATATATATATATATATATATATTGAAATATTGATTTTTTTTCTTCTTTTTTTCGAAATTTGAATATTTTTTGTTGAAAATTCTTGATTTTTTTCTAAAATCTGATTTTATTTTTTTGAAATCTTTTTGAAATTTCAAAAAAAAAAAATCAATTCCCGCCTAGGCAGAACAGACCCGCCTAGCCGCTTAGGACTGCCGATTTGGGGGTTCCGGTGCGGCGGACGGTCGCCTAGTCCGATTTTTAGAACACTGCTTTCAATCTTTTTACCATTTCTATTCTATTTGTCTATTTATTGAGCTTTATTGGCATCTCATTTTGGATTTTTTTTTCTTTTCTTTAAGTATTCCAAACAATTTTCTATCAAGGTAGTCAAAGGCGTACTCAAGGTGCAAAGGGTCCAAATCGCCCGAGGCGCAAGGTGCACTTAAGGCACGCGCCCGAGCGACGCGAGGCGCAAAAATTATATATATATATATATATATATATATATATATATATATATATATATCGGATTTCTACATTGATAAACATGTGTGCTTCAAATTCACCCATGTCTAGGTTGCAATCACTTTGATTGAGTGAGAGAAAACAGTAAAAAAAAATACAGCAGTTCAAAAAACAGTCTAAAACAAGTACAGCAGTTCAAAAAATAGTCTAAACATGTTTTTTTTTTTACAATATTTTCAAGGCGCACCTTAGCTATTCCAAGGCGCTCGGAAAATGCGCGCCTTAAAAATTGCACCCTGCCTGGAGTGCCCTGAGGCGCTGCACCTGCGCCTAGGAGCAAGGCACGCCTTTGACTACACTCGTTTCTATTATGGAACTTATTGTGTTGAATGGATAAATTTATGAACGATAAGAACTTATAATACAATATATACTATATATGTTACCATATATAACGTATATACTAATAACACTTTTAGGAGAAAATGTTATATATAAATATACTATATAAAATATATACCATATATATATAGGACAATTTCAGTTAATTACCCCTTTGTTTTATACTTATTACATTAACCATCCCTATTTTGAAACTAATTTCATGGACCACCCCTATGTTTAATATTTTCTATAAAGAGTTATAACACTAACTACCCTTATTTTAAAAATAACACTAACTACCCTTATTTCAAAAATAAAACATAAAGCAGAGGGAGTGATCCGCGTAATTATTTTAAAATTAGGGGTGGTCTCTCTCTCTCTCTCTATCTATATATATATATATATATATATATATATATATATATATATATATATAACCATACTTTTGTTTAAAAATCCAGTCAGCCCGGACCAGGCCATGTGCACCCCGGACTGGTTCTACCTGGGTCCTGGGCCGAGCTGGATTTGAGTATTTGGTTCGTAGCTCTACTCCGACCAGTGTTCTTGATCGAATCGGCCCGATCACAGTCAACACCGGGCCGGGTCGGCCTCCATTGCACCTTAAGTCATAAGAATGCCCAATGATCTTCAATATACATAGTACTCCATAGAAAGATCATAACCCCAGACAGATCCATGTGGGATTATGCCCATTTCATTTGGTTTCAAACTTTTGCCACGAAAATATAATACACAAACTACAAAAGAAGGCATAAATAAAGGCATAACTCAACACCTAAAAGGCCAAACCAAAAGTAAATGATGCTAAGCTTACCTTAAAAATTCATGGGCATCTTCTTCTCTCCCATGCCCAAGATTACTTCCAATATTTTTTATATGAGATAGTACACCAATAGGGGACACAGGAGACTGTCCTTGTTTCGACTTTGCAAGAAGGCTTCCAAACTCACATGTGAAACACCACCCACTGCTCGTGCCTGTAAAACAAGGAGATAATCAATATGCAACATTTTACTTCCTAAGACAAAGAAAAAAAATATGGGTAAGAGGAGGAACAATACATGTTTTGGCATGAAATCCCTGTAGAAGATATGAAGTAAGTGGCCGAGTAAATGCCAAGCATTGAAGCACGGCATTTGCATAACAGCTGCAGTTATTAAAACAAGAATATTTAAAGTAAATGCTAATCAATAAGGTTGTAGAAGCCAGAACCAGCATGAGTAATTTTATAAGGCAAGTAATTTAGCAGAAAACCAGATGTCTTCCCCGCATCATACCATAACTTTTCTACCATGAAATTTTCCAATTATTTTCAGCTACTATTCGGTGTATCAAAACTTAATTAAAAAAAATCATCCTTGCTTCCTAGGTGGTCTTATAGAAAATAAAGGTAGGAAGTTCAGAGTCTTCAGACCAGAAGTGATAGGCGAAGGCAATGTATTGCCCTGGTGATAAAGAAGAAAAAGGAAGGCTGTATCCGGATATTTATTTGACCCTCCACTAATGTTGGGCGATTGTGCACCTGTGTCGGTTAGGGATACGGTCAACTAAGCATTAAGCCATGGCAACCGTCAGAATTGAAGAAGACGGTGGCATAGCCGAATGGAAAGTTGTTTCTTGATGGTAAGGTTTAGGGTGTCTTTATCTGGAAAGTTCTTTCTTGATGGCAAAGTCTCTATGGCTATAAAAAGAGACGTGCTCCAATCATTTTAGATAATTAAGAGTTAATGAATTGTGAGGGTGTGAAACCAGGGTGCGATGCCTCACAAATTATTCCTTGTTATGAAGCCTTCAAAAGCCCATGCTACTTCTCTTTTCCCCCCTCTTCTCCTTGTTTGTTTTGTTGCTGCCACTGCCTGGGTTTCTCCTGTTTCCTCCTATTGAGAGCAGGAAGCTCTTCCCCCTCTTTGTATTACTCAGACTGCCAGCAACTATACACCAACAGCCCTCTCTCATTGCAAACCCTATGGCCCTAAGTACCTACCCTTTCCATCTTCACATCACCTACACATAAACCCAAATCATTACTCCAGATATAGTTTAAAAATCCAGATAATGGTTCAAGTTGATGTGTCAGATCTTGGACATATAGGCTTTGAAGCAACAGATCATCCTCCTACAAAGAAGGTGTGTTCTTGATTGTGAGAATTAATTTCATATTCCTTTGGTAAACTCTAACTTGTCTTGTTATTCAATTGCAAATATTGTGATTTGTTGTTAGCTTGAAATAACGCAATTACTTCTAGCTTAATTTTTGTGGATAGCTTTCATGTCATTCCATCATTGACTAATCTAGGTTTCCTTTAGATCTTGTCTTGCATTATATTTAGTATAGCTTAGGTCAGAAAGTTTGCTTGATGCGTAATGATATGAACTATAGAAACAAGTATCGCACCTGCTATAATAAGAGAGATGACGATACTTACAAGTACCTGCAACAGTAGGGCTAGGGAGATTATGTCAGTACTGAGGCTTTGTCATTCAATGGCAATTATGACTAGGGTTTTTAGCGATTGGCTGTCCAATTTGGACTCTTACTTTATTGGAACTACATGAACGATGAGCATAGGATCATGCTCATTAGAATGAAGTTGTATCATTAGGATATTGTAAAAACCATCCAGAAACTACTAGGCCTTTTAGTTGAACATTTAGCAAGAGCATCCATAAAGACATGGGATGAGATAAGGAAAAGTACCACTCTGATTATGTGAGTGGACTGGTGCGACGTCAGCTGGTAGATACTAGGTTTCATGCATACACTATTGAGCTATCTCGCCCTGAGTTTTGCAAGTTTGATGCATTAGCAACCAAGATAACTTGTGAGCAGCCTCATCCTCAGGTTTGCCCTATTCCTGCAAGAGATGCCCCAAATATGATGTTGTCTTGAGATTATTAACTATGGACTAATGAATCCAATTTTAATGGTTTAGGAAGCAGGGACATTCTAAAACCCTAAGCAGTCAAAAACGGTTATATATCGGTTATATAACCGATATATAATGGTATCGGTCCTGGACCGATTTTTTTTGCAGAAATATCGATAAAATATTGGAACCGATATTATCGGCCGATTTGGCCGATATTGTTCGAAATTATCGGTTTACAAAAAAACCGATTTCTCACGGTTTTGGTTTTGCTACAAAATAATCTTATGGGCCTGCAGACGATATTCTATGAAAAAATCTGCTGTTAAGTCAAGATACAATACAATACAATACAAGCTTCTGCCATCAATGGAGATTATATCTTCTGCCATCAAACGATATGATATTCACATCAATGGATATTACATCTGCTGTTAAATGATATGACATTCACATCAATGGAGAATGGAGATTATATCTTCTGCCATCAAAATCTTCATACATCAAACTTATTCAGAGATGTAGTTCCTCAAGTGATCTCCTTTATCTTGGATTTCTCGACGATATGTATACTTTATGCATATTTTATAATAGAAAACTATTAAGTGTATTGTTCATATATAAAAATTGTGTTAAAAATGCAAACCGATATTTACCGTTATAAAACCGATATATCGGTGATATATATATAACTCTACTGGACCGTTATCATGAAAAAACCGTTATTAACTGCATAGCTAAAACCAGTGTTGTCTATTGTGTGTCCTGGCAGAAGGTATGAGCCGCACAACATGGATACTTCAAACTTACACTAGGACAAGCCAGAATCTGTGATGTCTTCTGGCCATGATGTTCGTATCATGTATAAGTTCATGGCATGCTGTCCTCTCCCTTGCTTGCAGTTGCAGGGAGAGAGAGAGAGAGAGAGAGAGAGAGAGAGAGAGAGAGGTGTGTGTGAGAGAGAGAGGGGATGCATTACAAATACAAATTTCAAACTACACAGAATATCCACTGAATATAGTAGATATTATTTACCTATTTCCACAGTTGGTAAGGCCGCAAGGATGCAATTCCACTTTTTCGCAATTGTAGAGCTTGACAAAGAGATCGTATGGAAAGAGCATCTGAGAAGAGAAAAACATGTAACTCAGTGCCATAGAACATTAACCTGCACTGGAAAATATATAGTACTCGAGCTTATTTTACTGGATGAACCAATACCTTGTATCTACAGGATACATCACTTTTGGGAGCTGATAAATGACTTCTCGGAAGTTGTGAAGACTTAAGTTGCTGTACAACTTTCCTAACAGATGTCTTTAAGTCAGCAATACCATTTGGCGTGAAACCGATACTCTCGGATGATTTTGAAGAAAGTTTAGGAGTAACATCAATCTTTGGAGATGTATTATGTGAAACAGATCGTCGTCTACCACTGGATGATTCATGATGCACAGAAGAGAGAGGTGACTGTGGTTTCAGTGCTTTGAACTTCCCTAAGCATTCATCATTGCCCCTCCCATTAAAAGGATTTGATTTGTCAATATCCATGGCTTTGAAGTCCTTAAGGTTGGACTGCGTAGTGCCTCCAGACAATGTACTTCGATGAGAACAAGTTTCAATCAAAGAACTTCTCTCAGTGGTTGTCATCTTGGAAAGAGAAGAGTCAGCATTCAAATGAGTACGATCAACCTCACACTTTAAAGCATCCTTAGAAGACCCTGAATCTGTACCACTGTCAGAACCAACAAAGGCTGTACCTTCAGGTCCACTAGATATGCTGCACTCTTCATATTTTGATTTACAAGTGGACACCATTTGCTCAATATTACTTGTACAAGACGAATTATTTACAGCTAACCTTGCACTATCAAATTGAGAAAGTGGAACTCTTGTAAGCTTTGCCTCACTAGCATTCGATGTTGCTCTAGAGTAATCAGGGAAAATATTATCAGAAGAGGCTTTACCAACTTTAGCGTAATGAAGTGTTCCTGAATCCTCCATGGCAGAAGCATCATCAGGCGACTGGGGAGGGAAAGAAGATGTTGATGGTGGTAATGATGAAGATGAAGAGGACGAGGAAGACAATGATGATGAGTCAACAAAAAAGTCTGAGGTGCTCTCTTTTCCAGATGTATCTGAAAAAGGCCTAGTCTCATTACTGTCATTCTCATGAAAAACATCAGGGTTGAACTTGGATTCAGATGGTGGTCTCTCTGAGAGTGATTCAACTGGTTTAGTCTGAAACTTCCCATCAAGCTCCAAGCTGTTCTCACATGGATTAGATTGATCAATTTTGAGACCCTTCAATTTGGAGGCAAATTCCTGGCCACTAGAACGATCATCTATTCTCGGAGGATGGCATTCGTCCTTATGCCCTTGTCTCCAATGGATAATCTGACATTTACCAGAACTGCAATAAATAAAGAAAGAAGGTGAACATTTTGAGCGCATAATATGTTTAAAAAACTTTGGAAGGCGTGACTTTTTTAAAATCAAAGTTATATGCACCACACTAAGCACTAGCAGATTCACCAAGGATAACTTGAGTCAACTTCCATGAAATCCATAAACAGGTTTAACTTAAACAGATCGCATGCATCCCTTCAATCAAGGAAATATTCTACAAACTATGTGAATTTAACTCCTGAAATCTCCTATACCATCAAAATAATCTACAAATTAACCATTCATCACCAATATATTAGGATACAACATTTACTGAAATTTTCAACCTCATCGCATGTATCAGATAACCTGTAAGCTAATAAATCTATACGGACAAAAGTAGTATTGTAGATACGTCGCACACGAAACAAGTGTATATTCAGGTGAAATGCAATCATCCCCTTCACTAGGAGCATAGTTTAAAGTATCGGCCGATACCGATCCGATACGGCCGATACCGATACAGTTTGGCATGTCCCAATCCGATACCGACCGATATCCGATACTGACCGATACCGACATTAGAGGTCTCTTTTCCGGTCAATTCGGCAAAAAATATTGAATTAAAAAACCAATTAGCAAGGGTGTAAAAGCATAGTAAGGTTGTAAAAACATATAAAAGAAGAAAATTTATCTATCGCATATAAATCAATCGAAAAGGATGACTACTATTTCATTCGATATCAAAAATACTAAGAAACAATACTGGAAATACTTTAAATTATGCATAAATGTATAAAATATATTCTCTAAAATGTTAATAATTTACTAATAGTTGTTTGCTTTCCGATACCAAAAAATCCAATACTCCGATCCGAAACCGCCGATACTACCGATACCGCCGATCCCGATACTCATAGGAATGGTCCGATACCGATACTTTGAACCTTGACTAGGAGTAAGGACTAAGGCAAGATAGCAACAAACCCCGTCTATATTATAAACTTATGTTTCACGTGGCCATCACCAATAGTGTTACTACCATGTCTTTAAGAAGGATAATTCGTATGCATACTAAGAAAATTGTCATGTGAATGGAACTTATGAAGCGGAAGAAATTCATTCGTCCTGCTAATTTATTAGATCCAAGAAAGCATATTACATGGGCTGTATTTGAGACAAACCCAAAGCGGCGAGGAACAAATAGAATTGCTACAAATCGGCAGCTACGAACTAACACGCTTCAGAAGCTACATCCAATTTCAGTAGGCAGGAGAAGGAGAAGGAGAAGGGCAGTCAAAACTGAATATCTAGGTCAGGATTAAGTTATTAACTTTATTAAAAGATTTGGTCACCGGTCTTTTAGTTGCTACAATTGACTCGAAGGCCTATTGACGATGCAATTCCCTATAGCAAAGCTTATCATCTTACAATTACTTCAGCATACTTTCCAGTCAAAAGTTCTTAGATGGTTGCTCCTCGATTACATGAGCTTAAATTATACGACCAAAAAGTTAACTCTTCCTATCTGCCATCAGGCCTGACGCAGGAGCGAGAGTGGTCAACTGGTCCAATTGGTTGACCTGTCCAGTCAATTTAGACGATCCTCTAAAAGATCTAAAAATAACTAAAGTGCTAAAAAATCTTTCTAGAAGATCTCATAATAATCTAGGAGTTCTATATTCGGTAATGATATTTATTATTTAGTAGTTTCTAGGAGCTTCTACATTTGGTAATATTATAATTAGTTTCTAGGAGGTTCTATATTTGGTAGCATAATTAAATTTATTCAGTAGTTTCTAATATTTTCCATGGCTTTAGTACTTTCTAATTTTAGTACCCTATGTCCCTAGAAATCAGGCCCCCTAGGGTCCTCTTTGTAGTGCCCCGCTCCTAGCAGGAGGCAAAGTATGGGCTAGTGGTTTGAATAGCCATTTGGAATCAAATCACTGCTGAAAATTTATATCGGTATCGATTGATCGGAACAGTGAATTGAGACCATTTCCCATTCCTGGAATGTCTTCGTTGGAATTGAGTCCTAAATGCAGTAAATCATGTCTTGGAGAATGAATTTTATATGAGATTATCTTCCTCAAACTTTTACGCTTCGTTTTCGTTGAATGTTTTTCAATGTTGCTTTTGTGGATGTGTTTCGTCGATAATTTCGATAGATGATTTCTATTGCTTGCTTTCATCAATTTGCACATTCATATCGAATTTGAGAGAGAGAGAGAGAGAAGAGAAGTATTGAACCTTTGTTGGTGCAAATGCAGGTAAACGAAAGACGAAGCTTGACCGACCAATGGAGAATTCTCTCTCTCGGCAATTCTCCAATAGTGAGTGACTTTGATCCTTTGCTCCTTTATCTCCACGCATTAACAAAAGAATCTCTTTCGTTTTCGTGTTGTCTTTCGATTAATGATACATTAACAAGAGAATCAAGATAAAAGAGAGTAATCATATTGCTTTTTACTTTTTATAAAGAATGATGGAATGTTGTACTATTGTTACAAAAAAAATGGAAATTATGAAAAAATGTTTGGGACCGTTGAGTCGACAGTCATGGTAATCCCTAGATTGGGAAGTATGAAATTACGAACGATTGTTCAAAAAAATGTAAAAATACAAATAAGAATGTGTTGCATAGCTATTTCAAAATTTTGTTATCATGCATGTTATATTTTAATAGCTAAGTTGCATATGCATAAATGGCCATGGACAACTTGTGTACAAGGCTTAGTTTCCTCGAACGATATCTGCGACCACGAAATCGATTCGTCCTAGAAGGAACAGGAATAATTGGTGTTGATGTATAATACACATGGACTACGGAACCTCTAGTGAGGCCAGCTACCTGCATTGAGAGGGACAACATAATTCCCATGAATAGTCCAATATGATATGCTCACCAGTAAGCTTCATATAGACATGTTGCATCGCTAATGATGTTGTTTACAAAGAGGAGTATGATAATACTTGTTTGTAGGGAAGGACAACCGACCGTAAGTAAGCATCACCATTTGGTGATATATAATCGCATTCATGTCATATGAATTGTAAATTGACCCTAAGAAATGATAGAAAGATTACTAATAGTATTGTATGTTGTCACAAGAATACTGAGTTCATTTATGTGAGTCGAGTTGATACCGCTCAATAGTGCATTCCCCAATGTACTGACCCACAATATATTGACCCACGTCCCTATAGGTGTCGGAAATCAAGTAGACGTTTTGAGACCCTAAAAGCTTTTCCACCTCTTAGAAGCTCTACCTACATTTTGAAGCTTTTAATACAGATGTTGAAGAATTCTGCCGAAGATGTTTTTACTTTATTGTTAATAAGAGATATAATGTATGAAACGATGTATCTCATTTTGTTGTTTCAAAAGTTGTAAGCCAAGTTTTGTACTTCCCTACTCGGTTGTTTGAGAGCCTATGTTTCCGCTGCAAAATTATCAATAAAGAGCTATTTCTTTTACATAATGTGTTATTCAATTTCTATGTCTATCCACTACAAATTATATGAAAACTATTTTACAAATAAGCATGAACACTCCTTGTACAAGCGCAATTTAGGCTTACACGGTATTACGTCCAATAGGACTTATCGATTCGCCGAAAACGGGACGTGACACTCTTGTAATAAAGTTATTAGTGGATTGAAAGAATTAAGTTATCATAATTTTTTTTTCTTTGTGGAACTAGAGTTGCTCCTTGTATACTTGGCTAGGACATCCAAGATGGTGCTTTCGCCCGTTGACATCCGTAGGGGGATTCTGAACCTCGTCACCATCGGATCAACGACACATTGTGACGTCCGTAGTGGGGTCCTAGACCTCACCACAATCGAATTTCTGACACACCCAACGGCTCCTTACGTCAAGGCCTTTGAAAGTTCTGACAACTAGATTTGAGATTTCATGATAAAGTTCCCTCACGATCATAGTCGAGCATATGCTTTAGCTAGGAGCCAAGGAATTCATACACCAACTCATTGAAACTTGACAACAAATCAACTAAAAAGAACACGCTCAATACTTTTGTTAAGTTCTCTGGTTGTAAGGTCATACTCCAAAAATATCCCAATTTTCACTGTAAAGGCTTAAACGGTGACGATGAGCTGATTATTGTAGAGATTAAATGAAAATTTGTGTAAATCAAGGAAGAAACCATTCAAGGATTTCACTCAATATCATTATTAAATTATTAAAGATAATGGAAGGCTAATAGTATTTCACAGTAAAGATTCACTTAAAACATCCTTTGGTTAATTTGGCCCTTTCAAAATTTTGGAAGGCGAGTACTCATGGAAGAACTTTTAAAGAAGTAAAAGATTTTTACTTGGTCCTACTACTCTTTATATTCACTATTCTCTTCATCTACTTCTCTTTTAAGCCCTTATTACTATAACATATTTATAGAAAACTACAGTATACTAATACAAAACCAATTTAAAACACAGTATAAAGCAATTCAATGATAGAGATCTCCTCCAACTTCCAAGCTCATCAAGATTCCTATTATGTTGTTCAACTTCAGCTTAAGATCCATTCCCAACCCAAAATCATAAAGCAGTTCACAAAAACAGTACCCTTAGCTTTCTAGTAGGCCCTGGTCACACCTTAGCTTGCGCTAGTATCAACTGACCATGCTGACTCATTTGTGTGTGTTTTGTTGGAAATACCATTTCAGTTAATGTCCTGAAAAAGATTTGAACTGGCCCCTTGTAAGCTCACTTAATATTCCCACAATTCACAGATCAGCGCTCTAGTATTGTTGCTTACCGTTCATAACATTCAAAAGGAAGAAAAAAAATTTCCTAGCAACTGAGATAACTAAATGAACACAAAAGTTTAAAGTGCCTATTTCATCAATCAATTCCCGACATGTCCACAAAATCAGTATAATTCCTTTCCATCCCTTCCACAATTGGATTTATAAGAACATCAACCCTAACCCAAACCCAAACCCAAACCCAAACCCAAACCCAAACCCAATCAGTTCATACGATAATTTACAAGTCGAGAATCAAGCAAAACTGACTAATACAAAAGAAACAACTTACCAGTATCTGACAGACTTGCATCGAGAACACCTTGTGGTGGTGTGTCTATAGCAAACAGCACAATGCGGCGGCAGCGACGCCGGCTGCGGAAGAAAAACCGTTTCCTCTTTGACTCCTTTGACCGCTGCTGCAACCGGCGACGACGGCGGGGGAGGAGGCGCGTAGGCGAGAGAGGCCGCCTCGATCTCCGCCCGGGCCGACTCCTCCGCCGCGAGCCAGACCAGCCGCCTCACCTCCTCCGCTCTAGCCGCCGCCATCCTCCATCTCCGGCGAGCGACGATCAGTAGGACGAAAGGGAAGATGAAGAGGACGAAGAGGAAGGAGAAGCGGATGGCTGAGTAGCCGGGGAGAAACCCTAGATCCGCCCGGCCGATGGGCATTTATAGAAAGGAAGAGGGCTTCTTCTTCTTCTCCTTTGCCTTCGCATAGATGGAATCGCTCGCTAGCTCTGCTGATCGACCGATCGATCAATTGATGGGCTTTGAATCGAATCGAAGACCAGAAAGTAAACAAGCAGTAGTAAAATTCAATCCCGCGAGATCCAATTCAACTATGAATTATTTTCTTTCCAAATCCGTACACAGAAGATGGGAACGGAGGGAAAAAGAAGTGGAAAATGTGTATGATGTTCCTCCGTCAGCAGCTCTTTAAATGACGTTTGCGAACGACAAGGATACAAGGTTGGAAGAACTTCTTTGTCTGTTAGCTTTGATGCACGATAGTTATGCTGTACAGAAGGTGTATCGTAATACGTGACGTGCATAGAGGGCAGGTTGGTCCTACTTTCTAACGCCGGTCCGAGCTGGGCCGTCAATAACACGTAATCTTAACGACGGACGGTGGTGATGACTCTTTGGCCCAAAACGGACGACCTGCTGAAACCCCTCCCTCTCATCAGACTAAGTGGATTCCTTGCCTTGAACACTAGTAGGATGCGTTTGTTACGCGGAAAAAGTTCTTGATTTTTGGTGTGCGTACAATGGCAGATCCATAATGAAATTCTACTGAAGGTACAATTATAAAAGAGATCGGTACAATTATAAGAAAATTCAGAGACAATATGTTTAAAAATTGAACATATAAAAACAAAATACAGAATTAAAAAGTGAACATACAAACAATTCCAAATAAAGGACTATTTCAATAAGATCCACTTATTTAATTCACCTTCCTTTATTTCATTTCGAATTCTCAACTTTATCCATATCATATCCTAATAAATCAAGTCATACATATTTAAATTAAATCATATCTATTAAGGTAAATAATTTTTAAATATACATATATTTTTTTTCTTTACTTTTTCCTTCTATCATTAAAAATCTATCTTATTTTAGTCCAAAAATAACCCAAAATTGCCACAAAATTTACTATTATTCATGTTTTCTAGTACTATTTTACTTGACTCTTGACACGATGGTACACAGATTGGTATTATTGGATTCACCTTCATGAGATGCATCCATCATACTTGTCCGGACTATATCATGACTCATTTACTGGCATCACATCAGGACTCACCTACTGGCATCACTTACATTAACTAGCTGGCCTCGTATTTGATCTACGTGTCGGGACTTGGATTCATTGTACTAGTCGAACGAAAAAATACTTTAGTAGATATGTAAATATTCCTAAAACATGAATCACCCCTCAGGTCTAATCAGGAATGATAATACTCGTACATCTCACGTGCGTGATGCCGTATATTACCCATAGTCGTTTACATGTCGAAAGTGGTATTTCAACACACTAGATTAGGTACAGTCCTTCTGGTTTCACTTATACATTTCTGGTTACATGTCTCACCTGCTGGATTTATTCTATTTTCACTGGTTACATTCTCACATGGATATGTTTTTGAATTTTTATTTACTTGACTGGCCTTTACTGTCATACTTATATGTTCACTCTATTTACTTTCCATGCTTATATGTATCTTTTTTACCATATTTTCGTCTTCTGACTCTATGCTTATATTGTTATCATGTATTGCATTACTATTTACTGTTTTATAATATTTATCATTTAATTGGAACTGCTATTGGGTTGTACTCGTTCCATCCTGACTGGATAATATTTTTAGGCTTTGTTGTGCTTCACGTTCCTGAGTTCAGAGTAATTCTATGATCGAGACTACTTTTGCACTGTGGACCTAGTGACCTCTGGTGAGATCTAGGCTAGTATTCATCTATCTCAGTGCCCTGTCTTAGTTTCATTTCTTTTAGATTATTGTTTGATTATCTTCCTTATTATTGTTCCTGTAGAATATTGTGATTGAGTACATTAGTTACTAGTTGAACCTGTATTGATTATAGATGACCTAAATATCGTTCGACCGCCGATGCTACGGTGTAGGCTGGACATACCCACGTACTCGTGCCCGAATATCCAGGTACGGGTCATGACAAGACCAATAGCTATTTTGTATATCAACCCCTCAAACATTATGATTAACTAAATACTAGAAAGCTTCTAACTTCCTATATAATGAATTAATGCAACACTACATGTAATAAACTTGCAATCTACAAAAGTAATCAATAGAAATTATCCTAAGATTAAATAATGGGATGTTTGTTATCACATAAGGAAAAGGAAAAACCACTTAGTCACAAATAGTATGTAGCCATAACTTTATCAATATAATCAATTAAGCTTTCATACAAATAAAGTGGAGGTACAGGAAAGTATGTTTTTTTTTTTACATATATCAATATAAACTAAATAGGATTTTATATTCATATTCATATTCATATTCATATTCATATTTCGTGTCCAGAACTCAACTGGAATTGGACCACTTTGCATGCAAGTATACCTTGCCAACTTGTACAGTTTATTTCATGCATGTCTATTTGTACGTTCCTCTATTCTTGTTTCTTGTGTAAACCCCCTCAAATTTCTAATAATATTTTTATTATTATTTATTTATTTATTAGTTATTTATTGCTTGTTTAGTTAATTAGAATTTACTCACTTTTAAATTAATAGCTTATAAATTTTCTTTTATATAAAAAAATATTCCACACATTTATATCTCGTAGGTATAGAATTCTTTTTAGTATTTATTTTTTTAGAATTTTTTTAGTTATATATATATAATATTAATTATGGTATTAGTATTTGATTAGTATAGAAAAAAATAAGCACATACCAGCTATTCCCGCAAGGAACACATCCCTTAACCCGTACGATCCTTCCCCCTTTAGTTTCAGCTGAATTATTTTTAAAAAAAAATTTGATTTCAAATTAAAATATCTTCCATATCCTTCAAACCCACATTATTCCTATTGACTTCTCTAAATCAGATCATCTTTCTATGAGATTAAATCTCATTAAATTATTTCCAAATTCGGAATATCTGATACTCCATATTTTGGAAATTTCGAAAGAATAACTGATTGTAAACCTTCGTTAATATCCTATCAACCCACCCTAGCATTTTCTCCACCTTCAGGTGACCTGTCCCGGCCGATCTCGTTCGTAATCGACCGCCAGAGTACGCCGCACGTCCTCGCGACACTAACAGCCGCATACCTGACCCCCTCTGTTCGAGGTGAGTTCTTTTCTCCTTCTCCCTTCAAAACCTAACCCTCTACAATTCTCTTCAAGTAGATTAATTTATTTCGCTTTATATTGGTTGTAAATCGAGTTCCAAAATCGAGCAAAAACTTAATTTTCTAAATTTTTAAAACACACAGAAACTGTTCCAAGCACCTATGTTCAAAGACCCATATCACCCAATCTTGTGAATCAAACCCAGATTCTTTTATTATAAATCCTATATAACAAAAAATTAATCCCCTTCAAATAGATTTATTTTATTTTATTTTAAACTCAAGATATATTAGTTTGAAAATTGAGAAAAAACTGTTTTTAAAAACTATTTTTTTTTTGTGATACGGAGTTGGTCCTATCAAACCGGACAAAATTGTTTCATACTGATTGTACTGAAAGGCATGTACATTATTTTTCGATGTGTGGGCTTTGACGAAATTCAATTTGATTGCGTGTGCGCGACGAAATTGACCCGTATCCGTCGAAAATCTTCGTATCATGACTGTTTAAAATTTCTTAATTACTTTGTGCATTCTTGACATGTCACAACGAAACTTGTTCCAGTGGAATCGTAGCGTTACACTAGTCTTGTGATCCAAGTTTTGTTCGATTCTGGAAAATTTGACCAGAACACCATTTTGCGGATCCTACGATATGACTCAATAGGCAATTTTTTGATCGATTTATCAGAATCCAATTCTGGTCATACCAGTGAGTTCATATCGTCATTTTGGTCTCGTTGGATATATAGTTTGCCAATTTTAGATAAATTTAAACCCTGTCACATTTTTCGATGCAAAATGAGCCACTTATGAATCCTGTTTTGATCTGGAACTGCAATTTTTTCCCATGTCCAAATTGGACTTGTGGATTGTCTGTTATGAGTATTTCACTCATTCTGAATATGTCAGTGTTATTTATTTCAGCATCTGGAGATGTTTGTTCTGCTTTTATATTTTCTGCTTCTGTGGATTTGTTATGTTTGTCACTTGAACGTTGTCTTGGCACTATTCAGGATCCAGGCAAGTATACATTGTTGTGTTTACTGTCTTGCTATCTTTTTACAACATTTACTTGCATATTTTTGTATTTATTCTATTCTAGATTATATAAACTGTGCGTCTAAGCTATACTTGGGTGCAAGTGACTGGATTAGTCATTCTCGTATCTTATACTTAGTTTATGCATATTGACCTAGTTTTAGGGGACTGTCTTATGATTGGGGGATATACTTATATCTTCATTGACCATGACACCCACATTATAAGATTGAGACATCTTGTTAGGGGCACAAACTGCATAATTAACTAGCCATCAGTACATAAGAAACGTGTGACAGATAGAGAACATAACTCCTATGATTAGGGTATTAGAGACTAAAGCAGTTACAAAACTAGACATGTTATGGATATGACTTGATCAATGAAATATTATGGGAGAGGCCAGCTACTATGCTTATGGGACAGCCACATTGGTATACCATAGTCTCCAAATAAAACTATGAGATTTGATGAGTTATACAGATGCCCTCTAACATTTTTGGATCGTGTCACGCCCTAGTCCCAAAATACTTAGGACTAGCCACGTGGTCATAGCTAGCTGATACAGTCTAGACGAGATTCCTGATTTAATGGATCAGTCTAGATGTACTACGTAGTAAAATAAATAACACATAAGTAATAGGTAATCTAATTCCATCCAAACATAAAGAGGAAATAAAATACAAATATACATCACAGAGTATTCGTAGTACAAATCATAACTAGAACAGAGTCTGGTGGGAACAAACCCACAATACAACACTGAAGTACATAAATGGAATGTCTGAAACTGAAGATAACTGGACACGAGAATCTGCTAAGTAGATAAGAAACTCCAGTCCAGCGCAAAGCCTACCACGATCAGGGAAACTCTGATGGTAGCACCTCAAGCTCCTCTGCTAGCACAAATCCAAATTCAAATCTCGATCTGTTCACCGTCGATTAGAGATGATCGTCAGGATCTGGAAATGGAACCAGGTCCTCAGAGGGACGTAACAAGATACAAGAAAAAATATGCCATAATGTAAATATTGAAATAAATACAAGGATTGCCTAATCATATATGTGAATGCACTTTAAAGACAACTTTGGAACGTATGGGTAAGACAAACCAATAATAGCTGGATTAGCCTTCGGCTGGTAACCAATGTATATATGCTGCCATATATTAACAACCGACATAGCGTAAGCGCTGGCGACCATTGCCTAATATACTGACCCAGCATATATAATCCGGCCACTAACAATTAAAGAAATTTAGTGGGCAATTATGAACTATGAATGGCTAACCAACCTGTAGTTCTCTTCCGAAAACCACGATAGAAAAATCGGATGTCCCATATGCTTACTCATTGTCTTTTCCGTCCAATGCCAATGTACAAGTCGTACCTATGACTAGGACATCTCATATCTACAATGCAAGTCACTAATAACTAGACTCTCCCAACTACAAATAATACTGTCACAAGATCTACTCGCACCGGTAGGTAATCGAGTGCGAAACACGTGTCCTAGCATGGTCTCATTCTCACTCTCTGTGTCGTGATATGTAACATGTCAAAGCTTGAAATTTATAAGAATAGCTTCACAACATTCAGGTACGTCCTCTATTTACTAGGTCGACACTCTAAATAAACATCGACGTCTTCGTCGACTACATCTGACGCATTCTCGGACGCGCACAGTTCTAACATATTCAAAACATGGCATATGTACAATATTAAATCAAGTCCAATTAGTACAACAAGGCAAGGTATAGTACTTGCCTGAATCTCCAAGATAGTAAAGCTGCGATCCGGGTCCGGTATGTAATGGCACGTCATCCCGGGAGTCTATAATTAAGTAAATATTAATTAATTACTACTCTAGAACCATATGACATGCATAACTACACATTTCTATATGCATAGGTTATTTAGACATAGGAATGGTCGCATTTAAAAAGAAAAAACAATTTATTGAAAAATAAGGTAATTAAATAAATAAGAATTGGAATAAACACCTAACCTTCTGGTCTTCTAATCAATATATATATATATATATATATATATATATATATATATATATATATATATAAACTAAGTCCCTTATATCCTAAATGGCAATTTGGTCAGGGCATAGGGTATAAAACCTACAACTTTTATGTCTGGGTCATCAATACAACCTATAGGCCTACAAGTTATCCTAAACTCAAATAAAGTTATAAAATCTAATAACATCACATAAAATCAAAAATAATATATATATATATATATATATATATATATATATATATATATATATATATATATATATATATATATATGTGTGTGTGTGTGTGTGTGTGTGTGTGTGTGTGTGTGTGTAATATTCAAAGTCTCAATTACCTAGAATTCAAAGGTCACACTTGTAGGGTACTTAGCAAGCTCTTGAAAATTGTTCTAGGACATGTACCTACACTAAACTAAGGGCTGAATTTCATCAACATAACGCCCTTAAAATCTATGTTAAAATAGAATATAAAATGCATATTTAACATGGTTTGAGGGTACTTATCATGGGGAAAGTGTTGGCTCAATCCTATGTGAGTTTCGGGTTCAAGAGCCTATTGAAACTAGGCTTTTCTAGGCTTGAAACGACATGTTACATGTCACACAAGATGGCCATAATTATATATATATATATATAAATCAGAATTAAATAAGTTTATAAACATAAAATTAAGGGTCTATAACCTATAAAACTTATGGACATATATATTGTAGAAGTTACATGCTTATACTAGGTATAAGAAGTTAGGTTTTCATGCACAACATACCAAATTTATAAATCTGAATTCCAGATTTGAGTGTTGTGTTTAGTGCTTTATAACCAAATTTTTTGTGACAAAATTTTAGGTTTAACTAGTTCAAAATATATACTAATGTGTCCCCTAATTGGTCTCAAATTTTGTTAGGATTATCATGTTATTAAGGGGTTCAAAGCAACATGTATCAACAAACTACCAATTCTGGAAATTATAATTTATATGCTATAAAATATAGTTTAATCTAATTTTCTCATGAAATTAACATGGAATAATTATATGGCATGGTAGAGGGTTAATATAGGGATATGATTGTGAAGGTTTCGGACATAAAAGTGACAAATTTGTACATAAAATGATAACCACAAAAAGATATGTCAGTTTTGGAATTGAATGTTCGTGTCAATGTTTAACATGGTTTCGCTTAGTTCTACACCATTTTTATTAAGGTTTATACCTAGGGGAGTGAAATATCTAGTTAGCCCTTATGTCATGAATAATAAAATAAAGAATATTTGAGGTACTTACCTATTTACGAAGCGTGGACAGCGGTTCTTCTCACTAGACTCTGTATGCGCACTCCGTGTAGAACGATATCTACGAAAGGGTAAAAGACCGAAACATACATCAAATAATATATGAAACTGACGGGAATTGATAGATCTACGCGATGGAAAAGGTCTGAAAGAGTTTTACCACACGGTTTGGGGTGTGCACCTCGATCTTTGCACGAAATGTCCTGACAACACATCGTCTGGACACCTTGTGTTGTGACAGTGATTAGAGGGTGTAAAACACCAAGAAAAAATTATAAAAAATATAGAGGGAAGGGGAAGAGGTATATAATGAAGTTAGTAAATGAGTTAAAGGGTTTACTTATTGATTTTGAGGTACAAACTATTATAGAAGTCAGCACAGTGCAACAGCATTCAGCACCTCATTACTGGATGTAGGAACACTTATTGGGGGAGAATAGAGTTGGAAATGGATTATGAAGGACATGGGGTTGTAGGGGGATGAGGTGAGGTGTTGTGGCTTAGTTGTAGGAGATTTGGAGTAGTGGAGAGGTAGTTTTAGCAACCTACAAGAGAGTGGGGACTGGTTTGGTGCCGCCTAGAATAGGGAAGGATTATGTGCTGTCCGCATACCCATGTGTGCATAGTTTGGGTCTAATGAGACCTTGGTTTGGGTCCCTACACACCCTAGTTTGTGTGGAAAAGGTTTGAGCTTATTTGGGTTTTATTTGATTGGGTTAAACTAGCCTATACCAGCTACTAGTCCAAGGTGTTCTAGGCTGAATATATACTAGTTCTAGTGCACCTAAACCACTACAAAATACATGTGACACATTGTTTTATCTAAAAATGTTAATCCTTTTATATATATATATATATATATATATATATATATATATATATATATAATGCACAAATATATATATATATACAACCAACATTAACTATACTAACTAAATTAATTCTAGAAGGAATTTTAGGGGGGTGGGTAACATCCTTCCCTACTTAGAAGAATTTCATCTCCGAAATTAAAAGTGAAAGAACAAAAGAATGAAAGAAAGGAAAAGACCAAAATATTAAAGATAACAATGTAGTACGTAAATTCGTACCTCTGCCCTCGAACAAATGAGGTAAACACTCTCGGATGGTATCCTTACGCTCCCAAGTTGACTCACCTGGAGCATGATGATTCCAAGCCACCCAAACTAAAAGAATGGTCTGCCTTATCAATACCTTCTCCCTCCTGTCCAGAATCTCTACCGGTTGCTCCTCATAGGATAGACTCGACCCGATAGTGATTTCTGAATGGTCCAAAATGTGACTAGGATCAGAAACATACCTCCTCAGCTGAGATACGTGAAATACGACATGGACGCCCTCCAAGTTCTGTGGCAGAGCCAACCTGTAAGCAGCCTCTCCAATTCGCTCTAGCACGTCAAAATGTCTGATGTACCTCGGACTCAACTTTTTCTGCCTCCAAATATGATGGTGTCCTTGGTAGGAGATATCTTCAGGAACACATGATCTCCTTCCTTGAACTCTATAGGTTAACGGTGCAAATCTGCCCACTTCTTCTGCTGGTCCTAAGCTGCTCTAAGGTGCCCTTGTATCTGCTTTACATTCTCCAATGTACACACCACCATCTCTGGTCCAAGTATCCGTCTCTCTCCAATATCACTCTAGCAAACCGGGGATCGACACTTCCTGCCATATAATGCCTCAAAAGAAGCCATATGTATGCTTGACTGGTAGCTATTGTTATAAGAAAACTCAACCAGGTGTAAATGATCTTTCCATGATCCTCCGAAGTCAAGCATACACGCTCTCAACATGCCTTTTGGGGTCCTATCCGTCCGAGGATGATAAGATGTGCTGAACTTCAGACGAATTCCGAGGCTCTCCTGCATGCTCCGACAGAAATGTGATATCAACCTCGAATTCCGGTCAGATACTATATTACTGGCACTCCATGTAGCAGCATAATCTGCATCATGTACATATCAGCTAGGGCCTCTGTCGACTGTCCAACTCTGAAGGGTAAGAAATGTGCTGCCTTGGTGAGTCGATCCACGATCACCCATACTGCATCTCGACCACTTGGACTCCTCGAAAATCCTGTGACAAAGTCCATGGTTATATGCTCTCATTTTCACTCAGGTATCAGAAGCAGTTATAGTAGCCCTGCTGATCTCTGATTTTCATCATTGACCTGCTGACACACCAGCCACTTTGCCACAAAGCGGGCTATTTTCCTCTTTATGCCATGCCACCAATAGTGCTGCCTCAGATCTTTGTACATCTTCGTGCCAGTAGGATGGATTGAGTAAGCAAAATTATGCACCTCCACCATCAGTTCTTGTCTGAGCTCTCTATTCAGAACATAAAGACGGTCTCCGCACCTCAAAGTACCATCCTTATGTATCTTCAGTCCAGTCTGCATAGCAGCTTCTGTCCTCTCTCAGAGTTTCTGGAATCTAGCATAAGTAGGCAAAGCTACCTTGATCCTCTCCACCAATGACGACTACATTTGAAGGTTCGTCAGCTGTCCAACCTTTCCTGGCAGAATCACCTCAATACCTAGCTCCTCCAGGTTATGCAATAGGTGACTCTGGGTCGTCAAGAAAAATGCCATGGTCCTTCTACTAAGTGCATCAGCTACCACGTTGGCTTTCCTCGGATGATATTGCAGATCAATATCAAAGTTAGTCATCACTTCCCGCCAGAGTCTTTGTCTCAGATTCAGGTCATTCTGAGTGTAGATGTACTTCAGGCTCTTATGATCTGTGAATATCTCCACCCGCTCTCCGTATAGATATTTCCTCCAAAGCTTCAAGGCAAATATTACTACAATAAGCTCCAAGTCATGAGTTGGGTAATTCTTCTCATGGGTCCTCAGCTGTTTTGAGACATAAGCTACAACCTTCCCATGCTGCATCAGAACGCAACCCAGTCCTTTCCCGGATACATCATTGTAAATCACGAATCCTTCCAGGTCCAGAAGGTATAGTCAAAATGAGTGTTGGAGTCAGGCGCTTCTTCAGCTCATCGAACGCTACCTAACACTCCTCGGTCCAAATAAACTCCTGCTCCTTGAGGGTCAGACGAGTCATCGGCTCTGCAATCTTTGCAAAGTTCTCTACGAACCTCCGATAATATCCGACAAGTCTTAGAAAACTCATCTCCGAAACGTTGGTTAGGGTCGGCTACGTCTCTACTGCTGAGATCTTCGCTGGATCAACGAAATGCCATCTTCGGAGATAACGCGTCCAAGAAAAGAGACGATCCAAGAAGAATTCACACTTACTCAACTTGGCGTACAACTTCTCACGTCTCAGCATCTCCAGTACGATCCTCAGGTTCTTCTCGTGCTCTTCATGGTTCTTCGAATACACCAAGATGTCGTCAATAAAGACTACCACGAACTGATCCAGGTACTGGTGAAATACCCGGTTCATGAACATCGTCGGTGCATTCGTCGAACCAAAAGGCATCAACAAGAACTCGTAATGTCCATAACGAGTCCTGAACGCCGTTTTCAGAATGTCCTCTCGCCTTACCTTCACTTGATGGTAGCCCGATCTCCGATCGATCTTGGAGAACACCTTCGCTCCCGCCAATTGATCGAACATATCATCAATCAGCGACAAATGGTACTTGTTCTTGATTGTCAAAACATTTAAGGCCCTGTAATCAATACACATCCACTACAACAAAAATACCTTTTTATGACGACTAAAAAGCGTCATAAATAATATTTTATAATGCTTTTTGTAAGCCCTCAAGCGTTATAAAAACAGGTGTTATAAATATTTTCTAAAACCGTCATAAATGTTCTGTACATATATATCGTTTTTACCCCTAAAAATGTTATAAATAAGACAAACATATATAACACTTATTTATCAAAGTATTATAAATAAGATTCATATATATATATATATATATATATATGACACTTATTTTCTAACGTTATAAATAGAAAATCTATATATAGCAGTTATTTTTCAAACTATTACAATTCTAATGCAGATATATATCACTTTTCAAAGAGTTATAAAAAGCAATACTCAATACTGCTCAATTTCAAATAATTAGACATAAATATATTCAATATATCAATTTAATAAACACTTAAAGGATTTATTTCAAATTAAAAATATCATTTAACCCTGTTCCAAAAGTACATAATACCACAATCTTAATTACATTTTCCCAAAATAGATCCAAATACATATATACTAGAGATTAAACTAAATCTCATCCACTAGTCAGCAACACTCTCAAAATTGTCAGCAGCTTCCTCAGGTTTCAACTTTCAACAACACCCTCAAAACCTGTCAAACATAACCTAGGGAATGAAAGCATCAAACAACCATGCTATATGACTATTTATATAAAAAATAATTGAAAATCATAAATTATACATCCTCCTAAAAATATAGATAATAATAATTTTCCAGAAATCACCTAGTAGATGATTATCATAAAGAATACGGGTAGGATGAGGTCCAGTGGTAGATCGACGATCGTCCTAGCCATGAAGTATGCACTTATAGTCTGTACATGTCAGATGCTCTTTCTTTGTTGAGCATCGCTTGCTCTTGAGGAGAAGTAAAGATTCCAGTGAAAATAGGAAAGAAACCCCATAACACACTATTGAAGAACAACAAGCCTGCCTGTAAACATAGGATACCACAGGTCCATAGTAAAAGTTAAATGCATCTTAGATATCTCTTGATTTCTGGATTGTGGCAATCAAACCATTTATTTTGTAATTAGACACCATTTATCTAGCCGCCGTAAATAAATATGAGCAAGTCAAGCGTAACATAATTGTCTATCCATTAATATATTATCAACTACTTCAACTGAGTTATAAAAGCAGATTTTGTAGCTCAGAGTCAAAGGGTGACAACTTGCCAATGACTTGATTAAGCATGCTTTTATGAAGTGATACATCCCCTTGCCGGTCTCCCATATAATACAATGTGCATCTGCAGTTAAGGAAATTAGAAGAGTTGCGTCAATCATGACTGTAATTGAGAAACCGTGTGTGCTGCTTTATAAGCTTATATAAAAATAAAGTAACTTGCCTCTCTCCACTTCTGATGCATTACCACATACTATTAGTATACACATTATTACTATTGAATTGAGGATGAGGAACCATAATGAAGGAAGAGAAAATACGTGAGAAAACATTAGTAGGTGTAAGAGTGCATATTTTCATTCAAGGTTTCTGGGGACTTGTAAAGACCTCAACTGATGTAAGTCCAAATATAAACCTCCAAAAGCAAGGAATAGCATCTCACCTCTTGAGATGCTTGGAGCACCTGTGTACTCACGGCAACCTCTAATTACTACTACCTTCCTTGTGTATAATTTCGAAACAGAGAAAACTTAAGTATCAATAGATGTATTACTTTTATATGGTATAATAAATGAGAAGGGTGGTACACCACAAATAATAATGTGCACATCCTGCTATGAAACAAAGAAGAAAAAGAATGATGAAAAATTCCCTTTTTTCAGACTAAACGTGGGAAAGATCCCCCTGCCATCAATGATAATTAACACAAAAAATATCCATCAATATCAGTTTCATGTAAAATATCAGGCCATGAAGCCAATATGAGTATCAAACCTAGTATAAGTATCAAACCCAGTATTGAAGCCAAGACAAGTGCAATATCAGTGCAAATGACTAGATTGCTGCCTCATATCCTTGATAATTTTCACAAAATTGATAAGTAAAATAAAAACATACTAATAAGGATGAAGTGCCAAAATTAACTGCAGTGAAACTACAAGTGATTATCAGCTATACTTGTTGAACCTACAACACTCATAAAAAAGGCATAAAGAAACAAGTATATATAATTATTCAAATTTCAGACACATAAATTGGGTCATTTCACAGAGCACGTCTTAGCATTTATCTTGATTATAATTCCAGATAACAGAGATGCTTGTTTCTGTTTCCCATCAAAAATCCTCCTAACCAACCAAACAAATGCTGCCATCGGTACTCTTACCTCCACTTAGAATCATCTTCACCATTAAAAATAACATTTTGCAATTTTTACATTAACATTAGGTAGTACTGCATTAAGTTCTCAGTGATACTCCTCCTGGAACTTATATAACAGAACAATTAAGCCATCTAGAATGAACAATCAAAGAGTTTAAGCCATGATGCTTGTCAAAAAGTAGAACTAAAAACTCAGAACTTCGTTGATTGTTTTTTTTTTTTTGTATTTGTGTATGAAATATAATATTTAAAATACTTTTCCATAGTCCACCCCGGTAAAGAACAAGTATGTGTATACATAGAAATACAACAATTAAATGTGCTTGAAAAAAAATGTAATCACAAACATTATGGAAAATGGCCATAAAAATGTAATCACAAACATAATGTAATCACAAACAATTAAATGTGCTTGTAATAAAATTTAAAGATGTTGACACATTAACTAAGACAGAACACACCATAAAACAAGAGGTCTCATAACCAGTGTATCTCAAGTTATCCAAGTTCAGTGAAAGAAACTATTTGTCTTATTTATATACACACCAAATAAAATTATTGGTGAAAAAGTAAAAGATGTAATCATCATTTAATATTTTATACTAAGTGGATAGTGTGTGTGTATGTGTGTGTGTGTGTGTGTGTGTGTGTGCATAGGAGATAGAAAGAAGCTCACATGATCTTAATTTCTTGGATATTTTTTATCTGAAATTGAATAGAAAAATATATAGCTTTTCAGGTCGAACACCATTTATAAGTGCTTCAAATTAAAAAAGAAAATAAGAAATTTAAGACCAAAAATGAAAATAATTTGACACCCAAATGTTAATCACGAATAACCATGGTATACCTATTCTCAGTAAAAAGAATTTGATTCAATTTAAAGAGGAAATATTACTTAGATTGTTAGGTGATAATGCCCTATGTTAAAACATGGGTCTACCAATACTATGTTGGAAGGAATGATTACATTGGTTTCAACAAAAGTTGAGAAGAAAGCATTTTTTTTCCACAGGCTAATATAATTCCATATGCAGCAACACGTACCACAGCAATGCTAGCTGCCTTTATTTTTTGCAACAAATATGGGGCTAGTGTTTCCTGTGGAATTGAACTTTCTCATTGCTCTAGAGTTTGAAATAACCAAATAATGGCACTTCCCATATGGTTGAAAAGTTTAAAACGTTAAGCACAGCACACAAAAATACACAAAGATGCAATTTCTCCCAACACACACACAAAGGAACACATCTGCAAAGACATATTTAGAGCTAGTAACACATCAATTATTCTCTCAATTCTTGGATGATGATACTTATATGTGTTTTTGTTAGAATTCGTTGTTTTTTTTTGAAAAATTTCAGAATACAAAAATAAAATTAAACAGATGTTACCGGCCTCTGGGGAAGTCATGCACGAAACACTGCCCTAAGAGTTTATTCGGGATCTATGTGCAGACGTTTCCGAAGCTCCTAGTGGTAAAACCCCCGTACTACCGGTATTTCGTTGCCGTACACGACTTGGAAAGAACGACCAGGACTTAGCTCTGCCCAGAGTTTGGAGACGATGAACAGAATTTTGGCAGCAAAGGTTTGAAGGAAAGAAATTTTTTTGATCGTTTACAAAAAAATACAGACGAATATATAATACTGATGTGTAACGGTCTGAATTAATTTACGATTAATTCAGCCGTTACACAGGAGAATTCAACGAATGGACCTGGACACTGAAAAATATAACGGTTCAAAATAATTCGTAACGTTCAGAAATTAATTCCAACGTTCAGAAAAATAAATGAAAGAATAAAGAGGAGCAAAAAGAATTTTAGGGTCCCAGCCCGAACCCAAAGAGGAAATCGAATCGGCATTCGGCGCCCGCAGATGTGGGCGCGTACCCGCACACGTTACGCGTGCCGAACCGAACCGAGCCGGGCCGGGCGACGGCGGCGGCGCGCGCGTGGCCCAAGGGGTTCCCCTCACAATAACTTAATAGAGAAAAGGAGAGAAACTAATATATGTACACAAGAGAGCTTTGCCCCATCCGATGTGGGACTAAAGAAAGGAAGAGAAACTTGAGTTTTTGTAAGAAAAGCAAAACCAACAACCCCCCCCCCCCAAAAGTCAAGTTCCGAAACAGAGATAAGAGTGAAGTAAATAGAGAGAGAGAGCATCTGGACAGTAAAATACTATGCATAGATGAGATGAACTACAGCCTTGAATCTCACGTAGTGACTATTGCCTTAATCTGAAGAAGTGCTTGATGGACTATGCCTTGAATCAGACTTCTTTGAACCAGATTTAGAAAATAGCACACATAGTACGCTAGAGGTCCTTGGTCTATCGGGTGGCGCTTTTAAATGGCCATGCGCACTATCCACATTCATGAGAGTTGTCTGGGATCGCCCTGTCCCATAGTCGCGGCCTTCACGACCTCTCATATAGGTAAGTCCTTGATGGTTGGTGATATGAATCAACCCAGCATTACAGCTTGGACCTATTAAGAGTTTAACCTCATCCTAACCATATCACACAGGAACACTGTCACCATAGGGATGGGGAGTCATTGTACACATGTACAGCCGCTTGGGCTTTATTTTAATGAGACTTTTAATCTCGAGTCAGTGTTCCATAAAGTCACTAAAGTTCAGCTTGTTTCTACCCATTGAACCGGCTTCTTGGGATCTCCAGTCAGACTCGGTTGGGTTGCCACTGCTGGTGACTAATTTATGGGCTTAACCCCATCCCCCTCGATGATTCTAGGATCAAAGTCCTAGACAGACCCTTCGTCAAGTGATCTGCAAGGTTCTTTTCTGACTTTATATAGTCAAGAACTACATATTTGCCTAGTAGGCTTTTTATTGACTTGAAGCGCAGCTGCAGGTGCCTGTTCATCTTAGCATTCACAGAATCATGCTTTAGTAGATCAATAACAGATTTATTATCACAATTTATAAAAATTGCAGGAACAGGACTAAGAGAAACAGGTATATGCATAATAAGATTTTTAAGCCATTCAGCTTCTGTGCAAGTTGTATCTAAAGCTATCATTTCAGAGTCCATTGTACTCCTAGCTATGATAGTTTGCTTACAAGAGCTCCAGAAGATCGCAGCTCCTCCTAGAGTAAATACATATCCAGTAGTGGATTTTATATCATGTGAGTCGGTTACCCAGTTTGCATCTGAATAACCTTCTATGATATCAGGGTGCCTAGTAAAATAAAGTTTGTAATCTATGGTGCCCTTGAGATATCTAAATACCCTATCCAAGGCAGTCCAATGTGACTGATTTGGGTTACTGGTATACCTGCTTAGTCTCCCAATAGCAAATGCAATATCAGGTCTTGTCCTGTTTGTTATATACATAAGGGAGCCTATCATCTGGGAATATTTATGTTGTTTCAAAGGTGATCCTTCATTCTTTTTCAGTACAATACTGCTGTCATAAGGAGTAAGGACAGGTTTCTTATCAAATAACTCAAATCTTTTTAGCATTTTTTCAATTGAATGTGCTAAAGATAGAGTATAACCCTCTTTGCTTTTGGTCACTTGCATTCCCAAAATTAAGTTGGCTTCTCCTAGGTCTTTCATATCAAACTGGCTAGATAAATAGTTCTTCGTAGTATTTATCAATTCCAGTGATGAACCTAGGATAAGAATGTCATCTACATACAAGCATAAAATGACACAACTTTTACATGTACCTTTAGAGTATATACATTTGTCATACTCATTTGACAAGAAACCATATTCACAAATTACTTTGTCAAATTTGTTGTGCCATTGTTTGGGAGCTTGTTTCAAGCCATAGAGGGATTTTACTAGTCTGCAGACTTTCTTTTCTTGACCTTTAGCAATGAAACCTTCAGGTTGGTCCATATAAAGTTCTTCCTCTAGATCTCCATTCAAAAATGCTGTCTTTACATCCATTTGATGGATTAGCATATCATGAATGGATGCTAAGGCCAAGAGAGTTCTAATGGATGTGATCCTAGCTACAGGAGAGTAGGTATCAAAATAATCTAACCCTTTCTTCTGGGTAAAACCCTTGGCAACTAGTCTAGCTTTGTATTTCTCTATAGTACTATCGGCTCTGAGTTTCTTCTTGAAAATCCACTTACAACCTATTGGTTTATTCCCTAAAGGTAGATCTGTTAGAAACCAAGTGTTATTCTCCATGATGGAGTTGTATTAACTGTTAATGGCTTCTTTCCAGAAGGGAGCATCAGGAGACGACATTGCTTCTTCATAAGTTGAGGGATCACCCTCTATCAAAAAGGTGAAGAATCCTTCTCCTAAATTTTTCTCAATCCTATTCCTTTTACTCCGTCTTGGTTCTAAGTCTTGTTCAGATTGAGAGCTAGGTATTTGGACTTGAGAACTAGTAGAGGGTATGGAGGAAGAGATTGAACTTCTATCCTTAAAAGGAAATATGTTTTCAAAGTAAACTGCATCTCTTGCTTCTATAATGGTATTGTTAGAGATTTTATTTACTTTTGAGTGAGTCACTAGAAATCTATTGGCATAGCTGTCTAAGACATATCCTATGAAAACAGCGTCTACAGTCTTGGGACCAATCTTCCTCTTTTTAGGTTCGGGAATTCCGACTTTAGCAAGGCATCCCCAAACTCTAAGGTAATTAATCCTAGGTGCTCTACCTTTCCACAGCTCATAGGGAGTCTTATCTTTTGTCTTACTAGGAATCCTATTAAGAATGTAACAGGCAGTTAAAAGGGCTTCTCCCCACAAGTTATCAGGAGCACCAGAGCTGAGAAGCATGGCATTCACCATATCTAACAGAGTGCGGTTCTTGCGTTCAGCAACTCCATTAGGCTGAGGTGAATAAGGAGCAGTTACCTCATGAATTATTTCATGTTCTTCACAGAAGTTAATCATTTCGTTTGAGGTATATTCTCCACCATGATCAGATCTAAGGATCTTAATCTTCCTTTCTAATTAATTCTCAGCTTCAGATTTGTAGACCTTAAATCTATCTAGAACTTCATCTTTGGTTTTGAGAAGGTAGATGTAACAATACTTTGAATAATCATCTATAAACGTAACAAAGTATTTTCTACCGCCTCTAGTCAAAATCCTATTTGAGTCACATACATCACTATGAATAAGTTCTAAAAGGTCAATTTTTTTTTCTACAGATTTGAAAGGTAATCTAGTGTGTTTGGCTTGAACACAAATCTCACATTTGTGTTTGTCATCTATTGGAGTCTTGGGAATAAGATCTAAGGTCATCATTCTTTTAATAGAACCTAGGTTCACATAACCTAGTCTGCCATGCCAAACATTTGAAAATTCTATATTAGAGACAATGAGAGAACAATCAGATATTTTATTCATTGTACTTAAAATAAAAAGATCGTCTTTTACAAAGCCTTTTCCTATAAAAGAGTCATGCTTAGAAAAAACTACTTTATTAGCCTCCATTACAATTTTGTATCCTGAGGCTACAAGAAGGGATCCACTAACTAGGTTTCTCCTGACAGACGGCACATGAAGAACATCATGAAGAGTAAAGATTTTTCCTGATGTCATCTTCAGGTTAACTTTTCCTCTTCCAATAATTTGTGCCGTTGAGCCATCTCCTAGGGTCACACCTCCTCCACTTGATTCCTGATAGTTTGAAAAACAGGAGCGATCAAACAAAATATGAACATTAGCTCCAGAATCCAACCACCAATCATCAGAATGGTAAGAGAGGTTAATAAGGGGTTGAAAGCTTACAGACCTGAAGGAACTCGAAGAACCTTTGTGAAGCATGTTCGCTTCTGGTCTAACTGAGCCCTTTTCTTTGTAGGAGGTCTGGACAGCTTTCTTCTTCCTATGGTAGCAGTTGATAGCCATATGGTTTATTTTACCACACACAAAACAAAATCTCTTTTGATCCTGAGTCTGACTGAAGTTTCTAGGTTTTTGGTTTTGGTGATGATGGTTTTGGTGGTTAGGCTGAAAGTTTTTCTTCTTCTTGAAGAAATTCTTCTTGGATTTATAAGAAAAATTAGACTTTGGTTTTCCTTGGCCTTCTACAAGGTTTATCTTAGCTTTAGATTCAGTCTTAGGCTTAGACCTCAATCTAATTTGTTCTTCGGTTCTAATTTTCTTTAGGACTTGATTGTAGGTAAGATCTCCTTGTGTATGGATAAGATCCTTAGCCATATCAGACCAAGAGGGAGGTAGCTTGTCTATTAGGCATGCTATTTTATGTTCATTGGAGAAAGATGTCCCTTTGGCTTGAATATATCTAAGGTATTCTTGGAATTCATGGAGTTGGTCATTCATTGGTTTGTCATCTACCATGAAATACCTATTAAAGATTGAAGAATTAAACCTTTCTATTCCGGCATCATCACAGCCGTATTCATCTTCCAAGGCTTTCCAGAGTTCTTTAGCGCTCTTGTATTCAAAAAATATATCATACAAGGATTCAGATAATGCGCTTAGAATTCTATGAAAACAGTGAAAGTCTATCTCTTTAGGGGTTTTTGGTTTCGATGAGGTGGACACTCCTATGTCAGACTCAGTTTCATCAGAATCATTTGTGATGGGTGTGGACCCATCAATGGCAGAAATAAGTTCTAAGATCGTGAGCCAAAATTTCATTTGGCTCTGCCATCTCTTAAAGTATGAGCCATCAAACTTAGCAGGTTTTGCAGTAGAGGATTCCTCCTTACCAGTCATGATTGCAGTCTGAAAAATATAAATTTATTTAATAACAATGTCTAAGATAATAGTTTAGGTGGTCTTTGCTAATCAGTCTTAAAATCTTTAGTTTTTCAAGTGTTGATCAACTCAGGTTAGCTGTAGGGGCCGGTTCCCAGCTAGCGGCGGTCCGAAGACTCTTAAGTACCGTGTCGCTTAGGGTTATTTACACCCGGTTAACAGAAGGACCCTTTCGGCTTGTGCCCGAGTTTGTCTCTACTTTGAAACTTTAGATTTGAAGATTTTATTTGCAATTTTCTTTTTACTAAACTATTTTCTTTTGGTCGTAGATTGCTTTCAAAAAACTAAGTGATTAAAAATGAAGCAAATTGTATGTTGTAATTGAAAGAAATTTTGTGATAAAAAATTGCAATTGACAAAATTATCAAATGTGCTAACAATATTTAAACACTTTAAGCAAATTTACAATTGACAAATAGTTAGAATCAAATTGTATGTTATAGTAACTATCAATTATTTAGAATTTTTAACTATTAACTTGAACTCTTAACTAGCAACAGTAACTTTTTTTTTTTTTAAAAACAAACTCTGACAGTAAGCAAATTCTTTTTTAATAGTAAGCAAATTCTGACAGTAAGCAAATTCTTTTAACAGTAAGCAAATTCTGACAGTAAGCAACAGTAACTAATTTTTATTTTTTTTATTTTTAAGCAAATTCTTTTTTAACAGTATAGTAAGAATAGCAATTGTATATTAACAATAGTAAGTGATTAAGACAGTATTGAAGTTTTCTAACAGTAGCAAATTCTAACTGAACAATTTAATATTTTGACAGTAACAATCAACTTGTATTTCTAGACAGTAACAATTTAATATTCTAACAGTAGCTAATATTTTCTAGAACAGTAACTATCAACTTGTATTTGTAGACAATAATTGCTATAGTAAAAATTCTAACAAATGATTAAACTCTTAGATTGTTAGAATTCGTTGTTTTCTTTTTGAAAAATTTCAGAATACAAAAATAAAATTAAACAGATATTACCGGCCTCTGAGGAAGTCGTGCACGAAGCACTGCCCTAAGAGTTTATTCGGGATATGTGTGCAGACGTTCCCGAAGCTCCTAGTGGTAAAACCCCTGCACTACCGGTATCTCGTTGCCGCACACGACTTGGAGAGAACGACCAGGACTTAGCTCTGCCCAGAGTTTGGAGACGATGAACAGAATTTTGGCAGCAAAGGTTTGGAGGAAAGAAATTTTTCTGATCGTTTACAAAGAAACACAGACGAATATATAATACTGATGTGTAACAGTCTGAATTAATTTACGATTAATTCAGCCGTTACACAGGAGAATTAAACGAATGAACCTGGACACTAAAAATATAACGGTTCAAAACAATTCGTAACGTTCAGAAAAATAAATAAAAGAATGAAGAGGAAAAAGAATTTTAGGGTCCCAGCCCGAAGAGGAAATCGAATCGGCATTCGGCGCCCGTAGATGTGGGCGCGTACCCGCACACGTTACGCGCCGAGCCGAGCCGAGCCGGGCCGGGCGGCGGCGGTGGCGCGCGCGTGTGGCCCAAGGGGTTCCCCACACAACAACTTAATAGAGCAAAGGAGAGAAACTAATATATGTACACAAGAGAGCTTCGCCCCATCCGATGTGGGACTAAAGAAAGGAAGAGGAACTTGAGTTTTTGTAAGAAAAGCAAAACCAACAGTTTTCTCTAATTATGAGTATAGTTAGATTGCTATAAACCTATGAACACTTAGAAATAAGGGAACAACCAATGGCATCAACAAGGGAATATTCAACGAATGCCAAATTACCAAGTAAGCAAACTAATAAGCAGCCACCATGTCAACATGCAAATCATAAGCATTGGCTTATGTTAGCACAATACATTATAATGCGACTTAAGAGGGAAACAAGTACTAAAGGAAAATCTTTTGTACCCTGTCGCAAAGGTACAATTAAGAATAAATCCAAAGAGCCCAACTACAGACATTTCTTAAGCTTAATACATAATAAATACATCCGCAAGGATGGCTGCATAATCAGCAACAGAAGAAAGTAGGGCTGGAAATGAAATAATAACTATAAATAAAATTCAGGGGTAAGCTAACCTTTGCTCCAGGGGCCCATTCTCGATAAGTAATTCCAGATGCACTATAAAACAAGAATGAGAAATAAGAATTTGTGACTCATAAGTAGCAAAGATTGATTTTAGTTACTTTGAAAAGGGAATATGCCTAAAAGAAAAGGTTAGGTTCTTCTAGGATAAGTAACAATAAAAAGATATGATTCCTCTCAGTTTATTGAGCAAGTATATGTGAGGGCTATGTTCTAGTGGGTAGGCATTGCACATTTAAGCGAAATGAACTTTGGTGACCTAATGCGTTATAAATCCCTAACCTGCAATCATAGCAACAACACTAGTAATAAACCAAATCCACAACTTTCTGAAAATGTATACTGGACTCTGCACATAAATTATGCAGCAAAATGCAATTCTATATGGACCAAAAATTATATATGTGCTAAGTAGAAGGTTGGAAAGTAACACTAAATGGACTTCCACACATACCAGACTCTGGGAAAAGTGAACTCTACCTGCGACTGAAGCCAAAATTCTCATAACCATGAGAAAATGCATCCAAACCACCTTCATTTTTATCAGTCATCTCCTGCATGTTCTTGTACTGGCTATATCTATAAATGGGAAAAAAAATTCCTAAGTAAATTCAATTAGTACTAAAAGTAATAATGCATCACAACAAGTTCAAAAACCTTATCCATTTTAAGAAGCATGTAAAGTATTTACAAAACCATTGCTTATGGATTTAAGCTGATGCACTCTAAGGTTTATAGATTACAAACTCAATGAAGAAAGAGATGTGGAAATTTAATAAAAGAAGAAGATAAAGAAAAGAAGAAGATAAAGAAAAGAAGTTCCAAAATCTTGAAAGAAGGGAAACCATAAAGTTCATTCAATAATAAAATGAACCAAAATATTTCAAGCTTGACTCTAGTACCTATTTGTTGACCCAGACCTTCACTTGTTACGAGTGATCCTGAACAAGATCCATAAAATAAAAAAACTACAAAACACAAGTTACTGTTCATATGACTTGTATAAACTGAAACTAAATCCTAAGTCAAACGCAAGCTTTCCCCCACAATGTCACAACAGCACACCTAAGGAGAGGCAATGAAGAGTCAAAATGGAGCACAATTCAAGGAACTTTTTGTTATCTTACGGGTTTATCAAACATCTATTTTATGTAGTATAAGGATTGCAGACATCAAGCAAGCATATCTGCATGCATATATTTTGGATTCTCCAAGCGGTAATAACTCAAAGAGATGCACACAAACACGAGAAAACCAAATTTATCTCATTTTAGGGAATGTTGAGCCATTGCATATTAAGACAGCAAATTCTAGCATTTGAAAATCTTCATCTCAAATCATGAGATGGTGAATTCACACTTGGGGCAGTAGAATAGCATAAAACTGTAGTCAACATTGTGTCCTTAAAGGAACCTATGTATAAAATATTGCACGCTCATCAACAAAGCCTGTTGAAATTAGTTGATTATCTCATTGGCATTATATAGCCTTATAGTCATTAATACAATGATCTCAATCATTATGACAATAATCTCATAATGGAATATCCTGTGACATATTCTGGCATCCCAAATATGTCCTCAGGATATTCCCATGTGCTTATACTATACTTAAATATGACACCCAACATACCATATCAATACTACCCCTCAAGATGGGCAAAAGATATTCACTAAGCCCATCTTGTCACATCCTCTAATCATGCTCACTGAGGCGAGTCCCTTGGTTAGTCCATCTGCTACTTGATCCCTGGTTAGAATATGGCCAAGCTCCAGTAATCCACTATCCAACTTCTCTTTGATGAAGAATCTATCAATCTCGATGTGTTTGGTCCTGTCATGCTGTACTGGATTGTTGGCGATACTAATAGCTGACTGATTGTCACACCACAGCTTCATCTTGGCTCCTTGATCCAGCTTCAGCTCTACCAGCATATTCTTCAACCATAGCAGCTCTGCAACTCCCAAGGCCATAGCTCTGTACTCTACTTCAGCTGTCGATCTGGCCACCACAGACTGCTTCTTACTCCTCCAGGATACCAAGTTACCTCCTACAAATATGCAATATCCCGAGGTAGACCTCCTGTCATCAGCACAACTAGCCCAGTCAGAATCACAGTAGCCCTCGATGCTCACATGATTGTTCTTCCTAAATATTAGTCCCTTCTCGGGAGCACCTTTCAAGTACCTCAAAATCTGGTACACTGCATCCATATGACCCTTCCGTGGGTCATGCATGTAGCGGCTCACCACACTTACTGCAAAGCAGATATCAGGACGTGTGTGGCTCAAATAGATCAACTTGCCAACCAGTCTCTGGTATCTATCCCGATCAACTGGTTCTCCAGCCTCAGCATCAATCTTGAACCTCTGATCTATTGGTGTCGCTGCAGGTTTGCACCCCAACATCCCAGTTTCTGTGAGAAGGTCCAGTGCATACTTCCTTTGAGAGAGAACAATCCCCTCTGCTTTTCGAGCAATCTCAATCCCAAGGAAGTACCAAAGAAGGCCGAGATCCTTCACCTCGAATTCCTTGCCAAGCTTTCCTTTGAGTTGGGCGATCTCCTGCTCATCATCTCCTGTGATAATCATATCGTCCACATACACCGCAAGCATGGTGATGTGGCCTCCACTATGACGGAAGAACACAGTATGATCAGCATTGATCTGTTGATATCCCATCCCTATTATCGCCCTTCTGAATCTGTCAAACCACGCTCGAGGAGACTGCTTCAGTCCATAGAGGGACTTCTTCAACCTGCAGACCTTGCCTACTGTCTGGTTGGTGCCAAATTCTGGTGGTATCTCCATGTACACCTCTTCCACTAGATCTCCGTGAAGAAACGCATTCTTCACATCCTGTTGGTGTAGCTTCCATCCACCATTCACTGCCAGAGAAATCAGAGTCCTGACAGTGCTCATCTTTGCAACTGGTGCAAAGGTCTCGTCATAGTCGATACCGTACTTCTGACTGTATCTTTGGCTACTTGTCGAGCTTTGTAGCGCTCAACCTGTCCATCTGGGTTCTGCTTCACGGTAAAGAACCACTTGCATCCAACTGCTCTCTTCCCCTCTGGAAGTCTCACAAGCTCCCAAGTGTGGTTCTTCTCCAGAGCTCCCAACTCCTCGTGCATTGCCGCTTTCCACTTTGGATCGTTCTTGGCAACCTGCCAATTCTTAGGTACAGTAATACTATCCAAAGATGCTATAAATGCTCCATGAGAAGAAGGGATATGGTCATAAGAAATAAACTGAGCAATATCCCAACCATATCTATTTGGAGGATTTCTTGCATTACTGCGAGTGGTCCTCCGTATTGATAGTGGTGTGGGAGGAGTAGAAGTAGGAGGAATGATATCTTGTGAAGGAGGGGGTATTACCTGAAGGGGGGTTGGTGTCGGTGCCTCAGGAGTTGGGACGAACGCAAGCAAGGGACTTGGCACTGGCACTGTCGGTACTGGTCCTGCAGTTTGCTTCTCTCTCCTGCTGTAGGTAAGTAACTCTCCCTGAGCCGTAGGCCTAACTCCTTCACCTTCTTGTCCCTTCTCCGTGCCTCCATGCCAAACTTCTAAATCGGTTACCACCAAGTTCTCCATCTCCCCCTCTCGCCTAATATTGACAGTTTTAGGCGTGTTGTGTGAAGTTCCGTCCTGGCGGTAGTATGGCTCATGCTTCTGAAAGTGGACATCCATACTGACAAACTTCTTCTTCTCTACTGGACTCCAGCACACATACCCCTTTTAGGTCGCCGAGTAGCCTACGAAGATGCATTTGACCGCTCTAGGGTCAAGTTTTCCAACTGATGGCCTGTTGTCCTTCACAAAACACACACACCCAAACACCTTCAGTGGGAGTATCCCACTATTATTGCCTTGCAATACCTCACATGGGGACTTCCATCCGAGGACCTTCGAGGGCATCCTATTGATGAGTTGAGCTGCTGTCAAGACTGCATGCCCCCACAGACTCTGTGGGACATTCATGTCGATCATCATACTTCTTGCGACCTCTAGAAGGTGTCTGTTTTTCCTTTCCGCAACTCCATTTTGTGCTGGTGTGTATGCACAGGTGGTCTGATGCTGTATTCTATGTGTTGACAGGTATTCTGCAAGCGCCCTGTTGGTATACTCCGTTCCATTGTCAGACCTCAGTACCTTCACAACTGTTTTGTACTGAGTCTGGATATGCTTATGGAAATCCCGAAAACAAGTAGGTACATCATTCTTATTTTTCATCAAATATAACCAGGTAACACGAGAGGCACACTCAATGAAATAAACAAAGTACTTATAACCATTCATAGTATTAGTAGCACATGGACCCCAGACATCAGAATGTACTACCTCAAAAGCAAAAGTGCTCCTATGACCCGTGCCAACATATGAGCTCCTAGTAAGTTTTCCTAATTCGCACGCATCACATACTAATTTCTCTTTATTTGTTTTTGCATAAATCTCTGGATACAACTTACTTAGAGTATCAAAGGAAGAATGTCCCATCCTCCGATGATGGAGTATCAAGGTATCCTCAGTCCTCTGCTGCAGTCCTTCCATGCCAGCCTTCTCTGCCATAGATACCAATGCCGAGTCCAGTCCTTCTCGATCTAGGTACCACAGTCCCTCATGCCAAGTGCCAGTCCCAAGTCTTCGTCCTGTCCCTTTCTCCTGGAAGGTCACCTTAGGAATATCAAAATAAACAAGGCATTTAAGTTGGAGGATTATAGAACTAATGGACAAGAGACTGATTGGAAAGGATGGAGCATATAAAACATTGGATAATCTTACTGAACCTGTACAATTAACAGTACCCTTACTGACCACTGGCTGGAAAGTGCCATCAGCTGTCTGAATGCTGTCTGCTGATGCTAGGTGAGTGTAGGAAGAAAACTCACTAGCATTCCCCGTCACATGCCGAGATGCTCCCGAGTCGATAATCCAGTCTGATGATTTAAGGGAAGAGATAGACGCAAGGGCAAGTGATTCGTCAGTACCTTCTGATGGATGGGCATACATGACAGCGTTGCCCCTAACAAAGAATGAGGTGGACGCCTCCTCTGTTTTACTCTTCATGTCTCCTAGTGCTTGGTCCTCCACAGTAAAGGTGCCATCAGCTTCTCCGTTCCCTTCTGATATCAGGAGGTTCGCCCGATAACCTCCTCGGCCGCCTCGTCTACCCCCTCGACCACGACCACGTCCTCCATTATATCCTCATCTGCCGAACGGTCCTTGTTCACCACCTGAGTCTCCCTCCCTAGGTGGTTTGGTACAAGCATACCGATGATGACCCATCTTTCCACACTTGTAGCACTGCCGGTTATGCTGCCAGGGCTCTCCTTTAGATCCTGTGTTACCTGAGCTGGTGATCGCTAATGCTGACTTTGCTTCGGGGGGACCACCTGTCCCGGCTTGCAGCCTGATGCGTGTCTCCTCCTGGATCATGGCTGAGATAGCCTCCTCAAGTCTAGGGATCTTTGGTTGGGCTAGAAGTAGGGCCGTCCTCTGTGCGAAAGCTGCAGTCATCCCTTTGAGGAACTTCATCGTCCTCTCCTGCAGACACACCTGTCTCTCCTTACACTTAGGGTCCCCGCAGCTCGCCCTATCTGAGGAGTGATCATAATCCAACCACAGACGCTCCAACTCTGTGGCATACTCCTGCACCGTCTTCTCTCCCTGTACGGTGTCATCAATCCCCCCTTTATCTGGAAGACCCGTAAGTTGTTCCCCACACCATCATAGGTCATTCTCAACTTCTCTCACACATATTTCACCATCTCAATACCGTCTACTGTGGCGGCAATAGACTGGACTAAGGAGTTGAGAAGCCAGATGTAGATCACCATATGAGTGGACTTCCACTCATCGCGTCCTGTCGAGCCCTCGTCCGGCTCTGTCGCCTCGCCCGTCAGGAACCCCTCCATGTTTTTTTCCTGTGAGGGTTCTTCTCACCCGCCGTGACCAACTCAGATAGGTGGCTGGTCCATATAATTTCAGATTGATAGAGGGAAGCTTCAACTCCGGCGACGTTTGTGTCGTGTTCTCACCAGCCGACATCGTCAAAAACTTCATCAATGTCGCCACCTCTGCAGAATCTAGCTTCTTGATGATCTCCTTCATCGATGCGTCGTCTATCCAATCACATCACGTCCGCTCCATGACTCACGCTCGTCCTCGTCGTCCGCTCCTAAATCCGAACATGTCCCCCCTTTTTCAGATCTAGGCATCCCTATTAGGCGTTATCTCGTGCTGGTACGGAGGAGGCGGCAGCACGCATGTCACAGCTGCCGTCGCAGCAGCAGCAGCAGTCGCAGCAGCCGCAGCAGCAGTAGTAGCCGCAGCAGTAGCGGGACGGGGCAGCAACAGCGAAGGGCGGCCTGCGAAGGGCGGAGAAGGGAAGAAGGGGGGGGGGGGCGTGGAAGAGTTCGGTGGAGGAGATCTAGGAAATCCTCCTGTGGGTTTGTGGAAGCTTGGTGACGGCTAGGGTTTGTGGAAACTTGGTTCTGATACCATGTTGAAATTAGTTGATTATTTTATTGATTGTCTTATTGGCATTATATAGCTTTACAGTCATTAATACAATGATCTCAATCATTATGACAATAATCTCCTAATGTAATATCCTGTGACATATTCTGGCATCCCAAATATATCCGCAGGATATTCCCATGTGCTTATACTATACTTAAATATGACACCCAACGTACCATATCAACAAAGCCTCCCACTGAAAGTTATGAAGCTACTCTATACACAAGAAGTCAGACTGGGTATTCTATAAGTTCTATGGATCTAATGACAGGCAATCATTTTATTGTAGAAGTTTCTAAATTTCTCATTATCAGAAAACTCCTACATTTTACAAAAAATAAATGGCGAGAAAGAAATCCAACCTATAATCAAGATGTGCTAGGTGATCTTTCAAATATGGGTCAATTTCATATATCCGTTGCCCACTACCGGGTGGGTGAATAACTCGCTTCTTGTTCTCAAACTTCTCAAGGCTTTTAGTTTGTAGAGATCTATCAGATTTTTCAGCACCTTTGGTCATGCTTTCCTCACTCGAGGATTCCAAAGATACAGATGTCTCAGCAATCTTAATCTTCCACTCGTCTTGAGTTTGTTCCACTACTTCTTGAAATACCTACAGGACAAAACAGTTAAACATGGAAAATAATATTGTCAAAAGGAAAAAACAACGCAGACAGACTTACAGATTTCGAATCCACAAACTACGAACATGTCAGATGTTATTGAGGTTTACATAAGAGTAAAAGCTATCTTTCCCAATTCCTAAAAGAAGATGGATAACAGTAATACTTGCATTGGAAACCCATACAGGTTACATGATATATTTTCCAAGGATTTCTAACATAGTAAAATGAGAGCTATATTTATGATGTCCTACATGTTATTCTGTCATGCCTCAGTCCCAAAATCATGTGGAACCAGGCCACGTGGCATTGGCCAGCTGACACGTCTCCGAAGGAAAACCCAATTTATTGGACCCAAAGAGACATGTTACGCTATCATAAAATACTAACAAGTCTAGTACTAGCATATAACAGGTAACATCTAACCCCATCCACAATATATCAAAGAACACTGAAATCAGTACTGGAATATAAGCGCCGAGTCTGAAATGTCATAGTACAAGCCAGATATGTCTGGTGGGAACAAACCCACTACAAAAGCTAAGATAAAAGTGCTGAAATATAGCATGTCTAGAGCATCGTCTATCTAGATAAAGAGGCTCCAGCTCTAGATGGTGAGTCTACCAAAGATCAGGTGGACTCTGATGGCAGCACCTCTAGCTCCTCCTCAGATGCATACCTCGTCTCCTGCCCAGGTCCGTATACTGTGGGATAGTATGCCTCATCTAAATCTGGAAGGGAACCAGGTCCTCAGTGAGACATAACAAGATACATAAAAGCATGCCATATATAAATACTGAATAAATAAAGGGTGAGCTAACCATCTAAGTGAATGAAATGTGAAGACCTCATAGTACGTATGGGAAAGTGTAGGCTAGACATATGCTGACTTAATTCACCAATCGTCGTGACAGCCTAGTATATGCCACATATGCCCCCAGAAACATGGGCACTCTGCAATCGTCCATCTCCGAGGAGCATGGTATCCGAACGTATAACGTCAATGAGGTGGGTGTCCCATACGCCTACTAGCTATCCTCCTTGCCCAATGCGAGTATACAAGTCAAATACACAACGAGCATACCACGTAGCTATATGCCAAGTCACAATTTTCTAGATATCCTTATTACGTGCTAAACCGTGATGTGTGTCTCACGCACCGGTAGATAATCGAGTACGCGAACCCGCATCCCACATGAATTATTAATTGTGATGTGTATACAAGTGTCAGGTCTAGGTGGATATCAGAATACCCTCGCATCTGTTGGTGAGTCTGCTAATGTCTAAGTCAGTTATACTACGTATCGACATATTGGCCGACTGCACCCGAGGCAATCTCAGGTGCACACAGTTATATGTATTTTTGCAATAGGAATATATGCAACAATTTATAATTTAAACAGTAGAATTTGGCAAGGTATACTTGCCTGAGCAAGACTTTGTATAGTGTACGTCCTGTGTATAAGTTTTGGTGAAAGAAGTGGGATTAGAGTTTTGGGAAGTGTTGTAATATATATAGGGATAATGAGGCGGTGGGGAAGCTTAGGGATTAAGAATTACTACTGCTGCTGCTTTCATCCTTTCATTGGTTTAGGTTTTGGTTGGTCTGCCATTGGTTTAGGTTTCGATTGAGGTTAGTTTAGGAATAACAGGTAGAGAGGCGGTGGGGGATGAGTCATGAGAGGGTTATTTTATGCGCGGTGACAGAAATTATGCGGTGGAATTGGTTTACGCGTGGAGGTTGCTTTACGCGTGGTTTTCAACTTTACGCCAGGAGGTGGTTTTACTACTGCTGCTGCTGCGGTTTACACGGGTAGGAGTATACGCGGGGTGATGAGCTACTGCTGATATTTCCTTACTTTACGCGGGGTTGGTTAACGGGTTGCGGGTTTTGGGTTTGATCCCAAGGGGAATTCTATTCTATTAAAATCTATTCTCCCTATTTAGCTCATAACTAATATAAATAAGTAATAAAACCGTTTTTTGAATTTAGGGGTTTTACATTCTACCCAACTTATAAAAATTTCGTCCTCGAAATTAAAACTAAGTTACGGTAGCAGGTACAAATGGTAGAAGATATATAAATTAACATGGTAATTTCATACCTTGGTCTGTGAACAGGTTTGGATAACGTTTGCGCATGTCGTCTTCTCGCTCCCAAGTGGATTCTTCTGTTGCGCCATGCTTCCATGCTACTCGGACCAAGGGAATAGACTGGTTTCTCAATACTTTCTCTCGACGATCAAGGATTTCCATGGGTTGATCTTGATATGATAAGCTCGGCCCAATGGTGATTTTTGAATGGTCGAGGACATGACTGCTGTCTGCTACATACCGCCTGAGTTGTGACACATGGAATACGTCATGTACTCCCTCAAGTGAAGGTGGTAGCGCAAGTCGGTACGCCACTTCTCCCACTCTCTCTAGCACGTTAAATGGTCCAATATATCTTGGACTCAACTTACCGCGTCCTCCGAATCGAATGGTGCCTCTGGTGGGTGATATCCTCAATAAGACATGATCGCCCTCTTTAAACTCCAAGGGACGACGATAAAGATCTGCCCACTGTTTTGCCTGTCTTGTGCTGCTCGCAAGTATCCTTGGATCTTCTTTACCTTCACCATTGTGCGAACAATCAATTCTGGTCCTAGAATCTGTCTTTCACCCACATCGCTCCAACATACTGGAGAATGACACTTCCTCCCATATAGTGCTTCGTAGGGAGCCATTTGAATGCTCGCTTGATAGCTATTGTTATAGGAAAACTTGACCAAATATAAATGGTCTTCCTATGATCCATTGAAATCAAGCATGCATGCTCTCAACATATCTTCCAGTATCTGAATAGACGCTCGGATTGGCCATCTGTTTACGGGTGATACGATGTGTTAAACTTTAGGCGGGTACCAAGACTCTCTTGCATACTTTGCCAAAAGTAAGATGTGAATCTCGTATCCCTGTCAGACACGATACTAACTGGTACTCCGTGCAGTCGCACATTATCTCTCATGTACATGTCTGCTAAGTCCTCTGTGGATAGCCCAACTCTGAAGGGTAAAAAGTGGGCAGCCTTGGTGAGTCGATCTACGATCACCCATACCGCATTACGACCATTAGGACTCCTTGGAAAGCCCGTAACTAAATCCATAGTGATGTGCTCCCATTTCTACTCAGGTATTGGGAGTGGTTGAAGTAAGCCTGCAGACCTCTGATGTTCAGCCTTGACTTGTTGACACACCAGGTATTTTGCCACAAAGCGGGCTATCTCCCTCTTTATTCCATGCCACCAATAGTACTGTCTCAGGTCTCTGTACATCTTTGTGCCTCCTGGATGAATAGAGTATGTTGAGCTATGCGCTTCTGACATCAGCTCTTGACGAAGTTCTCCATTTGGAACATAGAGACGGTCATCACATCTTAAAGTCCCGTCCTCGTGTATGCATAATCTTGTCTGTATTCCGGCCTCTGTCCTTTGTCGAAGCCTCTGAAATCTGGCATCTGTTGGTAGGGCAGCCTTGATCCTTTCGACCAATGTTGATTGCAACTAGTAACTTGACAACTGACCATCAGTTCCTGGCATAATGACTTCTATACCCATTTGTTCTAGGTCATTTAATAGATATTGCTGGGTAGTCAAAAAGAATGCTATGGGCCTCCTGCTTAAAGCATCGGCTACTACGTTGGCCTTTCCCGGATGGTACTGCAGCTCTATCTCAAAGTCTGACATCACCTCGAGCCAACGTCTTTGTCTCAGGTTCAAGTCCTTCTGGGTGTAAACGTACTTTAGGCTTTTGTGATCAGTGAATATCTCCACTCGTTCTCCGTATAGATAGTGTCTCCAAAGCTTTAAGGCAAAGATGATTGCCGCAAGCTCTAGGTCGTGAGTGGGGTAATTCTTCTAATGAGTCCTCAGTTTTCTAGAGGCATAGGCCACAACCTTCCCATGTTGCATTAAGACGCAACCTAAACCCTTTCCGGATGCATCGTTGTAGATTACGAATTCTCCGGATCCTGAAGGTATGGTTAAGATAGGTGCCGTAGTCAGACGCTTTTTTAGCTCATTGAACGCTATCTGACACTCCTCTGACCAGATGAACTCCTGATCCTTGCGGGTCAAACGAGTCATCGGCTCCGCGATCCTTGCAAAGTTCTCTATGAACCTCCGGTAATATCCGGCAAGTCCTAAGAAACTCCTCACTTCTGAGACGTTGGTAGGGGTCAGCCATGTTTCTACTGACAAAATCTTCGCTGGATCTACCGAAATACCCTCTCCTGAGATAACGTGTCCAAGAAAAGCGACACGATCTAGGAAAAACTCATATTTACTCAGCTTTGCATAAAGCCTTTCATGCCTTAGTGTCTCTAATACTAGCCTCAAGTGCTCTCCGTGCTCCTCTTGGCTCTTTGAATATACCAAGATGTCGTCGATGAAGACTACCACGAACCGGTCCAGATACTGATGGAATATTCTGTTCATCAGGTTCATAAATATGGCAGGTGCATTTATCAATCCAAAAGGCATCACTAAGAACTCGTAGTGACCATAACGAGTCCTGAATGCTGTTTTTGGAATATCTTCTCTTCGTACTTTTACCTGATGATAGCTTGATCTCAAATCTATCTTTGAGAACACTACTGCTCCTGTCAGTTGGTCGAACAGATCATCAATTCATGGCAGGGGGTACTTGTTTTTGATTGTCAAAGCATTAAGGGCTCTGTAATCAATGCACATACGAATTATCCCGTCCTTCTTTGGTACAAACAACAGTGGTGCTCCACAGGGTGATGCACTAGGACGAATAAATCCCTTGATATGCAACTCTTCTAGTTGTAGCTTCAGCTCGTCTAGCTCCTTCTTTGCCAACCGGTACACATTTGAAGATACCGGCGCTGCTCTGGGCACTAATTCAATAATGAACTCTACCTCTCTATCAGGCGGTAGGCCTGGCAACTCCTCCGAAAATACATCCTCGAATTCTGCAACAATAGCTGGTGGAGCTGTCTCCATAGCCATGTAAGCTCTAGGTGTCTGGCCTACACTTTGCTCGATGGTGCCCCGCATGTACTTGAACTCCGGGTGATCTAGAGGTCTAAAAGTGACGCTACCTTTCCGGCAGTCTAGTATAGCATTGTACTGGCTTAACCAGTCCATGCCTAAGACAAAGTCGAAGTTTGGCATCGGTAGTACTATAAATCGGGCTTTCATATCTCTACTACACACGACTACGGAGCACGTTCTAATAGTGCTGGTAACCGGTACGATACCTCCTCCGGTAAGAATCTTCCAACTCTTAGGCAAGGGGGAAGTAGCTACTCTATGCATGGCTACGAAACTACTAGATATAAAAGATAGCGTAGCGCCAGAATCAAATAATGCAGTTGCAGGTATTGACGCAACTAAAACGGTACCTGTGATAGTTTTCCCTTCTTGTTCCTCCGTAACTGCAGCTAAGGTAAAGACATGTCCATGCCTTTGCCTGACTCGGTCAAACTGAAGCTCCTGTGGGGCCAAGGGTGGTCCCTTCTGAAATCCTCTGGGGGCTGGTGGATGCTGACCTTCGATCAGGGGTAGCAGCCTCTGGGCTGTTGCTGTTGGCCCTTGTCTAGTCTGGGGTGCTGCCTCTCTGCGTTGTGGGCAGTCTCTGGCCAGGTATTGACTTTCTCCACATATCATACACAGTCCATGCTTTTTCCGACAATCTCTGGTGAAGAATCCCTTCTTGTCGCAATGGTGACAAGTCGGAAGCTCCTTGTGCTGATATGGCACTGTCCTTTGTTGTGCCTGCATTCCTGGACGATGGATTGGCCCTCCTGCTCGGGGCTGAGTTTTGGCTGGTATGGTCGTGTTGGAGTGCCTCGCGTCTCGGCTAATGGCTTCCTGGATTCTTGCCTCTGAAAGAACCTCCTCATAAGAGATCTTGGACTGCATGGTGGTATACCTCTGTAGCTCGGAGGTAAGGCCGTACGACTGCTATCATTCCAGATTAGACCAGAGGAGGTGATTCCAGTTTTTAGGAATATTTACATGTCTACTCGAGTATTTTTCTGCCCCGACTAGTATAAATGAATCCAATCCGCACACACAAATTAAATATGAGTCCAGCTAGATAAAATAGATGATTCCAGTAGGTGATTCCTGATGTGATGCCAGCAATAAGTCCTAAAGTAGGGGCCAGACAAGTATAATGTATGTCACAAGAAAGTGAATTCATGTAATACTAATCCGTGTATCCAAGTGTCGAGAAATCAGGTAAATAATACTATAGACAAGAATCATAGAAATTATCAAATAATAAAAACTATCAGAGAATGTACTCGCCTGAAGTTCTGAGCAAGGTGTCTCTCGCACTACCATAAAAATTCAAATTAGCGACGTAAAGAAACGTCGCTAAATGACAAAAAAATGTCGCTAATCACTTTTAGTGACGTAATTAGCGACGTTTAACAGAAGTTGAAACTCAGCTAGTCGCTGAAAGGAAAAACGTTGCTATACCGACATTTTTTTGTGATTTAAATGTGTCGCTAAATTAACGACATTTAGCGACACAACATTGCTAATTAGCGACGTTTAGTGACGCAACGTCGCTAATTAGCGACGTGCTCATCATTCGCTTAACGTCGCTAATTAGCGACTTATATAGCAACGTTACAACGACATCTTTAATGACCTGGCAATACTGCCATGTCAGCAAGTTACGACGTACATCGACATTTTTAGCGACGTCATTAGCGACGTGTAGTAACGTCGCTAATTAGAGACGTATTTAGTGACGTGTATTAACGTCGCTAAAAATGTCGCTAATTGTACATGAAAAAATAAAAAAAATGAATACTGAATTATTTCCAAACTATTATTCCTGCAGTTTATTAATTCACAATATGTACAAATAGACCCGGAGCAACCCTCCGTTTAATTTCCTGGGTTTGCCGACCCCCTTGGGTTGAACACTCAACACCGGTAAATTAACATATATTTAATATAAATAATATAATAAAATTTAAAGAAAATAAAACATCCAGCAAATATCATCGTAAAGAATACATCAAATATATATCCATACAATGAGTCTCATCCTAAATAATACAAAGAATACAAATATCTAGCAAATATCTATGCAAATATCTATACTACTGCGGATCTACATGAGGATGACCACAGGCGCGCATGAAGGATAAGAACAGATCATACTGCTCCCGTGAAATCAACATCGATGTCAATGGAGAAGGCAGTGACGTTGGTGGAGTCTGTGTCGATGTAGGCGCACCAGGAGGACGTATCCGCTCCAACTCTGTTAGTCGCTGGTTGTAAGAATCCATGGTAGATAATAGCCTCGTACTACTATGAACCATTGAATCCTGCATCATCGTCAGCCTCTCGCCCATGGATAGTTGTGATGCATGCAGCTCCGTCATGCTGCGCTCTGTCGAGGCTCTAAGATCATTTGTCAAATTCTGGAGCTCCGTGATGCTGCGGTCGAGCATATCGAATCGTACGATGAGCGTTGGATCGTCCGCTTGCGGCTGGGACCGGGGCTGCTTCTCCATCCTTCGCAGCAACTCGTCACAGAGAGACGCAATCTGACGGTCAACGGCCTCCTGGACTCTGGCCGACGACTGCAAGGGCTGTGGGGAATGCGCACTTGTCGGGGAGGCCCTAGATGACTGCGTCGTAACCAGGGTACTATAGGATCCCGTACCGTAGTACGTACCCCTCTGGAGACCACCAGCGGTGGTCACCCATAGGTCGTCCGCCAACGGAGCTGGAGTGGGCTGCGAGAAAGTACCAGCCTCTCCAGCTGTAGGTGCACTAGCAGTCGCCCGCTCACGCAGCCTAAGATACTCGGCCTAGAAAAGTTTGGATACTCGATAATTGCCTAAGTTATATTAAAATTAACACAAAGTAAAATAATATTTACATAAGTCTGTGAGGCCCTCTCATCAATGAGATTTTTGTCCTTGCGATGGGTGGCCAAGAAGACGGTCACCATGTTTGCATCCTCACCCCTCTGTACCTGTTAAAAATATATTATTTAGTACTAAACTTAAATATTTTTCCTACTACCATTTTATCGTACTTATATTAAAATAATATATCTTAAATAAAAACATACCAAACAACAAAAATATTTCGTCATCGGAATCGAGCCACCACACCACTTGATAGCATTCTGCCTAGCCGCCTTGGCCTTCTCAGACCTTTCCTTGTAGCTCAGATCGTCGAATCTAGCCCTCATTGCAGTCCACTACTCAGGCGTGATCCAACCTTGGATCGGTTTTCCAACACGATCACGAGCCTTCTAGTCATCCAGAGCATCACGGATAATCTTGGCGGTAACGGTAGGAAATAGCCGCTCGATCAACTCGGCCCGGTGCGGAGGATAGAAATACGTTTGCTACAATAAATAATTTAGTAAGTGAGCATCATGGATAAGTTGTATAATATACATAAATTAGAGGATTTATATAATATACTTTTTACCTTGAAGTGCGCAAACCAGAATGTCTTCCTCTCCTCCGGAGCTTCAGAGTAGTTGATCCAAGGGCCACCATACTTGTTCCTCAGAAATAGGCCCAGGCGTCTCTGAACCGACGATGGACGATATCTATATAGAGATAATTATTTTGATCGAAAAAGTCAATATATGATGAATAAAAAAATATATGATATATATGATGTTAAAATATCTAATTGACTTACTTTGTACCGTCGGCCCAAATCTCTGTCCTCGTCTCCTCCGGAAGTGCACATGGAGGATCTTGCTGATGCTGGGACAACGTCAGCACGACCTCCTCTATATGCTCATATGTCTCCATGGTTCTGTCAGCAGGAGGAGTACTATCACGCCTGGAACTACTCGTCCCAGGAGTGATGCCACGTAAGGTCATCGCAGTCGAAGATGTGACTGATCGATATACTGGAGTACTGGGCGACGACGATCAGTAATCAACAGTAGGCAGTACCGGAGGAGCACTCTGTCTGCCTCGGGACCTGCCGAATCCTCCGCATCGTCCTGTCATACCCGATAACAACATATGATGAATACAGAAAAACACAAATATATAGTACATTCTACAGTCAAAATGTGATGCATATCTCACAATATTCTACAGTCAAAATATAATATATATATTCGTCAAAATAGTACATTCTACAGTCAAAATATAGTTACATTATACAGGCAAAATATTTTATTTTTAATCATCTTCAGAAAATTCATCTTGTTCGCCTTTCTCGTCCTCCTCTTCCTCCTCCTCGTCTTCACTTTCATCTACTTCGTCTTCGTCTTCCTCTTCCTCTTCGGATAATTCTATATCTTCTACATTATTACTTATGTAATGAGTAACTTCCGTTGAGTCCACATCTACAATATTTGTTACAAGAGGTAGATCGTCCTCCTGATAAGCTTTTTCGTCAATGTCAAAGGTATTTCTAGCTTTAGTCTTGCATACTGCCCACCAATCTGACCTCGCTGTCCCACGTCTAGGATAAGTTGTGAAGTACACGAGCTGAGCCTGACTTGATAGGACAAATGGTTCATAGCCTTGATATCTATGCTTGTAGTTTATATCCACAAGACAATGCTTGTCAATTTTCCAACCTTGATCTTGAATTGGATCGAACCATTCACACTTGAATAGCACGATATTAGCAGGTTCTGTGCCATAATTATATGTCAACTCCACAATCTTTCGTAAGATGCCAAAGAAATCATTGCCTGGATCGACGTCTTTGTAGTTCGAAAATTTGATAAACAACTGTTTTTCGTGGAATCAAGATCCAGAAAGCTGTCTTTTATAGGAGCATTTGTTGACTTGAACCTAAACCCATTTACACAAAAACTTGGCCATATTTTAACAGCAGTAATTGGTCCCTTGGCTAGAGTTCTAATAGATTGAGTCTCGGGTGTTATTAGACGATCTACCTAAATACTAAAGTAGCGATAATAAGTTATTTGTTTTGCAAGTGCAGAAATAAAAAGTAATTACCAAGCACCTTACATATGCGCTCAACCAAGAAGGAAAATGGTATCTCATTTCTTGTTCTACTTCTTCGTCTGTTATGTAGGGTCTAACCGACCTCAACTCATCATTATATGTGCTAAAAAATAATGAAGCAACTGTAACGCCCCGCTCCGCGCCGGCATTATGTATCAAGGTGAGTGGGCAGAACTTCGTTCTCTGATTCTTGCACGCCTTAATAATAACCTGAGTTTTTGCTTGCAATATTTTCTTAAGAGAATGATAGAACCTGCCTTGTATGTTAATGAACGAACTCACCTAGCTTGTCTTTGAATCAATGCCTGCTTATCGAGAATCCTGAATCGCCTGCTTAGAGTGCATGAACATGTTCACTATCGTCTATGCTTCGAGAGAACCATACTGTGCCTGAACGTGTTCAAGTGATAAGTCGGATTGCCCCGCAACAACGATTGTATTCTGATGGTTCATCTCGTCTGCATACTAGAGTTTATTTGATAGTGTTCCATGCATTCGCACGCGGTCGGACAATGGCTTTTGGTGAAGAGCTGAACTGCATGCGTCATAGCCACCATGGGTCACAGCTGCCATTAGCATCAGAGATTGAGTCATTGGTATGCTGTTCCACCAGCTGCCGATCCTGAGATACTCGGGGACCGCCCTGCATATAGCTAAGTCATTGTGTTGGCTTGGATAGTGACTGCCCCTAAGAATGTGCATTGTGCGTCTAGCTATGCATCAAACCCTCGAGTCGCACGAGACACGCTGCGCACACCCTGGAACATGAACGGTTTGCTTGCTTGCATATTCAATATGAAACTCTGTTTCCAAACATGTTTCCAAACAAGTAAATCGACTCTGCTAGAACTGCATGAAACGAACCTAGGTAAAACTAGAAAGATCACTAGTAATGTAATGTTTTATAACATGATTACTTAGTGCCTGTTTGAGTGAATGCTTGTTTCTGTTCAGTTGATTTATCTCACCAGTACTTGTATAAAGTGCTGACCCACCAACAGTTTACTTGCTTGCAGGTACTGGATCGTCCGAGGGAGCGATAGGCGTGCCACAGTCCCGAAGACCCAGAATCCTGGTTTCGATTGTTGCCCCGAGAATGCTATCGTATAAGAGGGCATAATGTATGGAACGAACGTGTGCCTTTGCTAAAGGAAACCCAAGTTGCCTCGATTGTCCCGAACACTCAGTTGGCTAATGCATTGCATTACAACAAGTCCCTTTCCGCTGCTTACTCGATTGATGCGATGATAGCCAACTATCAACTTAAACGATTGGCCTTGCATGGGCGCAACCCCAGGCCCGTGCGGCATCACGTCCCCCGAAAGCTCGAACGGGCCATTCGCTTGGCTCCCTTCCTCCCTCGCTCCCGCGGGACGGACGCGGTGATTCGCGTCCGGCGCGCCGAGGCACGGTGATACTTGTCCGGTTCGTTAATCCCGGCCGTACGGGGCGGGGCAGGGCAGGGCGAAGCGGCGGCCCGGGCGGGTCCGGGGCGTGACAGCAACTGCTGATTAGTAGCATAATAGTAGCTTATACTATTACATTGAGATGATGTAAATGTGGACGTATTAATTACTTACCCCTCTAGCTTCTCCACTTCATCCTCGTCGCAATTGAGTAATATATACAACTGAGCAGCCCTTAGCTCGTCGTTATTCAAATATCTCTTCTTCATTTTCCCCGAAGGCTTTTCGGACGCATTGAATACTTTGAGTATTGCATCATTAGATTCCTGATATCCGTCGTCGTTTCTCGGAGCTTTCGTTCTATTAGTAGCAACATGAGGTTTGAAATACGTCGAGCAAAAGTTTATAATCTCCTCGAGAACATAAGCTTCACAAATAGAGCCATCAACCCGTGCCTTATTTTTTACCTTTCTCTTTAGGTGATTCAGGTGCCGCTCGAAGGGGTACATCCACCGATAACCGACAGGACCACCAACACGTGACTCATAGAAAAGATGAATTGGCAAATGCTCCATAGAGTCGAAAAATCCAGGAGGAAACACCTTCTCGAGCTTACATAGTGTTACCGCAATGTCCTTCTCTTACTTTTCTAGATGATCGACGAGCAACTTAGTACAACAAAGATCTCTGAAGAATATGCTGAGCTCTATCAATGGATCCCAAACGACCTGCGATAAGAATTCCCGAAATACGATCGGAATTAACCTCTCCATGAATACGTGACAATCGTGGCTCTTTATACCCGCCAATTTGTTCTTCTTGAGGTCGACGCATCTTCTCAAGTTTGACACGTACCCGTCTGAAAACTTTAGACCCTGAATCCACCTACAAAGTCTCCCTTTATCCTCTTTCTCCAGTGAGAAAACTGACTTAGGTTGCTTTAACTTTCCATTGCCCTCCTCTATTAAATACAATACAGGACGTCTATATATTTCTTCTAAGTCCAACCTGGCCTTCGGATTATCTTTCGTCTTTCCCTTTACTTCCATTACAGTATTATTATGTTATCAAACACATTCTTCTCGATATGCATGACATCAAGGTTATGTCTGATCAGATTGGTGCTCCAATATGGCAGATCCCAGAATAAACTCCTCTTCGTCCCGTTATGGGTGCGACCAAATCCGTCATACTTGTACCCCTTAGCAGGCTCTTCGATAGCACTTGGTAAATCTTTACCTCTTCCCATATCGTGTATCCGGGCTACCTTGGCGGTGTATTGGCCTTCTCCACAATGCCCACATGAAAAGCATTCCTGTTCCTCCGGTACGGATGATTCTTCATCAAAAATTGTCGATGACAATCGAAGAAGCACGGTTTGCCTCCGTATTTCAAATGGAAAGCCTTAGTACGGTCCATGCAATACGGACATGAGAGACGACCATGGGTGCTCCATCCCGATAACATTCTATAGGCCAGAAAGTCGTTGATGGTCCACATAAGTGCTGCTCTCATCTGAATTTTTTTTTCTAGAAACATCGTATGTGTTGGCACCTACTTCCCACAGCTGATTCAACTCATCTATCAAATACTATAAATACACATCGATGTTCCTCTTCGGATTGTTCGGACCAGGGATAATAACGGTTAGGAACATATACGGAGTCTTCATGCACATCCAAGGCAGTAGATTGTACGGAGTGACGATCATAGGCCAACATGAATACTGGGAGCCCGAAAGTCCGAATGGGGTAAAACCGTCAGAGGAGAGCCCCAATCAGACATTACGCGGATCCAAAGCAAAATCTGGATACTCTCGATCAAAGTGCTTCCATGCTTCTCCATCGGATGGATAATCCAATACTCCTTCGATCTGTTTCCGCCTGTGCCAACTCATGTTTTCTGCAGTCTTCTTAACCATAAACAACCGCTGCAACCGCGGCGTCAAAGGCAAGTAGTGCATCGAATCGGTAGGCTTCCTTACACCGACAAACTTTTCTCTAACAGTGGCCTTGTAGCGATCAATACCACAAAATCTGCACGCATCTTCATCCTTGTCGTCTTTGTAGTACAACATGCACCCGTTGCGACATGCATCAATTTTCTCGTATCTCATCCAGAGCGATCTCACCATCCTCTTAGATCGATAGAAGTCTTTAGGCAACTTTGTACCCTTGGGCAAGATCTCTATAATCAAATCGATCAGTCGATTATAGCATTCTTGCGACATGTTAAAATCGGACTTGATGCTCAATAATCTTGTAACCACCTCCAACGATGAATGATCCTCACAACCAGGATATAGTGGAGTCCTTGCATTCTCCAGCAACTCCATAAACTTTACAGTATCGACATTCGGTGCCTCCTCAGCTGCATCATAATTGTCCGGATTGAAACTAGGTCCCGCCGTATCATAATTATCCGGATTGAAACTAGGCCCCGCCGCATCAAAAACCTTGTTCACCCACCCGTCGTCGTAAGCATCGTGGTCTTGGACATCCATATACGGCTCCACATAAGGCTTCGAATCCGATGCTAGAGACACAAGTTCTCCGTGCGCGGTCCACTGATAGTAATTCGGCGTGAAGCCCTTCGAGTACAAATGATATGTGACTTCCACTTCTGGATTATATTTCCTGTTGTGATATCTCACACATAGACACTTAATTTTGGTACCATCCATGTACTAAGGGAACGCCTTGGCGAACTGCAGGAACTGCTGTACACCCTCAATGAATTCATCCCGCACACCGCACATGTCATCATGATGACGGTTGTACATCCACGAACGATGACGCAGATAGTAATTCATATCCATTTCTAGATACTTCTGCAAAAATGATAGTATGTATCCTATAAATTATTACATACAGTGTGATTCTCTAGAGGAAGGTAAGAACTGCTCTAATTTGATACACAATGCCCTATGTGTATGTGTGTGTATATCATCTGACTTGTCAATTGGTAGTGAGTATGTCCAACTGCAGGACATGGATGACATAATATAGAAGAGAGTTTTAGAAAGTAGCAGTCATTCCCCATTTGGACAAGGTCACAAGCCATCTCATATTTAGTGTAAAACGTATTAATTTTATGCACTTATTTAACTAAAGAACTTATCAATGCAATGGCCAAGTGACTGTTATGCAGTTATGAGAGCAATTAGTTCTCGTTGGTTAGATGGTGTAAATTATAATGTCATGCGGAGAGCTCTACTTACATTAATGGCTTGCTTTGACATTGGAGAGTGGAGACCTTATACTGAAATAGCCTAAAATGTGGTTACTATGTCATTTCTAGGTTAAAACTATGCCATACTAGTCAAACTAGGTCATTACCCCAATTTGGGTTCATAACTAGCTTTTAAGTTGCTTTATAAACTTGACACTGGAATTCGAAAATTAACGTGTGCACAAGCCAAATTCGACGTATTATGTTGTGTCGTGTCTGTGTTAGAGAGAAAGAGAGAGATCGTGTACTGTTGTTAACTGGTGGTAGTGACTAATATCTATATTAATACCTAATATATATATTAATACCTTGGCCTATATGTATTTACCTTGGTATCCTAGCCAATACCTTAGCCGTATCCTAATATCTCACTATACCCTTGTAGCATGATACTACTTTATTGTCCATGACACTTAACATAAGCTATAATCAATATTTTAGTATTTATATACTTATATCTTAATACCTTTGACATTTGGTATCTTGGTATCTACAACCAATATCCTAATACTTAATTATAAACTGAAACACTAAACCTTCCCAACCCACTACCTATTACTAATATCTTAGTATCTAGCTCAATACTCTAGTACTTCACTATATCTTAACATTACCTTAATCCACTTCTAACATATCCCTTAATAACTAGATATCATATCCTTGGTACCTAATACCAAACCTAATACTAACCTCCCTCTCTAACACACTTAATCTTGTATAATGGATACACACTCAGGTATCACACGTCCTCTCGACTCCCATACAAATACTAACAATAACACACCTAACTGTGCACAGAAAATACATGCTTAACACACGCGCGCCTCTGCATAAACTTGACACTGGAATGAACCTACAATAGTTTCCACACACACCACTTGTATAGTCCACTTAACAACTGCACAAACCAAATTCAAAAATTAACGTGTCTTGTCTTTGTTAGAGAGAAAGAGAGAGATAGAGAGAGGAACTCACCGAGGAGGGAAGCCGGAGGAAGGACACCGGAGGGAGAAGGGGAACCGGAGGAAGGAGGCTCTGACGGCGGAGGGGAGAGGACGCGGCCTGAGGGGGGTCACCGGGAGGGAGGAGGGGACGCCGGAGGAAGGACGGGAGCCGGAGGGGGAGAACGCGGCCGAGGGGGGTCGCCGGAGGGAGGAAGTAGGAGCTAGCGGGTTTGAAATTTGGGAGAGGGAGAGGGATATGATCGAAGGAAATAAGGGGAATCAGCCTTAAGTAAAAACTTCAGCGATGTTTTAGCGACGCCAATAATGACGTCGCTAAGTTAGCGATGTCTTTAACGACGCTAATGATGTCGCTAAATGTCGAAAAGATATACGTCATTAAATACGTCGCAAAACGTCGCTAAATGAAACATATTAGCGATGTTTAATGACCTTAATTAAACTTATAGCGACTAATCTTTTAAAAACTGAATAAAAGTCGATAAACATCGCTAAATGTCGCCAATTAGCGACGTTTAGCGACGTTTTTACATGGAGTCGCTAAATTAGCGACGTTTACTTTGACGTTGCTAAAAAACGTCGCTAATCCCGCTTATTCTAGTAGTGTCGATGCCCGAGCTGGTGTCACACTGTAAACACCCTGATTTTTTTGAAAATAATTTTTCAAAATGAGTTATTACGAATTTTTGGTATTTTCTGGAAGTTAAAGCAAAGGTGATTGTGATTTAAAGAATTTTAAGTATGGCTAACTGGTGTTAAAATATTATGGAAATAATATTTTAGGGTGTAAAATGGAACACCGGTCATGTGGTATTTTTCGGTGAATTATTTGGACTCCGGAAGCAAGTTTTAAGCCTTAAAAACTATTGGAGATGTGAACCGAACCCAACCAGACCAATTTAAACCAAACAAACCGCTGAATCAAACCAAGCCCAGTCATAATGGGTCGGGTCGGGTCGGATCCGAGTCAAACCCGACCCGGACCCGAAACCCGTATTAAAACCCTAGTCGGATCCCCCAACCGGATTTACTGTTCACCCTTATATATAAACCCTCGGCGTCCGTGCCCTCCGCCGCTAAACCCTAATTCCCATCTCCGCCGCAGTCGACGATTTCCCCTCGCCTGAACCCTAGGCAGCCGACGTCTTCTCCTTGTCCTACCCGTCCCCCCAGTCGTCGACCACCGCCCGCAGACTCTCCAACCGCCCGACCATCACCACCTCGACTCCGCCGTCCCTCCAGCAATTACCCCCTTCACCGCAGAGCCCAGCACCCTCACCATCTCCACCATCACCGCCCTAGCCGAGAACCGATGATGCCTCAGCCGCCCTAATCTCCACCGTCCCTCCGCCTTAAGCACAGCTCATCACCATCGCCACCCCATCGAACCCACAGCCCTCGACTTTTTCCCCCGTCGACTCCACCGACGCCGACCAACAGCCCGGACGCCTAAGCCGAGCCACCCTCCGTCAGTGAGTCCGATCCCACTGTCTCCGGACACAAACCCAGCCCGGAAATGGATCTGGTGTAGAGCCGACTCGTCGACCAACAGTGACCAGGACACGAAAGTTGATCCTCGGACACAAGGGAATTCAGCATTCACGGGGCCTGTTCAGGTATCGTTTTCTCTCACCTTGTGACTCTGTTTTCAATTCCGTCAGATATTATGTGTAGACTGTATAACCCTCTCGGTGCCCGTGTAACTCGCTCGGTGCATCGCGTCCTGTGGTGATCGTGCACCGCGATCCAAAAACAGGAAAAATAATACCCCGCTTCACCCCGGAATTGAGTACGCCCCACCAAACGGGACGACTTGGTCACACGCGGTCTCTACCAAACCGTGCGTGACATTGATACGGTCGTGTGGAATTTCGCAGAAGTCGATTCGGATGTGCGTGCACACCGGAGTCAACGCGTATCCGCCGACGACACCCCGTATCTGACCTTTCTGGAATACGCTGTAACTTTGTGTACACACGTCGGATTGAGACGGAACTTGCGCCATCGGACTCGTAGCAATACGTTGGTCCTGTGAACCAAGTTTGGTCCGATTCTGAGGACGTTGACAAAATCGCGTATCGTGGGCCCCACAGGCTCCACTTGATGGGTAATTTTGTGAACGGCTCATCGGAATCCAATTCTGGAAGTTCCGTTGGGTTCGTATCATCGTTCCTGACTTGTAGACACTGAGTTTGCAGAATTTGGAGACCTTTGACCCTGGCACGCTTTTCGGTACAAAGTGGCCCACAGGTGGACCCCGCTTTGGCCCGAAAATGACCTTTTTGCCCCTGTGACCAAATTGGACGTATGGACAGGTATTTCTAGCAGTTTGATACCTTCTGAGACTGTTGGTGATATTTATTACAGCTTTTGGAGTAGCACCTACCGGATCCACTGCTACAGGGACAGTTGTTGACATTCAAACATCAGGCAAGTGTACCTTGCCAACTCTGCAGTATTGTTACCTATTTTCTTAATTCATTATATTGCTGTGCATGGTTAACCTAGGACCGTGTGACATACTTAGCGTCCGATTATCAGTCGGGTGCCAACATCGTACGCGGTGTTGGGTACTGTCATCTAGAGATGGACATACGTGACACTATATCTTCTCGTACTTGTCTTACCAAGTACACTATGACCCAGGACACTGGACACTGTTCATGAGACAGGATCTTCCCGAGATATTCGTGGTGATTCTGTATAGGATACAGGACTTATAGAGATACTATAGTCTAGATACATTATGACTTGTGCATTAGTTATGATCCCGCTGACATGGACATGAGACGTTATGGTCATGATATGCGTGATTACATTGGGTGGGGAGAGACACACAGACTACAGGCTGATCATATATATACACCCCTACTATTGTGAGGCACAAGACTCTGAAGCCCGAGCTTGGCCCATTACTCATTATTACTGCTGCTACCGGCTCCCCGACACAGAGCTGGTAGTATGCTTCAGCCTGAGTTCTAGTGCTGCTCTCATCTTGCATATCACTTAGCTGGTTATTTTAGTATTCCCTTATTGTTCCATCTATTGCTGGATAGTTTCACAGGCTACAGGTTGATTATGTTATGCCGGCTACTCAGTATCCCGCTGAGCTAGACCACCTCTTGACACCACTGCTACCGGCTCCCCTACACAGAGCTTATAGTTGTTTCAACCTGAGTACTATTGATATTCTCTCTTGCATTTTATACAGATGTTACATACTTACCTTGTTTATCTCATTATTTGCTGCACTGTTTATATTCTGGCTTGTATTATTTTCTGTACCTTGCTATGTCCCCTGAGGACCTGGATATGGATTATGTCCCCAGGATTTGCAGACGAGATCTATCCCGAGGTATATGGGACCGCTGCAGGAGTTGAACCAGGAGCTGTACCGTCATCCGAGGACGAGGTGTTAGCCGAAGACTTTTCCTGAGCATCCATGTTTCATGCTCAGTATTTATTTATTTATTTCAGTCATTTATTCTGGTCGGTTGAACCATTGTACTAGATATTTATCGGGTTGTTCCCCGAAGTACTTTGTGAGACTAATTGATGATTTACATTCATTATTTATTCTGTGGATCATATTTTACATCTTGTGTGGATGAGATTAGTGTGCCCTAATTGTCGTAGACTTTATTTACAGCTTAAGTATGCCCTGATGGATCCAATAGTTTGGGTTTGTCCATCGGTGCGTACTGCTGGCCATTGCCACGTATCTGGTCCCACGGTATTTTGGGACTGGGGCGTGACATAGTTTTTGTGGTGGCCCATACAGGTCTATGACTAAATTGTTCGGTTTCAACTTAGGGACTGAACCAGCCTGCCCTAAGGATAAGATAGATTATAGGATCTCATCCATTATTTAACCCATTGATGAACTCTATATCGAACTCGAAATTATTACTTAATTTGCATCCTGTATTGATTCCTCTGTGCGTTCTTACAGTTTATCTTTTGATTGCAGAGAGAAATGGATCCCAGGAACGGAGACGAGATTCCATTGGATACGCCACACGACGCTGTGGTTACTTATTTAGACGGAGTGACCCCAGGGAATGGAGGATAAGCATCGCAGAGCGATCAAACCGGTCAGCCTAATCCAAGATTCCGGAGAGATGACATCCCACCTCCACCACAGTTCACTCCCCAGATGCCAGCTTTCCCGCCAGGACAAGCCATGGACGGGCAACAGATATTCCAGATGATGTATGCTATGATGCAAGCACATCAACAGATTCAGCAAGAAGTCCATCGCCAGGAGGCAGAGTATTTGAGAACCAGCCTGGTATCCGCATTGGAGCAGGCAAATCCACCAGCAAGGAGGTCAGCGACGGGATCTATCACCGACTTCCGTCAACTCAAGCCTCGTACCTTTTCTGGTAAAGAGGGACCAACAGAAGTTCATGAATGGCTCACAAATATTCAGCATCAGTTAGAAGTCGCTGAACTTCCAAGAGAGAAGTGGATGACTGCAGTCAGAATGCAGTTAACGGAGAATGCACATCACTGGTGGTTAGCAGAGGAGATGAGGCTCGGGCAGGACTGAGTCACCTGGGAAGAGTTCTCCAGACTCTTCAAAGAGATGTACATTCCCGCAGTAGCACGGTCAGAGCTCAGAGACAAGTTTCACCGCCTTATCCAAGGCAGTATGATAGTGGAAGAATACAACGCGGAATTCATTCGCCTCAGTCGCTTTGCCCCAACCTTGATTGCGACAGAGGAAGAGAAAGCTGAGAAATTCATTGACGGGCTGAAGTTCGAGCTTCAGAGATTGATTGGATCGGTCGCACCTATATCTTATACCGACGTTCTCGCAGCAGCACGACGCATGGAGCGCGTCACTAGAAGGGAGTCGAACCTGAAGAGGCCTATCACCTCAGCACCATCCAGAACAGCACATGGGAATTCTGCAAAATGGACCCAGAGGAGTATGCCAGAGAGGACAGCACACAGGGCCATATCTCTCCCTACTTGTCACCACTGCGGCAAGATAGGTCACATTGAGAGAGAATACAGACGCAAGTTGGGACTCTGCCTAGCTTACGGTTCTAACCAGCATCAGACCAGAGAGTGCACCGAGCGCAAAGAGGGAGCACCGAGATTAGCTTTGCCTGCACCGCGACCAGTTTACCCAGCAGTAGGAGCACAGCAGACAGGAGTTAGTGGAGTCAGACCACCAGCCCCAGGAGGGAACCAGCAGAGACCACCCCTGGCACCACAGGCAGCTCTCTTTCAGCAGGCTCAGCAGCAGAGAGGCCAAGCTCAGGGACGAGGCCAGGCATTCACTTTAGCTGTTGAGGAGAAGGCTACAGCAGATGAGGTCATCGCAGGTACTATTTTAGTAGCTTTATTACCAGCTGTAGCATTATTTGATTCTGGAGCCTCGCATTCATTTATAGCAGCTAGCTTTGTAGCCACCCATAAAGTAGCTACCGCACCCCTTCTGAAGATGAAGAGAATTCTTACGGGAGGTGGAATTATTCCGGTTAGTGACGTTTGTAGATCATGTTCTGTAGTAGTTTGTGGCCGAGAGATACGAGCTCAATTCCTGATATTTTCTATGCCGGATTATGATATCGTACTTGGTATGGACTGGTTAAGTCAGTACTATGCGACTCTTGATTGCCGACTTGGGCGGGTTATATTTAGACCGCCAGGGCATCCGGAATTCGAGTTTCTCCGAGGAGCAGTAGAGCAAGGAGTTCAGCCTACTCTTAGGGTACTATCTGTAGAAGAGGAGACAGGTTACCCAAGAGTCATATCAGAATTCGTGGATGTATTTCCCGATGATCTTCCAGGTTTACCGCCTGATCGGAAAATAGAATTCACCATAGACTTAACTCCAGGAGCAGAGCCTATCACTTTATCAGTATATCGGCTAGCACCTAAAGAGTTAGTGGAGTTGAAAGAACAGGTAGATGATCTTCTGGATAAGGATTTCATTCGGCCCAGTGTCTCACCTTGGGGAGCACCCATATTATTTGTGCCAAAGAAGGATGGAACGGTACGGTTATGCATTGACTACAGGGCACTGAATGCTGTGACTATCAAGAACAGGTACCCCTTACCACGCATTGATGATCTATTTGATCAGTTGAGTGGTGCAAGGGTATTCTCGAAGATTGACCTTCGATCCGGCTATCATCAGATCAAAGTAAGGAAGGAAGACATCTCGAAGACTGCATTCAGGACCAAGTATGGACATTATGAGTTCTTGGTGATGCCGTTTGGTTTAACCAACGCGCCAGCAATGTTTATGAGCTTAATGAACAGAGTCTTTCATCAGTTCTTGGATAAATTTATGGTGGTGTTCATTGACGACATTCTCATATATTCCAAGAACCACGAAGAGCACGAGGAGCATCTCAGGATCGTGTTAGAGACCTTGAGACAAGAGAAGTTATATGCCAAACTTAGTAAGTATGAGTTCTGTATGGACAAAGTACCTTTCTTGGGACACATCATCTCAGAAGAAGGACTTTCAGTGGATCCGGAGAAAGTTGCGGCTATAGAGACTTGGCCTACACCCACATCAGTTGCAGAGGTGAGAAGTTTTCTCAGACTTGCGGGATATTACCGAAGGTTTGTAGAAAATTTCTCGAGGATTGCAGAACCGATGACGAAGCTGACCCGAAAGGACCAGGAGTTTATATGGACAGAAGACTGCCAGAAGGCCTTCGAAGAACTGAAGAGAAGATTAACAACAGCACCTATCTTGACTCTTCCTTCAGGGTCAGGAGGTTTGGTCGTTTACAGTTTTTGATGCAACATGGCAAAGTCATTGCTTATGCATCGAGACAGTTAAAGGTTCACGAGAAGAACTACCCAACACATGATCTGGAGTTAGCAGCAGTTATATTTGCATTGAAGATATGGAGGCACTACCTTTATGGGGAGAAAGTAGACATCTTTACAGATCACAAAAGTCTGAAGTATGTGTATACTCAGAAGGAACTTAACATGAGGCAGAGGCGCTGGCTGGAATTGATGGTAGATTTTGACATCGATCTGCAGTATCATCCGGGAAAGGCGAATGTCGTTGCAGATGCGCTCAGCAGAAAGCCTACGGCTTATTTCTTGACAATGCAGCCCGAGTTATTGAAGGATCTACAGGAGCTTCAGATAGAGGTTGTGTTACCGGGACAGAATGGCTTGATGGCTAATCTTGAGATTCAGTCATCACTCATGGAGAAGATTAAAGAGGCATTGCCCACCGATGCTAGATTCTGAAGACTCAAAGAGAGGACAGAAGCGGGCATGCAGACAGGACTTCGCATTCACGAAGACGGGATATTGAGGTTCGGAAATCGCCTGTATGTTCCAAATTGAGAATTGAGACAGGAGTTAATAACGGAAGCACATAGCTCTATGTACTCTGTTCACCCAGGAGGAACCAAGATGTACCGAGACTTGAGACAGTATTACTGGTGGCACGGAATGAAAAGAGAGATTGCGAGATTTGTGGCCAAATGCTTAGTCTGCCAGCAGGTAAAGGCCGAACATCAGAGGACTGCAGGTATGTTACAGCCGCTTTCTATACCGAAATAGAAGTGGAAGCATATCATGATGGATTTTATCACAGGATTTCCAAGGAGCCCCAGCGGAAGAGATGCAGTTTGGGTTATCGTGGATAGACTCACTAAATTGGCACACTTCTTGCCATTTAGAGTTGGACAATCCACAGAGGTACTAGCCGACATGTATATGCGACAAATCATCAAATTATATGGAGTGCCTGTTAGTATTGTATCGGATCGAGATTCGAGGTTTACCTCTCATTTCTGGAGAAGCATGCAAGAGAGTCTGGGCACCAGACTCAAATTCAACACGGCATACCACCCGCAGACAGATGGACAATCGGAGCGCACCATTCAGATATTGGAGGACATATTGCGATCTTGTATGCTAGACTTCGGAGGATCTTGGAAAGATTATTTGCACTTAGTAGAGTTCTCCTACAACAACAGTTATCATGCCAGCATCCAGATGGCACCATTTGAAGCTTTATACGGAAGGAAGTGCAGATCGCCTATATGTTGGAGTGACGTTGGTGAACGTCAAATACTGGGTCCAGAATTGGTAACGCAGACAGTGGAAAAGGTAAAACAGATTCAGGATCATCTTCGAGCAGCTCAGGACAGACAGAAACATTGGGCAGATACGCACAGACGTCCCCTGGAGTTTAAAGAAGGTGAGCATGTGTTCTTAAGGATTTTGCCCACTCGTGGTACTATCATATTCGGAAGCAGGGGCAAGTTGAGCCCAAGGTATATTGGGCCATTTGACATTCTAGAACGCGTTGGTGAGGTGGCTTATCGTCTTGCATTACCTCCGTCCTTAGAGGGAGTGCATGACGTATTCCACGTCTCACAGTTGCGCAGGTACGTGACTGACCCAAGTCACGTAGTCTATCATTCAAAAATCGCAGTAGGCCCAAGCTTGAGATATAAAGAATAACCAGTGGGCATCCTCGACGTCAGTGAGAAGACATTGCGGGGACAGACAATCAGACTGGTTCGTGTAACATGGAAATATCATTCTCCTGGAGAATCGACTTGGGAACGAGAAGATAGTATGCGCCAGCGATACCCCCACTTGTTTGAGGAGACAGTTGTAAGCTAAGCAACCTTGTAATTCCATAATTCATTCTTTTGGCAGCTTATTCTTTGATTGCGAGGACGCAATCCTTTTAAGGAGGGAATATTGTAAACACCCTGATTTTTTTGAAAATAATTTTTCAAAATGAGTTATTACGAATTTTTGGTATTTTCTGGAAGTTAAAGCAAAGGTGATTGTGATTTAAAGAATTTTAAGTGTGGCTAACTGGTGTTAAAATATTATGGAAATAATATTTTAGGGTGTAAAATGGAACACCGGTCATGTGGTATTTTTTGGTGAATTATTTGGACTCCGGAAGCGAGTTTTAAGCCTTAAAAACTATTGGAGATGTGAACCGAACCCAACCAGACCAATTTAAACCAAACAAACCGCTGAATCAAACCAAGCCCAGTCATAACGGGTCGGGTCGGGTCAGATCCGAGTCAAACCTGACCCGGACCCGAAACCCGTATTGAAACCCTAGTCGGATCCCCCAACCGGATTTACTGTTCACCCTTATATATAAACCCTCGGCGTCCGTGCCCTCCGCCGCTAAACCCTAATTCCCATCTCCGCCGCAGTCGACGATTTCCCCTCGCCTGAACCCTAGGCAGCCGACGTCTTCTCCTTGTCCTACCCGTCCCCCCAGTCGTCGACCACCGCCCGCAGACTCTCCAACCGCCCGACCATCACCACCTCGACACCGCCGTCCCTCCAGCAATCACCCCCTTCACCGCAGAGCCCAGCACCCTCACCATCTCCACCATCACCGCCCTAGCCGAGAACCGACGATGCCTCAGCCGCCCTAATCTCCACCGTCCCTCCGCCTTAAGCACAGCTCATCACCATCGCCACCCCATCGAACCCACAGCCTTCGACTTTTTCCTCCGTCGACTCCACCGACGCCGACCAACAGCCCGGACGCCTAAGCCGAGCCGCCCTCCGTTAGTGAGTCCGATCCCACTGTCTCCGAACACAAACCCAGCCCGGACACGGATCTGGTGTAGAGCCGACTCGTCGACCAACAGTGACCAGGACACGAAAGTTGATCCTCGGACACAAGGGAATTCAGCATTCACGGGGCCTGTTCAGGTATCATTTTCTCTCACCTAGTGACTCCGTTTTCAATTTTCTCAGATGCTATGTGTAGACTGTATAACCCTCTCGGTGTCCGTGTAACTCGCTCGGTGCATCGCGTCCTATGGTGATCGTGCACCGCGATCCAAAAACAGGAAAAATAATACCCAGCTTTACCCCGGAATTGAGTGCGCCCCGCCAAACGGGACGACTTGGTCGCATGCGGTCTCTACCAAACCGTGCACGACATTGATACGGTCGTGTGAGATTTCGCAGAAGTTGATTCGGATGTGCGTGCACACCGGAGTCAACGCGTATCCGTCGACGACACCCCGTATCCGACCTTTCTGGAACACGCTGTAACTTTGTGTACACACGTCGGATTGAGACGAAACTTGCGCCATCGGACTCGTAGCAATACGTTGGTCCTGTGAGCCAAGTTTGGTCCGATTCTGAGGACGTTGACAAAATCGCGTATCGTGGGCCCCACAGGCTCCACTTGATGGGTGATTTTGTGAACGGCTCATCGGAATCCAATTCTGGAAGTTCCGTTGGGTTTGTATCATCGTTCCTGACTTGTAGACACTGAGTTTGCAGAATTTGGAGACCTTTGACCTTGGCACGCTTTTCGGTGCAAAGTGGCCCACAAGTGGACCCCGCTTTGGCCCGAAAATGACCTTTTTGCCCTTGTGACCAAATTGAACGTAAGAACAGGCATTTCTAGCAGTTTGATACCTTCTGAGACTGTTGGTGATGTTTATTACAGCTTTTGGAGTAGCACCTACCGGATCCACTGCTACAGGGACAGTTGTTGACATTCAAACATCAGGCAAGTGTACCTTGCCAACTCTACAGTATTGTTACCTATTTTCTTAATTCATTATATTGCTGTGCATGGTTAACCTAGGACCGTGTGACATACTTAGAATCCGATTATCAGTCGGGTGCCAACATCGTACGCGGTGTTGGGTACTGTCATCTAGAGATGGACATACGTGACACTATATCTTCTCGTACTTGTCTTACCAAGTATACTATGACCCAGGACACTGGACACTGTTCATGAGACAGGATCTTCCCGAGATATTCATGGTAATTCTGTATAGGATACAGGACTTATAGAGATACTATAGTCTAGATACATTATGACTTGTGCATTAGTTATGATCCCGCTGACATGGACATGAGACGTTATGGTCATGATATGCGTGGTTACATTGGGTGGGGAGAGACACACAGACTACAGGATGATCATATATATACACCCCTACTATTGTGAGGCACAAGACTCTGAAGCCCGAGCTTGGCCCATTACTCATTATTACTGCTGCTACCGGCTCCCCGACACAGAGCTGGTAGTATGCTTCAGCCTGAGTTCTAGTGCTGCTCTCATCTTGCATATCACTTAGCTAGTTATTTTAGTATTCCCTTATTGTTCCATCTATTGCTGGATAGTTTCACAGGCTACAGGTTGATTATGTTATGCCGGCTACTCAGTATCCCGCTGAGCTAGACCACCTCTTGACACCACTGCTACCGGCTCCCCTACACAGAGCTTATAGTTGTTTCAACCTGAGTACTATTGATATTCTCTCTTGTATTTTATACAGATGTTACATACTTACCTTGTTTATCTCATTATTTACTGCACTGTTTATATTCTGGCTTGTATTATTTCCTGTACCTTGCTATGTCCCCTGAGGACCTGGATATGGATTATGTCCCCAGGATTTGCAGACGAGATCTATCCCGAGGTATACGGGACCACCGCAGGAGCTGAACTAGGAGCTGTACCGTCATCCGAGGATGAGGTGTTAGCCGAAGACTTTTCCTGAGCATCCATGTTTCATGCTCAGTATTTATTTATTTATTTCAGTCATTTATTCTGGTCGGTTGAACCATTGTACTAGATATTTATCGGGTTGTTCCCCGAAGTACTTTGTGAGACTAACTGATGATTTACATTCATTATTTATTCTGTGGATCATATTTTACATCTTGTGTGGATGAGATTAGTGTGCCCTGATTATCGTAGACTTTATTTACAGCTTAAGTATGCCCTGATGGATCCAATAGTTTGGGTTTGTCCATCGGTGCGTACTGCTGGCCATTGCCACGTATCTGGTCCCATGGTATTTTGGGACTGGGGCATGACACACACAACCTATATATGGTATAATTCATTAATACAATGTTCTGGAATAAAATTAAGTTAAACTAGTCAAAGCCATTTCTAAGTTAAACCGATAAAATCTAGGTTGCAAGAGTCTAACACTAAGTCACTAGGTTGATACACTATGAAACTAAACTATACTAGCTAAGGTATGATACTAAAAGGCACTTAAAAAGCCGTATCCTAAGATACGCAAGTTCGTTTATATGAAAACAATGTTTTAGATATATATACAAGTCATTAACTATAATACTATAACAAAACAATAAAATATGATACCTTGGCCTTGCACCAATGCGTATCGCACCTATCTCGATACCCAAACTCAATACCTTGGGTTTCGATCCAATACCTTGGTGTTACCTTAGTATCCCGAAGTAATCCAAAATCTCTACATAGTTAATGCATATAGAAACCCAAAACTATTATACTAATACAAGCTAACACTATACTATATCTCAATACTATTATAGAACAAACTATAATACCAAACATACATATCCATATATAATATATATATATATATATATATATATATATATATATATATATATATATATATATATATATATATATATATATAGTTAAATTATATGCTAAACATAGCATATATATAACAATAGTATATATTAACTATCTAGACTAATAGTTATATATACTAATACCAAACATATATACTATAGAAACTAACTACTTAATTATTCATATACTAACTATAACCGTAAACCAAATACTTAAACTCCATGCCAAACCCAAAACCCAACTAACAATACTACTAGCTAACTATCTATAAACTAATTACCTTGATACCTTGCTAACCCAATATCTCAAATACCCAATACCTCAAAACCCAAAACCCAACTAAACAATACTGAAACTGAAAGCTGAAATCTCTGATACTGCGCGATATTATGCATTCTTCTGCTAAATGCAGTGGCTCCCCGAGCCCCCTCTATGCTGTGCTGCAAATGCTGTTGCTGTCGCAGCCCGCTGCGCTAGCTGCACGAGCGCTGCTCGCGGCGCTGCTGCAGTCTGCTACTGCTGCATGAGCGTTGCTCGCTGCACACGAGCACACAGAACCATAAGCACACACACACACACATACACACATACACACACATATACTCCTATAGACTATCAATCTATAAATAAACATTCCTCAACTCGACACCTAGATACATGAACATATACACACACTTACAACACATAGATACACAAACATACATATATTCAAACACCTATGCTCACACACATATATATATACATATAGATATCAACTTGTATATACACACACCTCTATACATATATATATATATACACAAAATACCTACACTTATAGATATGTATATATACACTCACATATAGATATATGGACACATATACATATATTCAAACACCTCTATGTATCTACATATACACATACATACATACATGTATCTATCAAGTATCTCAATATATATATATATATATATATATATATATATATATATATATATATATATATATATATATATATATATATACATCCTCATATGTATATGTATAGACATAATACACAAAACTCATATCATAATAGCTATATCTCTCACACACAAACACACAACAACATGCCACCAACACTTATATACATATACATCTATCTATATCAATACTCTCATCTATGCTTATATATATATATATATATATATATATATATATATATATATATATATATATATATATATATATATATATAACCATATACCCTTACATAATACATAGATACCAATATCTATATAATCTCTCTCTATATATATACTCCTCTCTCTCTCTCTCTCTCTCTCTCTCTCTCTCTCTCTCTCTATATATATATATATATATATATATATATATATATATATATATATATATTACATAAATATCATATAGATATATAAATACACATGCACAAATAGGAAAGAGAACAATAAACTAAACACGTGGAGTGCACCGCACCCGTATCATACTAATTCTATGATACGCTTGCGACACGGCTCCAACACACAACCAAACGTATCCCGAAGGACACGAGCAAGTCTAAAATACTAATTATGAAGTATACGAACCATAATTAGATATACTACGTGTCTGTGTCAAGAATTGATGTGCATAACTTTCCGTGTCGGAGAAAACTCCCAAAATTAATCCGTTTCGTCAAATTGACGGGATACGGCCTACATGTATCCAATTGTGGACACGACACTAGTCACAATCAAGCAATCATATATCAATTTGATCTATTAGACTATATGATAAATACTACATGTGCCAATCTCGAAATTCTTCCAAAATTGGTACCAAAATGCACATAACTTCCACCGTAGGTCTCCGGTAAACCTAAAACCAATTTCTATGGGTAGCTTATGCACGTGGGTTAGTTTCTCATGGTTAAATCTTAGATTTAGAACCTAATAAAAGGGGGAAAACTAAAATTTACCTATTGGGAGATGGATTCCAATAAAAAATCACCAAAATTGAAAGTAGCTCTTCATTGTAGATCTTGGCCTCCTCCTTCTTGATTCTTGCTTCCTTCTTGTAGATTCTTGTTATAGTAGCCTCTATTGAAGAATAGGGACTGAATTTAGGTAAAAATTTGGTAAGGAATGGTGAGAAAATGAAGAAATTAGGAAAGGGGAAAAATATATATCTAAATGGAATGAACAAAATGAAATGAGAGACGCTCTCTCTCTCCTCCTCTAATGGCTGGTCGTAAACCCTCTCCCAAGCCATATGAATTGTCCAAAACACCCCTTGGGGTCTCTCATAAAGAAATAATTAAGGAAGAAAGGTTCTAGTCTAATGGTTTCACTAATTAATTCATCCTCCTAATGAATGGGTCTAAACTTGGGTCTAATCTAAACTAACATATAAATGTTGGGTTCATGCATCTAATAAAATAGGTTAGGTCCACTATGTAGAAGCATAAAAAATATGCTGGATAGCTATACACAGCATGTTGATGCTGTACAGCGTAAAAAGATGACTTCAGAGCCATCAACGTGCAACAGAGCTTTTCCGCTGAGCTCAGCGTAAAATATAAGCTCAAGGACCATCCACGTAATGCAATATGCCCAGGCTGCTTCAGCGTAAAAAGGGTGCTACATCACCTTTATGGCGTAAAACTCATCCGATTTTAATGCAGCATTGAAGTGTACGAGGGACGCTTCATATTCCTCGAAATGAACCTAACAAATCGTGCAGTGAACCTGACGTCTGACTCCTGACAAAGAGTACTGCACGACTACCCAGACGACGGCTATAATGATGGCGCGGCACAGCGACCCAGACTGTCGTTTAGTGATATCTTCTTGGCGTAAACTGCTTTACGCATGCAAGGGAATACGCTGCCTAGTTTTACACAGGCATACGTGAGCTTCTTACGTTCCGCAGAAGACAAACAGACTGCCACGTCAAAAGCTGCTCTTCGTACAGAGCTCGAGGCACGTCTCTGCATTTAATACGCAGAGTGATGGCAGAGCTCGAGGCAGGTCTCTGCATTTAATACGCAGAATGATGGCAAATCTTCGGGACGACAGATCTTCATGACACGTCTCTGCATTTAATGTGCGGAAGGCTGACAGACCCTCGAGGCACGCCTTTACATTTAATGCACGAAATAATGGCAGATCTTCAAGACACGCCTCTGGAATACGCTGCCTAGTTTTACACAGGCAGACGTGAGCTTCTTACGCTCCGCAGAAGACAAACAGACTGCCACGTCATCAGTTCCTCTTCGTACAGGGTTCGAGGCGCATATCTATATTTAATACGCAGAATAATGGCAAATCTTTGGGACGATAAATCTTCGAAGACACGCCTCTGTATTTAATGCGCAGGATGGGGGCAGATCTCTGTATTTAATGCGAGAGATTTGATTATATCTCCAAAAGCCGTAATTTCGGCTAAAACGTCCACATCATCACTTTGGCACGTTACGCCAACGGGCTATTTTTAGCTATGGGAGCACGCTATACGCTATCTCCTTGGAATACGCCAACTCGGGCCACATTTGCATTGGTGCGTATTAAGTCTATTTGGTCCAGAATTCGCTCAAGGCCTCAGTCAGGGGAGGAGGATCAGCTATCTTCTACGCCCACTCGGCTTCTATGCCCACTCGGCTTCTACGCCTACTCGGCTTCTACGCCATGGTGACAGTTATTGGCTCCTACGCCAGCCTTTTCTACGCGAGGAATAACTACCTACGTGGCTTTTATGCCATGATCTTCGCAGCAGTTATACGCGTTGTCTCTTAATGGGACATGCGTCACACGCTCAATCAAAAGGTCATCTATATGTGGGCAACGGTTATTGTAACCATCGTGTAAAAGGGTATTGTACTTTCCACTACTCGATTTCTACGCCGACTGAGTGGTCACTGTCACTAAAACTCTATAAATAGAGACCTCTATCAACAGAGGTCGAGGTCGCAGATTTAAGGTCAAAAAAGTGGAGATTAAGGTCGAGTCTTTGAGAGAGAAGAATCCAGAGCTCAGGCAAAGAGTAGTGATCGACGACTTTGGCATCGAACATCCACTCTCCCTCACAACCTTCGAAGCTTCTTCTGTCTTCTACGGCACCTCTTCATCATCGTGTGGTCCAAGGGACAAAGTGATCGACTGCAGATCAGACTCCTATAGCAATATTTATCCAGATCAAATAAATTATACTTCGACATCCTCGTATAGGATTAAATTGTACAAACTTGTTTGTAAACCGAAGAGCGGGGTTTTCGTAAATAAAAACATGTCGTTTCCTTATTTTCTTTTGTTTATTTATCCGAAACAAGATGGCGACTCTGCTGGGAATATCTTTCTCTTCTGATGAGGAAGCAATTGCTCAACACGATGTGGTATCCGTGGGATCCGTAAAGAAGACACTGGTCGTCCAGTTCGACCAGTCTGCCTATAAAGATATGCTTCGAACGGGGGGATCTCTCACTCTCTCTCTGTCCAAGACAACAGGAAGCTGCATAAGGTCTAGATGCCCAAGACATCCCCTACCATTCCTGTCGACTCTCCGACCTCTCCGACCAACGAGGTTGTAGCATCGCTCCCTCCGCACCTTGTGCGTAAAATTCAGTCTCCCGTCACTGACAGAATAGACAAAACTTCTGGCAATGCCTCAGTGCTAATCCATAAGTATACATCGCGCTCTGCACGTAAAACTCAGTCTTCCATCACTGACAGAACAGACAAAACTTCGGGCAATGCCTCAGCGCTAGTCCCGAAGCCTACACCGCGCTCTGCGCGTAAAATCCAGTCTCCCGTCGATGACGTGGTAGACAGAATTTCTGACAGTACCTTAGCGCCAAATCAGAAGTTCCAAACGCGCTCCACGCGTAAAGATGCATCTGCCCTTCGTGGAAAAGCAGATGATCCCTGCAATCTACACAAGGGAAAGCAAGTGGCATACTGCTCAACTTCTCGGCCTTTACGCCAGCAAGGGAAGAATCTGCTCGCCCTCCGGATTACGCGGGGAGCTGATGGCCGACTGAGAACCTCCTCAGCTTTATGCCAGCCTGAACAGAGCTCCAATTTACGCTAGGAGAGGTCCCTCAGCGTAAAGCACGCTCAGTCTGCGGAAAGACGCACTCCTCGAGGATCGTCCGCTACCCAGATGGCCAACCTGTTGTATACGGGTGGCACAGGGAGTACTATGGTTCCCAACTTCCGCATGCCCAATGACATGAACAGAAAGAACAAATCTTCTTCTTCTTCTTCTGTAAATCCTCATGACCTGCGTGAGTATCTGATCCAGAAATGTAAGGACAGGGAAACTTCCAGCATGTCTATTACGCCTCCTAACGAGCACTATTGTAATAGTCATAGGATTGTAATTAATTATTGTTGTTCAGAAACAAAATGGTCGATTTTCGACCGGTTGAACTACTTTTCGTCTTTCCAGGAAGAAGAGCACACACATGCATCAGTGAACATGGCTTCACACATACCTAGAGGAAGATCGAGCTCAAGACGTCATCCCTCTAGAACTTCGAGCCGAAGGAGATTCAACAAGCTCCTTAGGAACACTGAAGCTGGGGTATTCTAAAATACCCGTTCGAGGTCACGACAATCGGCTTCGTACTCTTCTGATTCCGATGCTGGGGGTCGCCAGTCTCCCAAATCAGATGCTGAAAGTATAGAGTCAACTTCTACAAAGACCTATACTCATCCTTCAATGACACCCAGGGAGATGGGAGTCTATGCCATTGGAGATGAACACGAGGAAGCTTCCCCGTCAGGGAGCGCTGAGCAACGCATTACTACACTGGAGACATCTCTAAAAGAAATGTAATCCATGATGGAGAACATGCACCAGATGATGCTGACTCAACACACAACTGCTATGGCTCAAGCATCGGTCCCTCCAACTCAGATACGTGTGGGGGTGGACTTACCACCATCCAACACGATCCAAGATCCTGCTCTAGATCAGGAGTCAGCAGCTCCTCCGCTTTCTCGCTCGGAGAATGTGTTAATGCAACCAATTCCTCACCACTCCGTGGTCCCGCTACCGACTGAAAATTAGATACAGGAAGTACGGGAATTGATATCCCAATTCGATGCCTTGAAGCACAAAGATCAGCTCAAGAAATTGGGAATCAACCAGCCTTACCCGGCTATCTGGGAAGAGGCCCCTTTCCCTCCTAAATACAAACCACAGACTATGACTTTGTTCGAGGGAAAAACATTACCAAGTCAGTACATGAACTACTTCAGTATGATGACGGTGTTATTGCAAGAGAATGATGCCCTCCTCACTCGTGTGTTCAAGGGCTGCCTCTCGGGAGTGGCTTATCAGTGGTACCGCAGCCTGGCGGAAAACTGCATTACTTCCTTCGAAGACTTTAAAGCTTTATTCTTCACACAATTCTACGAGGGAGGAATGTACATGTCTATGTCCTCTCTCATCGAAGTGAAGCAGAGGGAAAAAGAGGACGTTCGCACCTTCATCGAACGTTTTCGTCAAGCCACTTTGCAAATGCCTCCCGGAGTTCCAGACTCGGCATTGGTGGACATTTGCAGGAAGAACCTTCTTCCCGTAATCTCGGTGTTCACAGGACCATATCAGTTCCATGATTGGCCCTCGTTCATCATCTCAGCGGTAGCCGCCGAGGACAACAGTCGGAAGGCGCGTGATAATGGCATCATGATCTCTGCCTCCGATAGAGGCAAGAGGTTATCCCCTAACAACAACCATCCTCGTGGTTCCAAAGGGAAAGAAGCTCTGACAATCAATACGTCTAGGCAAAAGACTGCGGCAACCACACAGACAAAATCTGGGACTTCCAGGCCCATTGAAGTATACTCTTTCGACGACGACAATATTCCAAGCATATTTGAGTGTCTCGTCAAAAGCGGCAAGATTACCCTTCCCGAGGAGAAGCGACCTAATGAAGTCGGCAGTACTAACAACCCCAAGTACTGCATCTTCCATAGATACATACACTACCCCATGAAGGCGTGCTATGTACCGAAGAGGAAGATCCAGGAGCTGATCGATGCTAAGGCTATCACTCTGCGCAACAGCGAGAAGACGGTCACAGCCAACATGATCTCTCTGCAATTTGGCGATCTGCCTCCCCAAGAAGTCCCGGATGGTGTTACATCTATGTCCCGAACAACGATGAACATCATTAATCTCCCTCCAGTTAGAGGTCAAAATCATGACATGGTACCCCTAACTACCCAGCGAGGCGAGATTATGTGGGTTCATCCAGATCTGGTGTCAGAAATCGAGGAAGAGACTCAAGCTGCTAAGGCTAAGTCTAAAAAGAACTCGAAGTGCAAACCATGTCACATGGTTGCGGTACACTCGACATCAGAAGACGAGGTCTTGGCTACTGGAAACCGTTCAGGGAAAGCTTACCTCAAGGACTATGGAGCAAGTCAAGAAGATGCACCGGCAGACGCTTCAGCTACCAAGCCTTCAGAACCAGAGCCCGCCACACTCGAGACCGGTCCTTCGAGACCAACTTCGGTAGACAAAGGGAAGCAAAAAGAAGTGCGCTTCGATAAACCCGTGAAAAACATTCAAAATAAAGATTTAGAGAAGCCATACAACTTCAACATCCTGGCCCAACTAGCTAATACACCAGCCAGGTTGTCCATCTTCGAACTACTCAGGCTCTCTCAAGACACTCGTCAAGCCCTGAGTGAAGTGTTAATGCAGGCGAAGGCATACTTGACCCATCTCAATTCCCCTGACGAAGAACCCATGGCATGTCCTCAATGCCACAGTGTGATGGAGGTGGTCCCGAATACCACTTTCACTCAAGATGACATGCTGTTAAAGCATAACAGGCATGATAGACCCCTCTATTACACCGGATACGTCGATTCCATGGAGGTCGACCGGATTCACATAGATCTGGGATCGTCAATCAGCATCATTCCTCATAGTCTGCTCAGACCGCTGAGGATTCCTACCAGCGAATTGGCTTACACCACCACTACAATCGTGGGTTTCAACGCTAGGAAGAGTAAGCCGTTAGAGAAAATTCGTCTGAGGATCCAGATTGGCGACCTTAGATCAGTGGCTATATGTTATGTCATTGATTCAGAGGTGTCCTACAACATTCTACTGGGTAGACCTTGGATCCACGACCACAACATCGTTCCTTCGACTCTACATCAATGCTTTAAATATGTAGATGCCCAAGGAACAGTACAAACATAGTTTGCTGACCTGAACCCGTTTAGAGGAGTAGAATCCTACTACTCTGATGCCGTATTGTACTCTTAAGACTACATGGAAGAGGTGTCAGGCAAAACAGAGAAGGAATCCCATCGGGAGCCAGAAGAACCCTCTGCCGAACAACCTCTGTCAATCAAGGTGAAAGGACGAACTACTCGTCCAAAAGCCATGGAGCCTATGGCTATCCACCTGAACAAAACCAGGTCAGGAAAAGGGGGTGATCCTCTAGTGATCACTTTGAACCAGAAGCCTCCACCCTTGGTCATCAACCTTCGGCGCAGCAAACAGCCGAGTGATGTAAATACAACCGGGAACGTGGTTTCTGATGATAATAAAGATCCTCTTTTCCAGTATATTGACGCTCAAATTCCAAATCGGGAATCCTCTCCCCATGACGATATAGAACCTATAGCACAAAAATTCTTGGAAGCTATAGACTCCTATCATCCGTATATGTGGGAAGTAGCGTCATCATTCAATGTCACCACGATATATGGACCGCATGAGGATTCTATCTTCATTGTCCCACATACTCGTAGCAGTCAGCATTCAATAGTCTTCGGCCGCATACACAACGAACCAAATGTAAAAAAAGATTCTTTCGATGACGATGCTGGCAAATTCAAGTTCACAGATACAGCCCGCAAGCTCTGAAGATCATACAAAGTATGGGTTATGACTTGAAGCTGAAACCAGGTCTTAACTACGGGAAAGGCAGACGAATACCGCTGCACGGAGATCCCTACTATCAACGAACCAGTTTCGGGTTAGGGTATACTACCTCCCTTGCAACTTCTGAGTCAAACGAGGATATCTTTTCCTCTTTTCAGAATGGCTCCTCGTCCTCCAACTCATCTGATGCTCTCGAACGAATATTATCGGTAAATACGGTAGTGGCAGATCCTTTCGAAGAAGACGAGCAAGAATCTGAACCATTTGAGAATAACGCTTGGGCTCAACAAATGGATACACAATGGGAATTCTGCTTCGAGCAGAGAGAACCTCCCACAGAAGATGAAGTTATCCAGATTGACGTTGGGGATAAACTTTCACCAAAGCCGATATTTATCAGTAACAACCTTTCCGAAGAAGAAAGGGAAGAAATTATCCAGCTGATAAAAGAATATATCGACGTCTTTGCGTAAAATTATGAGGATATGCCAGGTCTTTATCCGAAGGTGGCTACTCATAAACTTAATATATTGCCCGATTCGAAGCCTGTGAAGCAGCACCAACGCCGGTTCCGCCCGGACATGATAGACGCCATTGAAGCTGAAGTCAAGAAATTGATAGCCTGCGGTTTCATCTGGGAAGAGCAACATCCCGAATGGGTCGCCAATGTTGTCCCGATCATGAAGAAAAATGGGAAAGTACGTATCTGCATCAATTACCGAGATCTGAATGCCGCCTGCCCCAAGGATGAGTTTCCTCTTCCCATCACAGACGTCATGATTGATAATACATGCGGTTTTGAACGTATGTCTTTCATGGACGGATTTTCAGGATACAATCAAATCGAGATGCATCCTGAAGACGAGAAGCATACTGCCTTTCAGATGCCACTGGGGATATATTGCTATACGGTCATGCCCTTCGGATTGAAGAATGCCGGAGCTACGTACCAACGGGCTATGAGTAACATATTCCATGAGCATTTACGCAAGACAGTGGAATGTTACGTGGACGATGTAGTTGTCAAAAGCCGCCTCAAGGATAACCACATCCAAGACTTGAAGACAGTATTTGAGTTGATGCGCCAACATCAACTCAAAATAAATCCTACAAAGTCCTTTCTGGGTGTATCTAGTAGCAAATTTCTGGGATTTGTCATTATCGCCAAAGGCATTCAAGTGGACCCTGATAAAGTCAAGGCCATCTTAGAAATGCGACTGCCCCGTAACCTGAGAGAACTCAGGGGATTTTAAGGTCGTCTGGCTTATATCCGGAGATTCATATCCAACCTCTCTGGGAGATGTCAGCCTTTTTCTCGTCTCATGAAGAAAGGTGTATCCTTCGAATGGGACGAAGCCTGTCAGCAAGCATTCGGTGATATCAAACGCTACCTCACTAGTCCGCCAGTTCTGGTGCCTCCCGTCATAGGAAGACCATTCTTGCTATATGTTCGAGTGATGGATCATTCTCTGGGAGCTCTTCTCGCACAGAAGAACGATATGGGTCATGAACAGGCTATCTACTACCTCAGCAGGATGATGGTCGGAGCTGAACACCGGTACAATCCAGTGGAGAAAGAATGCTTGGCTCTGATGTTTGCTATCCAGAAGACGTGACACTATGTCACGGGCCAGACTATTCATATCATCTCCAGGATCAATCCTCTTCGGGTACTGATGAGCAAGCCAAGTATTCTTAATTCCTGACTCGCGACCTTGGCGATGTTATTAACACCGTATGACATGGTGTACGTCCCTCAGAAGTCCATCAAAGGCCAAGCGTTGGCAGATTTCCTAGCTGCTAATCTGTCACGACCCACACCCGGTTTAGGGGCACGAGTGCGTGGGTACGTCCAGCCTACGCCGCAGTATCGGCGGTAGAACGCTGTCAAGGTCTTGATACTATCTAGCTAATGTCACACAACATCCAATCTCTATAAGGAGGCACGGATGACACAAATAAACGAGCACATACTCAATCACAGGATTACAGCACGATAAGATAACGAACAAAAATTTAATTAAATACAACAGAAGTCAAAGTAATAATCTAACTCTACAATTAACCAAGTCTCATCAAAAATGCCGGAGACAAATCCGGTACCAATAGTCTACTTAAAGAACAACTAAAAAATAGAAATTTCCGGCTAGTCCTCCCGGAATCACAACTAGACTACCAAGTCTGCAGCTACTCACCATATGGTCCATAAAGTGTCGGACAGCGGTCCTCTAAAGCATAGTCTGGAAAAATGTTTCCAGTCAGGAAGGAGCAAAGCACAATCTCAAATAACAGTTCCATTTAATTGATAAGGACTATAAAGTAATAAACATGTCATGCTAGCTACTGAGAAGACAGTGAAATAAATACAATGGCAATTAAAGAGAGACAGGCAAGGTAAAGAGACAGGCAATAGGCAATATGATATAGTCATTGCATGCATGAAAATGAAAAGAACAAGGAACAATATCATATACGGGTGATGTAGTATATGATTTAAAATAGGGAACTGTAATCTATTCTAAGTGTTTGAAATAGTAGTTTCAAAATGTGATCGGCTTGGGAACATGTACGATAGCTACAGGGCCTGGCTAATCATGGGTGAAGAGCATGATTAACACTTACATTGTTCTACACTACAATAAGAGGTTATGATCATATTTCTTACTAACTACTTCCCCGCCCCCAACTAGTACTGTGGATCCAACCATGACACGTCACGATACACGAGCAAGTCCAGTTTATCATGTACGATGTCTAATATACATGTCGTGTACAATGTCAATACGATAATCAATGTAACATCTCATGACTGCAGATCCAAGCTATACTAGTCCGTATAGCACAGTGTCAAAGATTCAGTTGTAATATTTCAGGATTATTAAATTTATAGAAATTATCAAGAAATTGGAAATTATCAGAGAATGTACTTGCCTTGGGTCCTTAGCTGGTAATTATTGGTGTCCTGTTCCAGAGTATTCCCTGGGTACCACAGTCCTATAAACACATCACAAAGCAAAACTATATTTGCATAAGGTGCTATACTAACACAGACAAAAACACTGGCCTCAGGGCCAGGCCAGGCAGGGCACTAGTCAACTAGGATCATCTAGTAGGAATACATATACATATTATACTATTAATACCTACAATATTTATTCAAGCACCAATTTAAATATATTTACAATATATATATATATATATATATATATATATGCCTTTTAAATACATATTTGATTTATACTAGTTGAACATTATATATGTGTACTCATATATAGGCCAAAAATACATTTTACAATATATATATATATATTGTCAACATTATCATTTAAATATACTAGTATTAATTCACCAAATTAATTTTATACCATATAAAATACCCAATATACACACATATATTTATGCATTAATTAAATACATACTTATGCAATTAATTATACATACTTAATTATACAATTTATTTAATACATAAAATGCTCATACAATTAAATAAAAATAAATAATATACCTATTCATATACATACATTACCAATCAAATATATTTTGAAAATATGCTAAGTATATATATATAAAATACATGTATACACATATACCAATTATATGTACACTATACATTATATAAATATATATTACATTAATTCATACTATACATACATTATATATATATACTATACATTATGTGTTTAAATATTATTTAAATAACAATATACATATACATATACTAATTATTTCCAGAATATACTAAACATATACGAAGTATATATATATATATAATCATATACCAATTTAATTAAAATATACTAAGTATATTCAAATGCATAAATATACATATACCAATACGAAAATATATATATACATATATATATTTATACCAACAATAATAACTATACTATATACATGTATATTAATTACACACATACACACAGGTATACGTATATGTATTTCATAATCCTATATTTATACACATTAATTAAATAACTATTATACATATATTGTATATACCCCCATACGTATATACGTATGTATATATATACATATATATATATACATATATATATAAGAAGAAGAAATGGGAGAGAAGAGGGAAGCTTACTGTGAGTTGGGGCTCGTCGGGGTTCAGCAGGGAGGACCGCTGGAGACGACGGCCGGGTCGGGTTGGAAGAGGGGATCGATCAGCGAGGCCGGGGAGGAGCTCGCCAGCGGGATCGGGTCGGAGTGAGGGCCGGCTCGACGTCAGAGTCGGAGGAAGGAAGAGCAGAGGCGGAGGGGGAGTACAGGAAGTCGGGCTCGGTCGGAGGGTTGGCCGGCGGACCACGCCGGAGGGAGAGGTGGATGGGTGGATGGATGGATGGATCACAGCGGGGAGGAGGAGTTGCAGCGGGTCGCCGGGCCGGAGGGAGCTCGTGAGTTGGGGGTCGCCGGGGAGCACAGCGGTAGTCGGGGACCGGAGTGCGGAGCCGCCGGACTGGGAGCAAGGGGATTGGCCGCCTGTGTGCAGGGGTGAGTGGTGCAGCAGCCGCCGGGCGCGTCGAGACAGCGCCGGCCGGGGTGCAGATGAAGTCGGCTGATGGGGAACCGGAGGCTGGCTGATGGTGGTGGTGATGCCCGGCGGAGGGAGGAGATGATGGCGGTGGTTGTCGAGCAGCAGGGGCCGGAGTTCGGCAGGAGGCAGCCGCCGGTCTGGGACAGGGGGAGTCGGGTGAACAGTAGATGGGGGGAATGAACAGTGTTCCCCCCTTTCTTCCTCCTTTGAATTTTAAAATCAATGAAGAGAGGAAGAAGAAGAAGAAAAAAGAAGGAGAAGAAAAAGAAAAAAGAGAAGGAGAAGGGAAGAAAAATTTTACATACGTGGGAGAGAGGGAGGAGGCTTGCTTGGGGATGTGGGCTACCTAGGTTTTCTAGGGATTAGGGTTGATGTGATATTTAAATAGGGGAGAGGGTTTTGATGGAGGGTGAGGATGCTCCCAATTAAATGGGTGGTCCAGATTAAACATGAAGGAAATTTCATGTGGGGGAAAATGCAATTTGGTCCACAAATAATTAACCTTTCCATTTGGTCTTGGACAATGGGGTGATGACACCTACAATTGAATAATTGCAACTTAGCCCCTTAAATTCGGGAAATTGCACAAACACAAAAATGACGAAAATTTGGCGGGCGATTAGGGGTCCGGTGTTTTGTAGGGTCAGGGGGCGCGGTATGATCGGTGTGGGCTCAATTAGCAGGGCACTGGAATTAAATCGGGATTTTAGAATTGGTTTAAATAGTATCCTCAATTTAATTAGAAATAAAATGCAAGTTGTGTTCAAAAATTAATTAGGAGTACATGGGGCCAAAATCAGGTCAGGTCATCAATACCAATAATGAAGAAGACTCAGAACAGAATATTACCCTAATTTGGGCCGCACGAAAAATAGGTAAAGATTGCCTCCAATTTTAATTGGAACGCACAATGATACAAAATAGGGATTTATTAAATAACGTCCGCGACGATTTTTGTGCGGCCAGAAATAATGCACAGGGAGCAAAATTATGAGTTACAAAAATAGCAGAATGGAAGGCGGGCATGTCTAGGGCAAGATGGTGAGATTTGTTGGAAGATAAAAGTCAGGGTAGCGCTCCAAATATTGAAGCAAAGACAACGCGCAACAATTGATTAAAATACAGTAATTAATTACAATCTCCACTAATTAAATTCTAAATAAATAATTAAATACAAAATTCCAAAATTCCTGACAGGTGTTCGTATACTGGCTTCTAGGTCAAGTCTGCTAGCTCAAAATAAATGAACACTGCATCTATTACTATATTTAATTACACACCACATAACTATTTAAAAATCAAATATACTATCATGCAATTAATTAATGGTAACTACAATAATATTAAATATTGTAAAAAGTCAAAAATACCCCTGTTTTCGGAATGTGGTAGTGACAAGTCTACCCACCTTAAAAGAATTTCGTCCTCGAAATTTAAAATTCTCATAGTAGCGCTTAATCATACATATTATTATTTCCCTCAAATTTAAATTCATCAACCACGAAATCAGGTAATAATCCACAATGTCTTTCGCAATTTTCAAAATTTTCAATTATTTGCATTCCTGAAAATCCTCGCAATAAAATCAAAGTCCATTTTTTTTGTCAAAAATTTCCCGAAATTTTAATTAATAATTCAATACTCAGAATTTAATATCCACTCCTCTAATTTGATTTGAATCAATGCACAATTATAAAATGTAATCTCGTCTCACAAGTTTGAATTTAAACATTAGTCCATCAAAAATTTTATTTCTCGATTTCCTCTTTCCTCAAAATACTTAACAATGCGATACTTAAGGATTCTCCAACTGCAACATCAATATAAAATTTTTAAAAATTTCATAACTTGCAATCAATTAAATATAATGATAATCTCCCCAAAATTCCAAATTAAATAACATGTCATAATCTTCCTGGAATTAATTAAACCACCAATTATGAAATATTAATTTCTTAACCCTGTATTTGAATCAATGGTTATCCTCGAATCTTAATCATCTTGTCTCTCTTGTCAAGTCATAACTCCTCTATGAATCTTCGTCATGGTCAAACCTCGATAATCATGGCAAAAAACTTCCTACAATCATACAACATGCAACCTAAGGAAATATGTATGGTGTCTTGTCATGGTATTGCAGTCTCTGTATCAGGGTGTACTACTAACTATATTCTAACAAGAAAATCATGCATGCAAGCTACGGTACTAAGGTATCAGTCAATCAATCAAATAGATAGGAACAGAAGGAAGGAAAGAACAGAACCTACTAACACATTACCTGTAGTATCGGTCTCCTCGACCGTCATCGCAAATGCCCCGCCCTGCTGGGGTGGTTCCCTTCGCGGGTGCTGAGCAATATACGGTTCCATAGGTAGCCTAACTGGATCTCTATAATCTGAAGCTGCGCGCTGGCCGGGAAGATAAGGGGCTAGAAGACAATCCCTTACTCGATGTCCTGCAGCGCCGCAGTGCAAACAAAGTCCTAGTCTCGTTCTACAGCTCTCCCAAAGGTGACCTGACTTCTTACAGAAATGACAAGTCTGCCGTGTCTCTCTTGGAGGCTGTTGCTGATTCTGCTGAACACGGACTGGTGCCTGGTACTGTTGTTGATACTGATACGCCCAAGGGTGTTGCTGGATAGGAACTGGTGCTAGGTACTGCGGTGGATGCTGAATTGTCCATGGTTGTTGCTGAAGATGAAATGGTACTTGGTACTGCTGTTGGTGCTGAATACGGGGATGCTTGGCTGGTCTTGTGCTACCTTTTGTATCTCCAAAAATATTGTGACTCCTCTTAGGACTGAGATCCAGATCCTCTTCTGCAATCTGAGCATCCATCAAGATAGCCTCAAAGGTAGCGGTACGACGACCAGAAGTACGCGACCTAATCTCTCTTGTCAGCCCCTTTCTAAATTTTTGGGCTCGATCTCCTGGGTCACGAATCATAGATGATGCAAAACGGCTCAATCTACAGAATTCTGTAGCGTACTCGTCGACCGACATGTTTCCTTGAACCAAGTCATGAAACTGACTTTCCAAGGTTCCCAATGCCACGTCGGGAAAGAACTTCTCCTTGAAGAGTTCCTTGAAGGTCTCCCAAGTGAGTCCTTGTGCAGTAATTCTCGGCTCCGTGCGATACCACGTGAGTGCGATATCGAACATCTGACTGCCAGCGGCTTCTATCTGCAAGTTCTCCGGAATCTGGGTCAATCGCAGGCTTCTCTCTATATCCTCTAGCCAGTCGTCAGCGTAGAGTATCCCTTCGGTACCTTTAAAATCTCGAGGCATCATCCTCTTGAAATCCACTATAGTGCCTGATCTCTGCTGTTGCTGGCCAGGAAACTGCTGGTACTGTGCTACTCTCTCCAAAGCTTGGAGAGTCACTTGATGAGCATTCTCCATGTTTTCTCTCATCAGCTCGGTTTGTGCCTGGTGCGCTTCTGCTTGCACCCTCTGAGCCTCAGCTTGAACTCGCTGAGCATCTGCCGTCACTCTCTGGACATCTACCATGCCTTGGATTAAGGTAAACATCTGCGTCCCGTCAATTGGCAAACCTCCGGGAATCGGAGTCGGTGGAGGAGGAAGGTTGTCCGTCACAGCTGCGGCAATCTTCTGAACAGGTGGGGGAGTGGGATCCCCGAAAGGTGCAGATACTCCTACGTGCATCGGAGATGTAGGAGGAACTACGGATGTCTGTCTCTCAGGTGGAGAGGTGGCAGGCCCCTCTAAAGCTGATGTTCCCGCTCTCATAGACCGTGTCTGCGGCGACATCCTGAAGACAGATCCCAAAGAATCATTTTAGGCAAAGATGCGATATCATCAAGGAAGGACAGTACAGTTCTAAAGAGAAGCAACATTCAAGATAAAAGTTTGGAAGAAAAATCCTAGTTGTGATTGCACAGGTCAAAGATACATCCATGGTCTGATACCTCTATCCTTCTAAGTACCATAGTTCTACTAAAAACATACTCACTGCTTGCTTCCTTACCTACTGCAATCGCTAATACTAGTTATTCCTATCACTCAAGTGCATAACAATTGCAACACACTATTCTAAGTACTGCACTCTCTAATACAATCCTAGATGAACACCTAAGCCAGTTGGCGGTGAAATCTCAATCATGCTCAAGCCAACATATCCTTACACATGCATCTCATCTACTTATATACTAATATATCTCTCCCACTATAAAATCCTATCCTCAAACGAAATTCCTCAAATAACTCCTCGAATAAATTTTTAAAGTAAAAGCATACACTTTCCTCAAGACTAATTATCTAAATACTGAAATGAAAATTTTATCACTCAAAAATCCTTACAGCTTGTTTAGGTTCATCGAATTGAATCTGAATTCCTCAAAAAGTTTTAATGACAATATTTTACTTCTCAAAATTCAAAAATTAAAAATTCACTTTTAATCCTCAATTTAAAATTTTAAATCCGTATCTTGTAGTCCAATAGCCCTAGTGTTATCTTTCTCACTGTCCTCATCGACGTGTGTCATCAAATAATACCATAAATTAGTCTACAAATTCATCTTGATATGAAATCAAACCTACCATGAACCCAAAATCCTAATTTAATACCTAATTAACAACAATCAAATTCAACATCAATAAGTGAGAATGGACGGAACAAGGGAATGATTTTAAACGGGAAGTTATAACAAGATTCTCAGGGGTCATCCCAGGAATCTCTCAAGGAATTGTGATTGAGTATTCGCTCTCGTCCTAGTATCCTATGTCCTAGATCCTATCACAGGCACGCAATAGTGTAACAAAGATGCCACACTACTACGACATCGCACAACTCGCGAAGTCTGACCTACATGGGCCACCACTAAAAATGTGTCACGACCCGCACCCGGTTTAGGGGCACGAGTGCGTGGGTACGTCCAGCCTACGCCGCAGCATCGGCGGTAGAACGCTGTCAAGGTCTTGATACTATCTAGCTAATGTCACACAACATCCAATCTCCATAAGGAGGCACGGATGACACAAATAAATGAGCACATACTCAATCACAGGATTACAGCATGATAAGATAATGAACAGAAATTTAATTAAATACAACACAAGTCAAAGTAATAATCTAACTCTACAATTAACTAAGTCTCATCAAAAATGCCGGAGACAAATCCGGTACCAATAGTCTATTTAAAGAACAACTAAAAAATAGAAATTTCCGGCTAGTCCTCCCGGAATCATAACTAGACTACCAAGTCTGCAGCTACTCACCATATGGTCCATAAAGTGTCGGACAGCGGTCCTCTAAGGCATAGTCTGGAAAAATATTTCCAGTCAGGAAGGAGCAAAGCACAATCTCAGATAACAGTTCCATTTAATTGATAAGGACTATAAAGTAATAAACATGTCATGCTAGCTACTGAGAAGACAGTAAAATAAATGTAATGGCAATTAAAGAGAGACAGGCAAGGTAAAGAGACAGGCAATAGGCAATATGATATAGTCATTGCATGCATGAAAATGAAAAGAACAAGGAACAATATCATATACGGGTGATGTAGTATATGATTTAAAATAGGGAACTGTAATCTATTCTAAGTGTTTGAAATAGTAGTTTCAAAATATGATCGGCTTGGGAACATGTACGATAGCTACAGGGCCTGGCTAATCATGGGTGAAGAGCATGATTAACACTTACATTGTTCTACACTACAATAAGAGGTTATGATCATATTTCTTACTAACTACTTCCCCGCCCCCAACTAGTACTGTGGATCCAACCATGACACGTCACGATACACGAGCAAGTCCAGTTTATCATGTACGATGTCTAATATACATGTCGTGTACAATGTCAATACGATAATCAATGTAACATCTCATGACTGCAGATCCAAGCTATACTAGTCCGTGTAGCACAGTGTCAAAGATTCAGTTGTAATATTTCAGGATTATTGAATTTATAAAAATTATCAAGAAATTGGAAATTATCAGAGAATGTACTTGCCTTGGGTCCTTAGCTGGTAATTATTGGTGTCCTGTTCCAGAGTATTCCCTGGGTACCACAGTCCTATAAACACATCACAAAGCAAAACTATATTTGCATCAGGTGCTATACTAACACAGACAAAAATACTGGCCTCAGGGCCAGGCCAGGCAGGGCACTAGTCAACTAGGGTCATCTAGTAGGAATACATATACATATTATACTATTAATACCTACAATATTTATTCATGCACCAATTTAAATGTATTTACAATATATATATATATATATATATATATATATATATATATATATATATATATATATATATATATATATATATATATATATATATATATATATATATGCCTTTTAAATACATATTTGATTTATACTAGTTGAACATTATATATGTGTACTCATATATAGGCCAAAAATACATTTTAGAATATATATATATTGTCAACATTATCATTTAAATATACTAGTATTAATTCACCAAATTAATTTTATACCATATAAAATACCCAATATACACACATATATTTATGCATTAATTAAATACATACTTATGCAATTAATTATACATACTTAATTATACAATTTATTTAATACATACAATGCTCATACAATTAAATAAAAATAAATAATATACCTATTCATATACATACATTACCAATCAAATATATTTTGAAAATATGCTAAGTATATATATATAAAATACATGTATACACATATACCAATTATATGTACACTATACATTATATAAATACATTACATTAATTCATACTATACATACATTATATATATATACTATACATTATGTGTTTAAATATTATTTAAATAACAATATACATATACATATACTAATTATTTCCAGAATATACTAAACATATACGAAGTATATATATATATAATCATATACCAATTTAATTAAAATATACTAAGTATATTCAAATGCATAAATATACATATACCAATACGAAAATATATATATACATATATATATTTATACCAACAATAATAACTATACTATATACATGTATATTAATTACACACATACACACAGGTATACGTATATGTATTTCATAATCCTATATTTATACACATTAATTAAATAACTATTATACATATATTGTATATACCCCCATACGTATATACGTATGTATATATATACATATATATATATATACATATATATATAAGAAGAAGAAATGGGAGAGAAGAGGGAAGCTTACTGTGAGTTGGGGCTCGCCGGGGTTCAGCAGGGAGGACCGCTGGAGACGACGGCCGGGTCGGGTTGGAAGAGGGGATCGATCAGCGAGGCCGGGGAGGAGCTCGCCAGCGGGATCGGGTCGGAGTGAGGGCCGGCTCGACGTCAGAGTCGGAGGGAGGAAGAGCAGAGGCGGAGGGGGAGTACAGGAAGTCGGGCTCGGTCGGAGGGTTGGCCGGCTGACCACGCCGGAGGGAGAGGTGGATGGGTGGATGGATGGATGGATCACAGCGGGGAGGAGGAGTTGCAGCGGGTCGCTGGGCCGGAGGGAGCTCGTGAGTTGGGGGTCGCCGGGGAGCACAGGGGTAGTCGGGGACCGGAGTGCGGAGCCGCCGGACTGGGAGCAAGGGGGTTGGTCGCCTGTGTGCAGGGGTGAGTGGTGCAGCAGCCGCCGGGCGCGTCGAGACAGCGCCGGCCGGGGTGCAGAGGAAGTCGGCTGATGGGGAATCGGAGGCTGGCTGATGGTGGTGGTGATGCCCGGCGGAGGGAGGAGATGATGGCGGTGGTTGTCGAGCAGCAGGGGCCGGAGTTCGGCAGGAGGCAGCCGCCGGTCTGGGACAGGGGGAGTCGGGTGAACAGTAGATGGGGGGGAATGAATAGTGTTCCCCCCTTTCTTCCTCCTTTGAATTTTAAAATCAATGAAGAGAGGAAGAAGAAGAAGAAAAAAGAAGGAGAAGAAAAAGAAAAAAGAGAAGGAGAAGGGAAGAAAAATTTTACATACGTGGGAGAGAGGGAGGAGGCTTGCTTGGGGATGTGGGCTACCTAGGTTTTTTAGGGATTAGGGTTGATGTGATATTTAAATAGGGGAGAGGGTTTTGATGGAGGGTGAGGATGTTCCCAATTAAATGGGTGATCCAGATTAAACATGAAGGAAATTTCATGTGGGAGAAAATGCAATTTGGTCCACAAATAATTAACCTTTCCATTTGGTCTTGGACAATGGGGTGATGACACCTACAATTGAATAATTGCAACTTAGCCCCTTAAATTCGGGAAATTGCACAAACACAAAAATGACGAAAATTTGGCGGGCGATTCGGGGTCCGGTGTTTTGTAGGGTCAGGGGGCGCGGTATGATCGGTGTGGGCTCAATTAGCAGGGCACTGGAATTAAATCGGGATTTTAGAATTGGTTTAAATAGTATCCTCAATTTAATTAGAAATAAAATGCAAGTTGTGTTCAAAAATTAATTAGGAGTACATGGGGCCAAAATCAGGTCAGGTCATCAATACCAATAATGAAGAAGACTCAGAACAGAATATTACCCTAATTTGGGCCGCACGAAAAATAGGTCAAGATTGCCTCCAATTTTAATTGGAACGCACAACGATACAAAATAGGGATTTATTAAATAACGTCCGCGACGATTTTTGTGCGGCCAGAAATAATGCACAGGGAGCAAAATTATGAGTTACAAAAATAGCAGAATGGAAGGCGGGCATGTCTAGGGCAAGATGGTGAGATTTGTTGGAAGACAAAAGTCAGGGTAGCGCTCCAAATATCGAAGTAAAGACAACGCGCAACAATTGATTAAAATACAGTAATTAATTACAATCTCCACTAATTAAATTCTAAATAAATAATTAAATACAAAATTCTAAAATTCCTGACAGGTGTTCGTATACTGGCTTCTAGGTCAAGTCTGCTAGCTCAAAATAAATGAACACTGCATCTATTACTATATTTAATTACACACCACATAACTATTTAAAAATCAAATATACTATCATGCAATTAATTAATGGTAACTACAATAATATTAAATATTGTAAAAAGTCAAAAATACCCCTATTTTCGAAATATGGTAGTGACATCATCCGATCCCGAAAATCTCCAAACTGTACGAGGACATTCCCGATGAAGTTGCAGAATATAATTCCATAATGGAAAGTGATGCATGGCAACTATTCTTCGATGGTGCCTCCAGAACTGGTCCCAGGGGAAACGTGGTTTCAGGAGTAGGGATTGTCCTGGTTACTCCCGATAAACTCGTCATCTACCGAGCGTACTCTCTTAGCGAGCCCTGCTCTAATAATGTGGCGGAGTATAACGCTCTACTAATCGGGCTCCAAGTCGCTAAAGAATTGGGCGTCGAATCTCTGGAAGCTTTCGGTGATTCTCTGCTGATCGTCAATCAAGTCAGAGGAATATATGAAGTCCGAAATCCAGACCTCATCCCCTATCACCGAGCAACGGTCGAGATAGCCATGACATTCAAAGGATTCTTCCTAGAGCACGTACCTCGATCTCAGAATCTGGAAGCTGATGCCCTAGCCAGTCTAGCGGCAGATCTAGCTACTCCTATAAGAAGGCAGAATTCGGTGATCCTTCTTAACAGAGATTTATTCTGTGTGAAAAATAACTTCCACATAGAAAGCAGCTATGCTGTGAACACAGATCCACCCAAGAGAGACTGGAGAAGTCCCTTTATAGATTTTGTAGCATACAGAATCTTGCCGGAGGACCCTAAAGAAGCAGTATCCGTCAAAAGACGATCATTACCCTTCTATTTTGATGCATCTTCACAGTGTCTATATCGCCGGACCTACGACAGACTGCTATTGAGATGTCTCTCTGATGATGAGGCACAGCGGATTATCCGTGAAGCTTACGATGGCGTATGCGGAGCGCATCAACCCGGTCCTAAGCTACAAGATCGTATCAGGAGGATGTGCTATTACTGGTCTACTATGATCATAGATGCAATAAAGTATGCAAGACAATGCAGAGCCTGTTAGGTCTATGCAGACTTTATACATCAACCTTCTGAACACCTACATCCTACAGTTGCGTCCTGGCCTTTCGAAGCATGGGGTATGGATATCATTGGTCATATTCACCCGTCTTCTTCCAGAGGTCACCGGTTCATACTGGCCATCACAGACTATTTCTCCAAATGGGCAGAGGCGATCCCTCTTGCTGAGGTGAAGGCATATAATATGATCAACTTCATCAAGCATCATATCATTTATCGCTTTGGGATACCCCGAAGGATAATTCATGACAATGAACCTCAGTTCATCAGCCAAGCGTTTTATCGATTTTGCGATAAAAATCGGATACAAAATATGGCCTCTACGGCATATAATTCTGCTACTAATGGTTTGGCAGAAGCTTTCAACAAAACCATTATCAAGCTCTTGAAAAAGTTTGTCTCTTCGAACAAGAGGGATTGGAATGAGAAGCTAGGAGAATATCTCTAGGCATACCGCACAACGGTACGAGCACCGACAGGTTGCACCCTATTCTCATTGGTTTATGGGAGCGAAGTAGTTCTCCCCATCGAAGTCCAAATTCTGTCACTCAGGATAGCAGTGGCTAATGAGCTAACTCAAGAAAAGAATGACCTGTTAAGGCTTTAAGAGTTAGAAGGATTAGACGAGAAACGTCTCCAAGCTCAACAGCGCATCGCGTTCTACCAGGCACGCATTTCTAGATCTTTTAACCAAAAAGTAAAGGAAAGAGTGTTCAAAGTTGGCGAGCTAGTTTTAGCTGTGAGAAGGCCAATGATTCTTAGTCACAAGAGTAAGGGTAAATTCCAGCCCAAATGGGAAGGCCCTTATGTGATCGAGATGACTTTCTCAAACGGCGCTTACAGGTTAGCCAAGCCTAACGGAGACTTATTGATGGCTCCTATCAATGGCAAATTCCTGAAGAGGTACTATGCTTAACCTCCTTTGCTCAAGTGGAATATGGCAAAAATCTCATTCTGACAAAACTACTTCCAAAACGAAACTAGTTGGATCGTATTCTATCATGTCCATATAACCTCTGAATAGATATGTTTAAACTAATTTAGAACTGCAAGACCTATCACGTCCATATTACCTCTGATAATGTTTTGTGTACAAATTTTAGCTGAAGCGTATTCTATCATGTCCATATAACCTTTGAATAGATATGTCCTACTAAAACTTACCGAGAGTATATCACGTCCATATTACCTCTGATATCACTTTCACCCAAACCTGTCATTTATATTCTAAAATGATGGGTCCACAAAGTCAGATGAAAGCCTCTTTATTATTCCCAAAAAAGAGCAAAAGTATATTGGAAAGCAAAAAAAAGTACATTATTTGGGAGGAGCAGTTAGGTCGCAAATCTGCCGTGCCAGAGCAGCCATTCTCTCATTCCTGGAGGTCAAGACGTCGGCACGAGCCCGCTCCAACCTTGCTGCATCATTGTTCAAAGCAGACAGCTCGGACCGAGCACGTACAAAATCGGCGTGGATGACACCTACATGCGTCAGGTTCTGCTGAGCAGTCTCCATTTGATTCTTCAGCACATCTCGAGTTGTCGACAAAGAGACAGCCAGTTCCTCCGCTTGAGCGAGTTTATCTCTCAATCTGCGGACCCTTGCTGTCACTTCCTCATAGTTGAGTTCGCACCGAGTCAGCTGAGGAATAACGTACTCCACTTGGGCACGCTCCTGATCCATCTCCTGCTGCTGTTCCTGGACGAATTTGTCCAGAGATTCCAGTTGCCCAGCAAGCTCTGCAGTCAAGGAGTCGAACCTAGCCTGGACCAGGTCGTCAATGCTGCCTCGAGATAGCTGCTGATATTCGTTAATGGGCTGCTCCAAACCATTAGCTATCTGCTCCAGTGTATCAGCTACCCCAGTATCGTCGTATTCTCTGATCGATACTATGGAAAACTGAGATGACCTCCTCAGAGCCTCAAAGCTTAGATTCTTCTCTAACACCATTGATATCAACGTTTTCATGGCGGTATAGAAGATGCCAATATACTGCTCAGTCAGCAGGGCTAGATCCGAATGTATGCTGGGAGTGGCTGCAATATTGGCGAACCTCCCTCCAGGAACGACCACCGGACGAAGGGACCGGCGTCGCCTCAACTGGTGGTGCGACAAAAGAAGATACGCCAACACCGGACGAAGGGACCGGCGTACTCAAAGGAGGCATTGTCGCAATGACAGGCTCATCCTCCTCCTGAGATATTGGAACCACTTTGGGCGAGCCGGCACCCGAAGATGTTTCCTCTTCAAAGTCAGTCACCTCCGTATCATCGCCAGGACCTGAAACAGTGCCAAAAGATGCGTCAACACTGCCCTTTTCGAAGATGTCTTCCCCTGAAAAGAAGACAAAAGAAAGTTAATATCAACATGATGTTAATTTTCCTAAAAAAGAGGCATAAAGACGACATTTACCCATGGCCGATGGCATATATATCGCGTCTTCAGCCAGTACAGCTAAATTGTTTCTTAATGATGCTAAGCAAGCTGTCATACCTGGAGAAGGGGGTGCGCTAACTAACACTGGCAAATAGTCTTCCAGGTCCTCATCAAGTTCCAACCGAGGCTCATTGGCTGGAATCTCGCAAGGTGCGCTTGCAGGCACGGCAGGGGTCTCTCCCGATGCTGATTCGGATAAAGGTATACAAAATCTTATTATGCTCGACCCCGAAGGCGACCTCGTTCCACTACCTAAAGCAGTAGCAGCGACAGCAGCCTCCAGCAGAGATTCTTCGGCACCACCAGCCGGAACTGTAGAGGGTCCCTCTCTAAAAGGCGAGGAACCTCCAATCAAAGAATCATCCCCGACAGAGCGAGATACAGGCTCACTTCTAGGAGCCTCATTGCCGGGAATCCGGAGAGGACGAGTAACCGTCTTCTTCTTCCTCTTACGAGGGGAAGCCTCCTTCGGAGCGGGAGCCCTTCGCTTCCCAGAGATTACCAGAGGCCCTGCAGGCGGAGGTACTTTACCCCTCGGTACTGCCAACAGAGGCTCATCTGGATTGACGGAATCTTTACCCTCGTCAGAAGAGACCGAGGGTATTTTGACTCTTCCCCCAGGCTTGGAAGAGGGCAGTCTAAAACTTCCATGCATATCAAAATTGCGATGGAAGGTGTTCGTTGCCACATAGAACTGCGCATACGAATGGAGAATGCGTAGCTCCGTGGAGAGTGAAATGACGGGCACGGTAAAAATTGCTTCAGTGCAACCCATGATGAAGTATCGCCATCCTATCGCTCCATCAATGAGTCCGCCTCTGGACCTGAAGCTGGTGACGACATTGCCCACGTACAACTGGTCGTACCCGAATTGCCTGGCAAACCGACTAGGCAGGTAGGGCTCAAAGAAGCAATGGTCTTTACTTCTGTATAGTAGATGGGAAGGTCTAATGCAGACCAACCAATTGAAAGCCTCAGGAGAAAGAACGGTCTTTCCGTTGCCCACGTCCTGAAGTCTGATCCCTTGTTGATTGAGATGTACAGAGGGGACAGTATAGAAAAGCTTCCAGCTGTGACTGAAGTTCAGCACCCGCCGACAGTCTAAAACTGTTGTCACGTTCCAGGAGGAATTCTTGTAGTTCAACAAGAAACTACCCCCCGAACTACTGCCAGAGCCGGGAGACATCACCCTGGGGTTATGGAGAATTAACCATCCCATCAAATACAAGTATGGTAATTCTACCCTGGGAAAACTATCACGTCGAGTCTCATCGGCGAGCAGCCCATCAGTCATGGCCCTCAGGCTAGCTTGAATGCGGCACACCATGGCAGGGAGCAAGCCCAGTCTTGCCCCGAACACCAGACGTACTACAGGCCATAGCGTGTTACGGTGAATGCAGTCCACAGATGCAATCCCGGGCACCACCAGTCGGCGCAGCCATATGGAGAGAAAGCCAGCCAGTTGAGCTTCCTTGGACAGAGGCCTGCGGCAATGCCTCAGATAACTGCAGGCTTTAGTGCCAGGAGGATATTTCCCTATCCCTTCGTCGAGGATCTGGTCCGAAGCCCCAGCGTCTTCCATGAGATCGTCGACTACCTGAGCAGTAAGCACGCTCAGACAAGTCAGAGGCTGATCCTTGCCTTCCAAGACTTTCTCTGGCTTGGTAGTCCTGGCCCGGTAAAAGAAGAGGTAGGACGCCCATTTATTGGTGTGAGCCAAATCTGAAGGCTCACCATAAAAAGCGGTGCAAGCGAGGTAATGACACATCAGCTCCTGGTACACGGCCACTACCCGAGGGTCTGAATCCTCCAACTCCCGATTCGTGAGAACATACTCTTCATATGGAGTATCCCCCATTGGCAGTCTCGAGATCTCTGCATCTCGTGGAGGGCCAATCCCAACTCCCCCAGTGGAGTGGCAAAAGTCCCGGTGAGCGAGATATATCGCTCCATCAGTGCAAAAAACAGGTTAGGGTTGAGAGGTAACCCAACACTGGTAGCACTCACCGCCGCGAACAGACCAATGCCCTCCAGCTCGGCCTGAAAATGCTTCAGGACCCATTCAGCTAGGCGAGCCCATCGAAGATTTGTAGGGGTGATCCACCCACTTGTCCGAGGGTTCACCTTAGGATATACTCCCCCGTGCCCCATGAAATCGTTGCAGAAGGTCGGTAATTGGACCGGCTGGATCACTAAACTGTCTTCACTCGGGACACTGCCCGGGTACAGTCTCCTGAACGGCATCACAGAGCCGGAAGGACGGTTGACAAACGACCCCTGGTCAGCTTCTTTCAGATGAAATATCTTCCCCGCCCGGCCGTGAAGATCGGGAGTCAGCGTCCACGACATCCTCCTGGGATGTGTAGCATGGAAGAATGCAGAGAGGGGATAGTCTCTCAGCATCTTGGGCAGATACAGAACCAAGCCCCCGGCAGGGAAAACCCAGAGTTCTTTCTTGGGCTTCGTCTGGGACTGCTTGTCTATCATGTCCCCGAAGAGAAAAGCCGGCTTTATGTATTGGTCCCCGTCTATGTACGTCAGGGGCTCTCCGTTGATCATGCTCAACAGCATCCGCTCTCCTTGAGCCGATATAAGGATATCCCTTCCCTCAGGATATTGGGGTCCAGAGATGGGAAATGTCACGTAGGACAAATCCTCCAGGTAGTTGGAGTGCAGCATCCCGGCAACGAAACCCATCACCTCAGCCAACGGAGACGCATGCAAGTTAACTATAAAATGCAAGAAAGACAAGTCAGTTTCTACACTAGACAATCTTGCAGCATATGCCAAAAATCAACAGTCTGTGCTTTACGCCAAGACTGTAAAAAGCTTGATCTTTTACACTGGAATCTTATTCCAAGTCGTAAAATTCAAGACTGGCAGTATACGCAAAGTTTCGACAGTCTGTGTTTTAGGCTAGACTGCCAAAATTTGAGTTATTACACTGGAATTTCCATCCCTGCGTAACACTCAAATTTTATGGTATACGCCAAGTTTTGACAGTCTGTGCTTTACGCCCGACTACGAAAATATGGAGTTTTTACGCTGACACATTAGAAATATGGGCGTAAAAGATGAAACATCTCTGTACATCATCTTCCTCGAAGAGGCTATCAGCACAGAAGATGACCTAGCGCGTTCACGTACAACGTGTGCTGTCACGACCCGCACCCGGTTTAGGGACACGAGAGCGTGGGTACGTCCAGCCTACGCCACAGCATCGGCGGTAGAACGCTGTCTAGGTCAAGTACTATCTAAACAATCTCACGCTAGTATCCAACTCCATAAGGAGACGTGGATATCATGAAAGAAATCTAGAAATACTCAATCACAACTACAGCACGATAGAAAAAAATAAAAGAATACAACACAAGTCTAATGACACAATAATCATACCTGCAATCAGTAACATCCAATTCCCCAAGTGTCGGAAACCAGTCTACTAAGGTCACAGTCTGGAAAAATATTTTCCAGTCAGGAAGGAGCAAAGTACATCTCTAAATAGCAGTTCTATATTAATGACATAAGCTATGTAGCAGTTCTAGATGGAAATATACCAGATGCATGTATAGGTACGAGAAATATACAACGAGAGAAATACTGGAAATACTGTAAGTAAATGCAGGAAAAGAAACAATATGTCAATGAGCAAGAAACCTATGACTAAGTGTGTGAGTACTAGCTTTAACATGTGATCGGCTTGGGAACTTGATCAGGCTGGTTACATGTGATTAGCTATGATTCACGAAGGTCAGGCTAACCGTTGGTTAGCTATGATGCATGTAGAGGTCAGGCTAATCACACGTAACAGCTATGAGGCACGGAGATGGTCAGGCCGCACCCGACGTGAGATGTGGGGTGAGCTATGATGCATGAAAAGTTGGGTATGATCACATATCTACACTAAAATACTCCCCACCCCGACTGGTATAGTAGATCCAATCATGGTACGCTATGGCACGAGATTCCCTAGGAAGGTAGCAAATCTCCCCGGGAATCAGTGTCTGTACATGCACAAGATAACAAGGAAAACAAGTCTTGTACAAGCTATACCATGAATAAGGAATAACATCTCATGACGAGATCCGTGTATACCAATCCGTGTAACCAACGTGTCAAGAACATGGATATTTACACTAGATACAGTGAACATAGGAGATATCATAAATTAGAAACTAATCAGAGAATGTACTCGCCTTGGGTCCTTAGCTGGTAATTATTGATGTCCTGTTCCAGAGTATCCCCTGGGTAAACCAACAGTCCTATAAACATATCACAAGCAAAACCACATTTGCATCAGATGCTACACTAACACAGTCTAAAAACACTGAGTTCGGGACTTCCCTAGGTATGGTACTGGTCACCTAGTAGATAGATACATAAATAATATACATAACACATATGACATTCATAACAACTATATTTAAGAATATACATAAACTGTATTGATATATATATACATATGTACTTAGAAGGATTTTTAGTCATTCTTTTTTGTCCCAAAAACTCTACCTATAAGGCCGGGTGCACTGCTCGTCGGCGGGAGACTTTGCTCAGAACGAAGCTCGCCTCGCCCGACGGAAGTCGCTCTCGCTTGGGCAGAAGAACGAGAAGAAGAGTTGGTCTTCTTTTCCTTAGAGGAGGATATCGGTTTCGGGGCCATTGCTGAAAGATCTGAATACTCGGAGAGGAGGCGAAGGAGAGAACTCGAACAGTCGAAGGCTTTCTTTTGCAAAAGACAGATAAAAAATTTTCTCTGAAAAGCTTGGGGTATATATAGAGTTCGGATGGACTCCTCGAATCCCGAACCAAATCTCACATTTAATATTCGGTTATGATTGGGGACTATGTCAGCATATTACTCAGAGAAGGCGGACAGTCAGCGAATTCGAAAAGTTTTCGTGCAAAGCAGATTCGTGGTTTTACGCTAAGGAGCTTTCTACGCTCGACAGCTACAGATCTACGGTTTTACGCTCACAGGCTATAAGTCTATAGTTCTATGCCCGGATGCTCTCATGCTCAGCAGCTTTTACGCTCGAGAGGCTACGAACTTACGACTTTACGCTCAGCAGCTACAAATCTATAATTTTACGCTTGGTGGCTTTTACGCTCAGAGGCAACAGATCCACAAACTTCACGCTCGGAAGATTTCCTTTTCAGAAGCTACAAATCTACAGTTCTACGCCCGAATGCTCTCATGCTCAGCAGCTTTTACGCTCGAGAGGCTATGAACTTATGATTTTATGCTCATCTACAGTTACAGATCTATGACTTTCCGCATATCTGAGAATACACAGGCCAGAATATGCGTATATCCGAACAATTCTTAAGGGGGTTAATTGCAAGAGTTCACACAGAAGATACTCCTTCTTGACCTCAAAATATTCCAAGTACCCGAAGCATAAAGAGTTCAACATTGAAGATTACTCTTCTTCTTGGGGCGACTGGAGGTTCATTCAGACTCCAGTCTGAATATTTCATCTACAGTTCAAGACGGTGACTCAGTTTTTGACAGCCATTTCTCGCCCTGTTCCAAGGGATTTTTGAAAAATCATTCTTGAAGATGATTGTCTGAACAAGAATTCTGTTTATCAGAAGTGACAGTTCAGAATTTTATGCGGTTCCTCATTCCTAACAGCAGGACAGTTCGAATACTCGACTTAAATGCTAAAGCGACTTTTTACGCATCGTCAGTTATGCGTAAAAGATAGGACGGGACCTAGCACTCTTTCTATCAGAGTCGACATAAAATTACCAGACGTGTCGAAGTTACACATATTCAGACTTCACAGCAAAAGATATGGCAGGATGATTATACGCACAGAAAAAGACAATTTTTATTAAAAAAACATGATTACATATGAGGGAAATCCATTATACAAAGGATTTTTCTTCATTTTCATGATTACATATGAGGGAAATCCCGTCTACAAAGGATTTCCTCATCGTCGTCGGAAGGCCATCCCCAGAGTCTGTTCTGCCAGGTTCTCGCACGGGTGGAATTCTTTATCCATCTCCTCTAGCAGTTAGCCAGTTTCCGCGACCGATTAACAAGAAAATGATAAATGAAGGGAGGATACAAAACTGGGCCTGCCTAAATTATGCAGATCCCATGCTCCGTGCGCCATGACAGATTGAGTTGAGGTATTTCACCCAACTCGACAGAGCTAATTTGGCTGCTCTTGTCCACGAATGACAGGAGAAAATATAGCTTGCAAGCTGTGTGGTCAAAAGAGACCCTTTCTCTCTCCGGAAGAACCACCATACAAAGTTGCTGATTGCCCCGAGCAAAGGAGGCTATGATATCCTTCCATGATCCATCATTGCAGAGGACATTTGCTCGAAGACGCCA